>OZ020314.1:15965479-16436143 GCA_963971305.1 Arcuatula senhousia
AAATTAAAAGGTAAAAAATTATGTTTTATGCACCATTTACGAAAGTACTGGGCCATTTAGTGTTTGGGTCCGTTTGTCCGTCCCAGATAAGGTCTACTTATGAATTTTAGTTATTTTATCATGAAGGAAGCGTGGTATCAACATGAGGCTTTCTACAAATAAAAAAACAAGATATAAAGAAACAGAAATCATCAAAAATTGATAATACCCCAACTTTATGGTTTGGTGCATGATTGCTCGAAAAATGAATTTGCGAGGTGGCGCATTAGGTCTTTTGGACTTATTCTTGTTACAATTGTACCTTATAAAGCATGTAAAGTGAAACATTGAAGATAGAGAAAAGCCTCCAGCTTGCTTAAATGTTCAGCTTGAGAAGCTCTAGAAAAGTGTTCATACGGCCAATGTTGTAAGATGACTCCTTTTAGGGATTATGTGGTTTTTTTTTACTGAATTCGTGCAAATTGAAATGTTTTTATTGGCCCTGTAATTGTTTGAGTCCGCAATAATGGCCAACTTTAATTGACACCATTAGTTCAATTGCAACTTGTTCAGTAGTATTGGTGTTACAAGACTAATGTTTGGAATTTAGATTTGTTGAGAAACATAACTGATGTCTGGTTGTTGTTGAAATTGAAACTATCTCAGAAACAGTTCCAGCTAGATGTAAAAATTATGTTGAATTAGCACTTCAAGATCTACCTGTTCTGAAATTACTAAGAAAACCAAACACTTTTTTTGGCCTTTTTTATACGACCGCAAAAGAATTGCGCGCATAAAATGGATATATATATATATATATATATATGTTTTCAAATACGAGAGACTGTAATAGTAGATTATGAATCGTCACGAGTCATGCTACATGTGTAATTATTGTTTGTTTTCTAATTTGTTTATTTTATTTCCATTATTATTGTCAGATTATTATTTTTCATATACGAATTATGTATTTATATCATGTATATATATGCTCTTTCGAGGGCCCATGATTTGGTGTAATAAATTATACTATACTTTATGATGCTGTCGTCGTCGTTGTTGTCGCCCGCCTCTGCATCTGCGTTGTCTGTTAACTTTATTGTTACCAATACAACTTTATAGTTCTAGTTACCCTGTTGCTATAACATTTGACTATCACAATGATGTTCCTTACCATTAAAGGATGGATGCGATTGATTTTGAAGTCCCCTTTTTCGTGTAAAAATTAGGGACCAAAAAGGGGCGAAAAGTTCTACTTTCTCGTTGATGTTCCCACAATAACTTTTGTTCTGGTTAACCAAAAATTGATTTTTAAGGTCCCCTCTTGATTTAGGAAATTAGGGGGAATCAACTATTTTATTTTTTTCCATAATAACTTGCTGGGCTCTGGTTGGCCAATTAATTTTTATGAAATTTGGAAATGATATGTCTTGCCATTAAACCATAGATTAGATTGATTTTGGGGGTCCCCCTTTTTTCAAAATCTAGAAAACTGTGAGCAGCAACTCACAAATAAATACCCCCGCCCCGTTCAAATTTGGCTAAGTCCATGTTTTGCCATGAGAAATCCAAAAAATCATCTGATCGAATTCTAAAATTGGAGGTGCATATCTACATTTTGTCACAAAAAATATGTGAAAGTATCATAAAAAATATATCAAGGGTTTTAGGGGGGGATTGCAGATCTGGGTTGGGTACCCGCTTGAAGTGGAACAGCTAAGTCCATGTATTGCTATGGAAAACCCCAAAACATATTTTGATTAAATTCTGAAATAGGAGGTGCACATCTACCATTTCTACGTTATGTCAGAAAGATTGTGTGAAAATATCATGAAAATCTATCAAAGGGTTTAAGGTTAGTGAGGACACCTGTCATGTGACCAAAAACAGCTAAAAATGCAAAAACAAGTGCAAATGTCACAAATACTTTGAAACTTATGTTAAATAGTTTCATTTAATAAAACTTAATCACAATAAATTAATTTTATCACAAATAAAACAACCATTCCTTCATAAATAAAATTTTCAAATAAAACAAGGGAGATAATCCACTGGAAAAATGACCAAAAAATTACAAAGATTTGTATTGTAGATAGAAAAGTAAGCTGGTGACCCCCAGTTTTTATTGTTTTATTTCATAATATATTGTATTTAATTGACTTTTATCAAATAAAAATAAAATTTAAATTCGTGGAATTTTTCTGAGACAGGATTTTATGCTAATTATTTGGCCTTTCCTATATAATCTATAGTAATTTGGGAAAATTTTGAGCCTAAATTTTGGGAAAACAAGCCTGGAAAGAGGGTCCAATATTTTTACACAAGATAAAGTATATACCGAATACTAATATATCAAAAAATTTGACATTTTAAATTCGGCATTATTTTTGGGGTCAGGTGTCCTCACTAACCTTAAGAAGAGTATCGGATAAGAGATGAATTGTTACCCCCTTTTTGTCAACCAGCTAAGTCCATGTTTTGCTATGGGGAACCCGAAAAATCATTTTGATCAAATTTTAAAATAACAGATGCACATATACATTATGTCAAAAAGTTTCATGAAAATCCATTGAGGGGTTTAGGAGGAGTTACCGATAAAAGATGGGTACGGAAGGTGTGACGGAAGGTTGGACAGACGGACAGACACCCCTATCAATATCATATCCCACTTTTCAAGCGGGGGTATATTAAGGGGCTCAAAAAGGGTAAAACAATTTTTTTTTTTCTGGTACGATTTTGAAGTTTGTGTTATCATTTTTTTTTTGGCAAGTTAAGTCTTGTCAAGTAAATGGATACAATTTGAAGGAATAATTATTGCAACCCCTTTTTCTGTTATGAAATTAGGGGTGAAAAGGGACCAAATTCAAAACTTGTTTATTGATAATTATGCCCCGCGAACAAAGTTGGGGGCATAAAGTTCTTCAGTCCGTTCGTCCTTCCGTCCGTCACGCTTTAGTTTTCCGCACTTTTTTCCACATTATTGCATATATTCAAAAGATTTTTGGTATGTGAGTCTACCATGATGAGTTACAGGTCAAGTTTGAGTTTCGTTCCGGTCCACTAAATTTGACCTAAATTACGGCCCTTGAACTTAGCAAAGTTTATAAAAATAAAAGTTTTCCGCATTTTTTTTTTTGACATTTGCATATATTCAAAAGATTTTTGGTATGCTAGTCTACCATGATGAGTTACAGGTCAACTTTGAGTTTTGTCAAGTTCAGGTCCACTGATTTGGACCTAAATAACGGCCCTTGAACCTATCAAATTTGGTAAAAATAACAGTTTTATTTTATTTGCCAGTGGGACATCAGTGTCATATTGACACATTTCCTAGTTAATTCCTGCCAAGAAGTGGATTTACAAAATTGAGGATAAATTATTTGACCCCCAATTGCTGTTAGGGACCAAAAGGAGCAAAAATGAAAGGTAGCAGATTCCCCTAATATAATTATGACCCTGCCTTTTTAGCGAACATCGAAAATCTATATACCTTTTAAAAATAAATCCATGTGCTCGACCAGCTAAGTGTAACTTAAAGAGGGAACTTTTAAAAAAGGAATTAGGTAGTAGCAAAGTCTGACCCCACCCAACCCAAATCATATCACAGGTAGTAATGTGTCATATCGTATAATGTTTGGTAAAGGGATTTGGTCATGGTATGGTAAAGGGATGTCATGGTTTGTCCAAGGATTTTTTTTTCTAAAATATGTAAAATACCTTTATTTTAGTATCAAATCGTGTGAAGAGCTGAAAGGAATTGAACATGACAATAAAGGTTTACTGTGTTAACTTTAAATCTGCTTAGTTGTGCTTATTAACCAAATTTAAATTTTGTCATGGTTTGGTAAAGGGAACAGAAAATTGTCATGGTTTATACCATTATGTCATGGTTTATCACATTTTCTAAAGTAAGATGATCGGGCAAAACATTAGGTTTTTCTGCTGTTTTATTGTGTTTGACGACATACTGTGTTTCCGTGTTTCTTAATACGCATTTTTAACCCCCGAAATGTTATTGGTATTGTTATTTATAAACATGCATTATGTACGTAAATTGTTTAAATTGTTTGTATTATTAGGGAGACGGATTAATATAAGCTAATGGCTTGTTTCCGAATCCCATTGTTGTTGTATTTTGTTCTAATTGTTTGTATATAATATGTTTGATACTATCAATAAAATATGTTTAAACTAACCCCCGAAAAAATCATTGGCTCGTTTCTTGGAACTTCTGCTCTAGACCGTCACTAAGCCAACAACATACCATCAGGATTACCATTGAACAATTAAATATGAATATGGTTAATGTATGAGTGAGTGAGTTGGTGTTTTACGCCCGTGTAACGCTATATAGGTTATTTACAGGCGATGAACATGAATAGGGTGATAAAATGAACATGAAATGATGATGATAAATGAAATATGGGATGGAGTCGGAAACAAAGGAAGGAACGGTCATTTTGAAGAACCACAGGAAAAGGGGAGAGGTGGGTATGGGCGGAAAATTTAGCCTATGTGGTGCACTACTTGGCGGTCCACAAAGGGGTCCTTTACATGAAGCATATGGCACTCTCCACACACGTTGGTCCGCTATTGTCAGCGGTCAGGGTTTCCGTATTATAGACCTGACAACCCCCGCAGACGAGGGCCACCCTATTCAGCCACCTAGGGTACACACTTGGTCGCTCTGTTGGCTGAGAACTGACCCGAAGTATGATAATATAAAAAAAATATTATGTATGAATCAAACGTTTCTGTAATTGTTGCAATGCATAATAAATTTATGGATGAAGAAACATATTTCCTGAGATATGTCCTTTGCCATAGTTCAGGTGGTAGTGAATATCATTTAAATTATAGAATGTCCTCTTATGAATACTGAAAAGAAAAGCTTCATTGATAGGGAGTTTTTAGTATATCTATATAAGCAAAATCATGCATTGTATACCTTTGTATCAATTTAGACTATGAGTTTCCATATCCCATATCATTTTCGAGTGATGTTATTGTCTAAGCTTATGCCTCCACCTACTATGACAGACTCGAAATAATATGGAACCTGGTATGAAAATTTCTTTTTAATAATCTTTATCTCATGATTACTGTAACATGTCTTATGAATGGCATACAAACATTGAAATTATAATGTAATGTAATTAATTTCCCCAGGAGCGGTTGATATGTATATTTGTAGTATGCATTATTTTGGTAATATATAATATGACCGGTTTAAGGTATAAAACATACCATGACCACCCTTGACTAAACCATGACGTCCCTTGTACAAACCATGACAAGCAAAAGTTTGTATTTTTGAGATGTTTGTTTTGTAAAATGTGTCAAAAGGTTGTATGCACAGTGAATGATTGTTTTTGGGCAACATATGGCCTTTACTTATGCTTGAAACATAAAATGGTGTTATTTTATCAGTTCAACAAAACTTTTTTTCCTGAATGATTTAGCGAATACATTCCATCATTAACATTTGCCATATTGCAGTACAAATATATCTTACCCTTAAAAATGCACGAAAATGCCTTTTGTGTCCGGAAAAATTATGATTTCATTTTTGCAGACGACATTATGCAAATTTCCCTTGTACAAACCATGACGCCCTTGACTAAACCATGACAAAATCCCTTTACCAAACGTTTTACGATATGCATATACACTTGAGAAAGTTGTTGTTAAAATATCTGGGATCAACAACTACTTATTAAAAATTCAATTTAATATTTGTGCAAATAATAAATCCTTGAACATTCTGGGACGATATTTAGCGGGGACGAAATTATTCCTTTATGGATTACGTGACGTCATTTCCTTGTCAGAGTATTTCGCGCATCTTCAGCAGACCAAAACAACATTCAGATTCTGTCAGGTTTTGTGAGATTTTTGAGTATCAATGTTTTATTTGAAGCATTGGTAACAGAAGGTACATTTAGAAACCTGGCGGAAAAAACGATTAAGTAAAAATATCATGCAGGATTGAGGAGAGTGAGTGAAACCCCACAGGATGGGACTCTTCTTTGAATTCTTTCATTTTCAGGTAAGAACCTTTTATTTATAATTATTGTTATGAGTTGGTTTTATTCAGTAAATTTATGTATTTCTTTATCTTACTTAGCATTTAAGAAACATGCATTTGGTATGACTAGTCAATACACGGGACGATCGATGTTGCCTAAAGCTAGCTCGGTAATTTCCGGTAAATCGTTTTTCAGCGGAAAAGACCGAATGGTGTTAAAATAAAAATCTAAGTGTAAAAATAAACAAGTGGATGAATGAGGGTTTTATCACTGTTTTTTAATTTCTATTTTTTTAATTTTTGCATAACAGATAATGATGTATTTTTATAAGCCCAGAGAGTTGATTGTTTTACTTGCTCCGTGCCTATTAATTTTTTCACTCCGTTAAAGTAAACCTGTTCCGGTTTTATCGTTAGTATATTTCTGGCACATCTCAAAACATGCACAATGCCGTAAGGCTCGCATCTGCGATGCTCGCTAATAAGGGACCAAGGGGGTAATATTTTTGTAACTGTAATTTTTTGGGGTCAACTTTTGAAAAAAAATATTGAATTCCTTGTGAAATGTTGTTGGTAAAGTCCACCAAGGCTGCATGTGTCCAGAGAAATTGACTAACGTTATCCATATTGGGCCATTAAACCGATGAACGCGGTCGTATCATGCTGTGCTCGGCGAAGCTTTTTATTCTTTATCCCAAATTTGGCACTTATTAAGTTCAATATCTTAAAACTTGAATATTAGATAAGTTTTAACGGCCTATTCTTGGAAGGCTTGTATTTTGCTCTTCACATGTAAATGTTATATAAGATAAAGCATTAAGCATTCCCAATAAAACATTATTATACACTATACTAGGGTTGCACAATATATCCGTTCCGGATTTGACTCGGCATTTAGACGAGGTCATCAGGGTCACGGGGAGGAAAAACGACGTCATTCAACAAGGAACAAAGGGAACGGCATTTTCTATCAACGATTCTTCTGTAACTATTCAACATATAGGGTAAAAATCATTTGCAACTGACAAATAAACTAACCATGAACATTTCCAACCAATAAAAAATCAATCTTGAACGGACATAAAGAAATTACGTTCTACGTGCATTAGCATGATGGAACCAGTTTTTTTACCAGTTCCTCCTCTTTTGGCTATCCGCAATTGCGCAACGCGTGTATTGAAACATTTATCTACTGGAACGAACAAAAATACTTAACTTCTATAACATTCACTGAACTGTCAAAGAGATCATTAATCAGTAAAACAAAGAGGACTGGCAGTCATGATTGATGGTAAATACAACCAAAAGTGTTTAGTTTGCAATGGAATGTAAATTTTATGATCTTTAAAAAACACTTGCATTGGGATGTCAATCGAAACATAATTAAATTGTCAATGAATTGGTTTCTAAGTTCAAGATGCAGAAGAGAAAATCAAGCAAACAAACAAATATAAATCTTCGAAAATATAAACATAGATAGTTTTACCAGTCTTTATTTTTTTTATTTTTTTGTTGTTGTTGTTGTTGTAACATATTATTGATTGATTAATGACTTTCCTGTAAAATTCTGGATTGATTGACAACTGTTCCGCAGATACAATGAAAAATATATTTTCCTGGTTTTTAATAAGATAACAAAAATATATGTAAAAACTCTTTATATTTATACGTCATCAGGCTGTTTCCATCTCAATTCATACATCCTGTTTGTCTGTCCGTTTTATAAGTTAATATTTTGGAACAGCCTTCCATGCGGTCCATCCTTTAGGATGTACACCTTTCCATGCGGTCCACCCTGGAGGATGATATGCTGGTGGCTTGGTCCATGCAGTCCAACCTTTAGGATGGGTTACTTTCCATGCGGTCCAACTTGGTGGGTGAGTAACTTTCCATGCGGTCCATCCTTTAGGGTGCACGCCTTTCCATGCGGTCCAGCCTTTAGGGTGAACGCCTTTCCATGCGGTCCAACCTGGTGGGTGATAACCTTTAGGTTTACTCCATGCGGTCCAACCTTTAGGATGAGTTACTTTCCATGCGGTCCATGCTTTAGTTGTTTTCCATGTGGTCCATGGCTTAGGAGTGGTTTTCCATGCGGTCCATCCTTTAGGATGAACGCCTTTCCAAGCGGTCCAGCCTTTAGGGTGAACGCCTTTCCATGCGGTCCAACCTGGTGGGTGATAACCTTTAGGCTTACTCCATGCGGTCCAACCTTTTGGATGAGTTACTTTCCATGCGGTCCAGCCTTTAGGATGTGTTACTTTCCATGCGGTCCATGCTTTAGTTGTTTTCCATGTAGTCCATGGTTTAGGTGTTGTTTTCCATGCGGTCCATCCTTTAGGATGTACACCTTTCCATGCGGTCCAGCCTGGGGGATGATAACCTGGAGGCTTACTCCATGCGGTCCAACCTTTAGGATGAGTTACTTTCCATGCAGTCCAACCTTTAGGATGAGTTACTTTCCATGCGGTCCATGCTTTAGTTGTTTTCCATGTGGTCCATGGTTTAGGTGTTGTTTTCGGTGCGGGCCATCCTTTATGATGTACACCTTTCCATGCGGTCCAGCCTGGTGGATGATAACCTGGAGGCTTACTCCATGCGGCCCAGCCTTTAGGATGAGTTACTTTCCATGTTGTCCATGCTTTAGTTGTTGGAACCCATGCGGTCCATCCTTTGGGGTGAACACCTTTCCATGCAGTCCAGCCTGGTGGGTGATATCCTGGAGGCTTACTCCATGCGGTCCAACCTTTAGGATGAGTTACTTTCCATGCAGTCCATGCTTTAGTTGTTTTCCATGTTGTCCATGCTTTAGTTGTTGGAACCCATGCGGTCCATCCTTTGGGGTGAACACCTTTCCATGCAGTCCAGCCTGGTGGGTGATATCCTGGAGGCTTACTCCATGCGGTCCAACCTTTAGGATGAGTTACTTTCCATGCGGTCCATGCTTTAGTTGTTTTCCATGTGGTCCATGCTTTAGTTGTTGGAACCCATGCGGTCCATCCTTTAGGATGAACGCCTTTCCATGCGGTCCAGCCTGGTGGATGGTAACCTGAAGGCTTGTTCCATGCGCTCCATGCTTTCATGACAGCAGATTCGATCTTTTTCTTTTCTGCAACGATAACATATATATTGTATTCCATACAAGTGATGTAAAATTTCTAAATCAATTACTGTGAATTCATTTATTTTCGTGGGTACCAATTTTCATGGTTTAGTTAAAATTGATAAGTTCGTGTATTCTAATGTTCGTGGTTCTGAAGTCTGAAGCATACAGATCAATGTTAAATTTCCTTTTCGTGGGGTGTCACATTTCGTGGGTCAACGCCGTCCACGAAAACCACGAAAATTGATAAACCGCAGTATTCGATTTAGTTATTTTCGAGTACATGTGCAGGAGAAACCCGTTCCATTTCGTCGCCTCGTTTGACTTTTTTTGCTGACAAAAAGTGAATGCGATACATTTCTTATGGTACTAGTTTAGGCTAATACCTTACTAAAAACCAATTTTTGCATAAAAACGATAGTAAATCTAGCCATGATACGATTACAAATATAATTTTTTGCTATGTTATTATACTCGTAGATACTATCAAATCTATTTAAATCTAAATGAACATTTTTTTTTATCGAGTCATCGGTAGCCAAGTGGTAAATGACGTAGACAGTAGATGGTGGGCACCATTCACATGAATGTCCAGGAATAACAGTATTGCTTATGTCTAGTGACTTATATAACCATAATATATCAGAAAGCTTGTTACAACTTTATGCATCTTACCTATATTTCCAATTTTGTATTTTCCATAGTTGTCGAATATGATGTGTACATATCCTAAAAGTAAAAAAAAAGTTGATGGTTTCTTTCTATATCTTTTATTTGTATTCGATATTCACAAGATTTTTTAAAACTATCTTTCAGATGAATGCAGTTTTATGTTTGTCGTAGGGTTTTGTTTTGTCCTTTTTTACCGAATTTGACACGCTGTATGAAATATTCGCAGCGCGACGGGTGTGCTGTATCAAACATTTTCAGAAGCACGGGAGTTCACTCTCGTTACGACTTTATTTCGCTTTGTTGATTGCTATTCAGATGTTTTTGTGTTTTTGTTTTTCTTTTTCTCGTGCTGTTCTCGTTCGTGTTTACTGATTTTGTCTTTGCCCTCTCGGACTTTTGACATTCGGATGTCCCATTGGTGTCTCTGCTTCTTACTTCTAAATGTATCCTATTCGGATGTCCCATTTGTGTCTCTGCTTCTTACTTCTAAACGTATCCTTAGGTCTAGATATGAATCTCAATGAAAGAGGAAAGGAAATACCAATAGTACATTCGAATGTCTCAGTCCCAAAAGGCAGACACTATCAGTTGGCCCAAAAGATGTACAACAACACACACACAAAACATACTAATAAAACATTACAAAAGAACGGGAAGTCCTGTGTCCCCTGCCGAATGGCAAATATTCTGTCCGCTCGCTTAACAGAAAGTATAGATAAGCGACAGACCTTGAAACGCGACCCTACCTGAAGCTGCATACCTAATATCTAAAGCCTAAGAATAGAAGTAGCAGAGACAGAAATCTGTTACGGAAGTTTTTTTTATTTTTGACACTTAAAAAATTTGACAGGAAGTAGATGAGCAACAGGCTTGGGAATGCATCCCATCATATATGAGATCCCTACCTTAATATCGAAAGCCTATGAATAGTAGAAGCTGAGAAATCTGTAACGACAAAAAGTATGACGATCAGACGGAAGGACACCGGCATTTCTATGTCCCAGATCCGCGTTGAGGCGGGGAACAAAAACAGCGAGGCCGATAGGCGTTGCTTGCTGTTTTGCTATTGGTCCAAGGTCAAAATGAAATGGGAACGATAGTGAAGTCGAGTTCTCTGGTTGCAGAAGGGTTACTAGTTAATACTTCTTGCTTGTTGCAACAAGTCTCTTTGAGATTGTCAATATTAATACATATTAGTTTAATATTGTCCCCGTTCATAGAATTTTCCCATTATTTTTATCATAGCTGTTGAATTCCTGTGAAGTTTAAACAAGGAAATATAAAGAATAACAGCTGCCAGATCTGTTTAAGAGGAAAAAAGCAGAATATTTACAAGTTCGTAAGGCGTTATTGTTTAGAAACAGACACAAACAAATTTTACAAAAGAGATAATAAATAGAATAGAATAATTATTATAAAAATGTAACGGTTTGTGTTGCGGAGGGCAATCTATCACTAGAGGTCGCGTCTATCAACACTAACAGCGATTGTTGCGGAGGATATTTAGCCATCACATACCTTCTTTTCCGGGTGGACCCGCTGGGCCAACTCCACCATCAGCTCCTGAAAAAAAATAAAACAGGAGTTTAACATGTAAAGGGATCAACAAAAGAATTACCGAAGTTACGATTACTTATGATCGGGAAGCATGATCCAAACCATCGTTACCGGGGATCGAACCCGGGCGGCCCCAGTGACAAGCCAGCTCGTAACCAAATGAGCAAAAAATCTCAACATCTATCCGAGTCCATAACTTGCGGCTTTAAATTACCCACTAGAACGCACTAAAACACCTAAAACATAATTTTTGACTTCCTTTTTGTTGAAAAACATTTTTTTTCAAGCAACGATGTAATAAAACAAACCCTTAACCAGAAAAAAACGGATCAACGATCAAACAGTTTACCCAACCAACTTCTAGTGAACTCCATGCAAGTTTTGCTCATCAGAAATCTCTCCCGAGTGACCTTACCACGAGTGGTGAATTAAAAGAAATTTTAAAATGTTTTAAAAACAAAAAGTGTAGCAAAATTTATGATTTGGAACTTTGTAGCTATTTTGATTATTTACCTGGCGCTCCTGGTTTTCCTGGGGGACCACATGGACCTATAAAATAAATAAAAAAATCAATCAAATCAATACCTGTTGCTAATTAAAAAGTCGAAGAACCAATGAAAAATTTCTTTACATAACGTCATTGGCGTTATTAACAAACTTTTAAATTACTAGGCGCTTGCATTCATATTCGAGAAAAATATATAATACTTAATCTCTAAGTAAAATAAAATAGGAAGTAACCTAATGATTTTAACTGGTCTTAACTTTGTAACTTTTTTGGTTAATAAAAAACGATGAAAAGATATAGAAAAGCGCCAATCCATTCTTAGAAAAAAAAACATTTCTTTAACACTGAAAATGCATACCCGTGCCCTATTGGTCTAAGCATAGGTGCATTCTACAATTTACGGGTCCGACAGGGCCTACAGACGTACATACCTTTTGGTCCTATGGGACTTGAAGGGCCTAGAGACAGGCCTACAGACGTACATACCTTTTGGTCCTACGGGTCTGACGGGGCCTACGCACATACATACATTTTGGTCCTTTAGGACCGATAGAACCTACAGACATACATACCTTTTGGTCCTATAGAACCGACAGGGCCTACAGACGTACATACCTTTTGGTTATATAGGACCGACAGGGCCTACAGACATACACACCTTTTGGGCCTACAGGTCCAGCTGGACCTACTGGGCCTGCTGGACCGGCGGAACCGGCGGGGCCGGTGGGGCCTGGTGGGCCTGGTGGTCCAGGTTTTCCAACTACAAGAGAAAATAATAATTATGATACCTTGTCTTCAGTTGACGTATTGCTTACTAAAATACAGTCCGTCAAGTTTGTCTCGTTCCGGAAATGTTTTGGCGGCAACAAATGGAGTTTGCGATTAAAGACAAAATATAATCAAGATTTTTTTGTATACAGGAGAAAACTCGCTGTGGTTGGAGTAATATTGGCCGACAAAATACTCTGTTTGAAGTAGATCGACAATTTAAAGAGTCTTAACGTTATCCCCATCATATGAATGGTCAACGTATTGCACCACATTCAATGTATCAAGAATTTTAAAATATCCTATTTGATTATTTTTTGTATCTTATATGACTTAAATACCTCCTTGCCAAGCGCTCCATGGTTTGATCCATGCAGTCCAAGCTTTGGTGGTTTTCCATGCGGTCCATGGTTTTGTAGTTTTCCATGCGGTCCATGGTTTGGTAGTTTTCCATGCGGTCCATGGTTTAGTAGTTTTCCATGCGGTCCATGGTTTGGTAGTTTTCCATGCGGTCCATGGTTTGGTAGTTTTCCATGCGGTCCATGGTTTGGTAGTTTTCCATGCGGTCCATGGTTTAGTAGTTTTCCATGTGGTCCAAGCTTTGGTAGTTTTCCATGCGGTCCATGGTTTGGTCCAAGCGGTCCAAGGCTTAGGAGTTTCCCAATTTGTCCATGGTTGTTGCCAGGCGGTCCATGGTTGCGTCCAGGCTGACCAAGGTTTATCGTAGGGGTCATGCCAAGCATTCCATGGTTTAGGGGTAGGTTGCCAGGCACTCCATGGGTTGTAGTTGTCTAGATTTAAATAGATGATACATAATATACAACCATGGCAACAGCACGATGAGAACACATTATATGAATCACAGGGTCTAATTCATTAAATGAAAAAGAAATTCCGGTGTTTCACTAAGTGTATAATTTATCCGTTTCGGGACCACGCATATGATTAAAGAAATTGGAAAAAGGTAAACCTCGCAAATCCCCCAAAAATATTTTTCACCATACCAATTTGATCGGAAGAAAAATCAATTGTTTTAAACAAAATTAAAAAAAAAAATTCGGGGCGGGGGTGAGGGACATTATCGTGCTTTTTCGTAATCCTTGTTTTCAAGTATTTTCCCACGATCCCTTCGGAGCTAAATTTTAAACAAGATTATGCGTCATTGTCCGTTGGAATTGAAAACTTGACGTGCTCTATCTAAGGTTGCAACCTAATTCGGCATCGAATGGGTCTAAATGTCTGGCGTTAAGATGGATATAGAATTACATAAAAGAACAAAATAAACAGTTCTTCATTATATATACGTCTTTCGCTATTAAGGAGACTGAAAAAAGTTCCAAAGTGAGCTATCGTGTTACATTGTAATACCTGACCTTAAAATCGCGATGGAAGGGGGAGGTTTGGCTTAGTAAAGTATTGTTCAGCCCATCATTTTTTTCGAAATACCAATCACAGCCAGGGCTATTGTGTTTTTTATTTATACGGCGTGTCTTTACCTTGTTTTTTTTCTTTGACATTTGAGACTCGTCATATTTTTTAAGTTCGGTAATTTTGTTATTACTTCTTTAAGAAATTTGAACTTGATCCTCAAAGTTCGGTAATTTTGTTCTTAACTTTTTAATTTCTATAAAAAAAAAATAACAATATAAATTATTGAGTATCCTCTCGTCATCGGCATTTAAATAAAATTATTTAGAAGAAAATATATGAAAAAGAATTATTATTAACAAAAAAATACCAAAGGTTTCATAAGAAATCCCGACACCCCCGGCGCCACAAATCTTAAAAAATTACAAAAAAAGTCCGAGAATATATATTAATGAAGTTACTATGTGAGTTTAAAATATTCTCAGATGAAAGAATATCGTGTTGTTTTGTGGAGCCGGGGCCAGATCCCGACAATAATATTTGAAAAACGCGCTGAAGAAATTGATCATATGCAGTAAAATGAAAAAAAAAAATCTTTGCTGTTTTAATTATACATTGAATGCCATATTTTTGAGGTTTTTTTGTGTGTTATGAAGCTTGGTAGTTACATTCTGATGGAATATATCAAATGTTTACACAGAAAATGGCACGAACGGCATGGTTTATCTGTTTTAAAATTACCCCGCGCAAGTCGTTGTTAAGGTGGCACGTGTTAGTGAGTTTCATCGAGGAATAAAACTGCATTATTAACCAATCGAAATTGTCGTTATAAATTAGAATGTAATTATAGAAAAACATGCCCAAATTATGTTATACTAAATGTTTTCCAGTTTTCCTCCTTCTTTTATCGCTGTCTATACGTTAATTAAATATCAATTATCGCTAAAAAATGACAATATTTTAAAACCCGCTTTAGAATTATCTTCCCAAAAAAAGTTTTATAAAATTTTGTAACCAGTTAATGGTGACGGATAGCAATTGTTTTCTTTTGCGCTTTGCAAAAGAAAACAATTGCTATCCGTCACTGTCATTTCAATTACTTTAAATTAATAACGGAATTATTAGTACACGTTATATTGTTGTTGATTTTTGTAAAACCGACTGACAATCGTAAAATGAATATAGGATTTCCTCTTGGTTCTTTATTTTTCAGACACCTCTTGATTCGAAAGCAAAATCTTTGTGTTATTAAAAATGGCAAATAATCATTGGTAACTTCGTGTACATGTAGGCGCAAGAGACAGTCTTGCTTTGCTTCCTTTCCTTCCATAGTACTTAATTAAAATAATAAGATAGAAAACTCACGCCTTGCACTGACACTTCCAACAAAGACTGCCAGTAACGCTAAAACCTGCATTCCCAGCGCCATGTTCCAAATTTCGCTATATTTCTTACCAATCCCGTTTTTATACTTAGTTGACGGCTCATTTCGCTCTTAACGTTTGAATTTTTCAAGCAATTCAAAGACGTAATCGTGTGTACAAAATACACCAAAAGTAGCCGGATTACTGCAACAGTTGCCATTAATTTAAACCGCTAAATACAATCATATTAACAACGCGTAAATCTATTGGTCAATTGTATGGTTATTTCCGGTTAAAAAGATGTTACTTATATTTAAGGTTTATTTTCGTACAATAGCAACTAATCAGTTTCGAGTCTATAAATAAATGGAATTAACTGATATAAAATACACATTAGCATTAAATAATGTTTTAAAAACCTATATATGCTTTAAGATCAAAAAGTAATCTTGTTTTAAAAACCTATAAGATCAAAAAGTAATCTTGTTCAATGCTTACTCAATATGAGATATCAAAGTACTTGTTCAATTGCTTGGGTTTTAATGAGGCATGACAATTATTCGCCAAAATATTGGCTTTTGTAACAAACTCACCCTTCAATATATTATGTTACATTTTATTATAAACAAAGTCACGAAAGACCGGAAGTGCCATTAGTTCATCACATTTCTCGATTGGAACATGTGGAACTTCAAATATCATAGTTACAATTTGCATTTTTTATAGTTCCAATTTGACATTTCTGACTTCCAAGTTGGCATTTCTTACTTTCGTTTTCAACTGTTTTGGAATTTGAACTTCCAATGTTTTGGTTTAAATGCTACTGATGAGAGGTTTCTCCTTGAAATATCGATATATAGCATATCCAAATTAACCGTTTATACCCGCGTTTTGGTATTTGTAATTTTCAAATTGACATTTCTTAGTTCCAAGTTGATTTTTCTTCTTCCAAGTTTACGTTTCCCACTTCCAAATTGGAACTGAAAACTGAGAAATGTCAAGTTGGAACTAAAGTGGAAGTGAAATTTTTCATTGTTCAAAATTGACATTTCTTAGTTCCAAGTTAGAAGTGGGAAATGTCAACTTGGAACTGAAAATGTCAACTTGGAACTGAAAATGTCAACTTGGAACTAAGAAATGTCAACTTGGAAGTAAGGAATGTCAACTTGGAAGTAAGAAATGTCAACTCGGAACTATAAGATAAAAAAAATAATAGCACTAGACCAAGTGGTCTTTCGTACAAAGGTGATTAGCGGGACAATAAAGTATTTAATGTTTGTTTGTTGTTTCTATTTTTTTGTCATGATGGTTTTTGTTATTTGTTTTAATTAATTTTATGTTCAAGTCACTAGTAGAGCCAAAAAATTCTTGATCGTACATAATTTACTTAACACTTCTTTTTACATAGGACGTTAAAGGAATATTGTCTACGGAAAAATATATTTTTTACTAACAAGAAAGGCCAACAGACAACTTGTTTTGTCTATTTTAAAACATATGAACAACAAAAATACGACTATGGTACCAAATTAATATAAAATCGATAATCAATAATCACTAAATAATATTTGTAAAGCTTTACAATAATTCATATTCATGAACTTAATCCCGCCTTATAAGCATGTCGTGCACTGTTTTTAATTTTGTTTATGAACTTTCAGTTGCTTGTTCAAAATCACGACCAGTACACTGTATCTCGAGGTTTTAGTCCGTAAAAATATTCATGGGGACGAAAAAAGTCGCCAAACAAAGAAACAAAAAAAATGGCATTTATGGCTCGTATATAATAAATGAAGATGATTTAAATAGTTCACATTGAATTTGTTTAATTTGTCACCATTTTAAAGTCTTTCGGAGCAAAACATCCGATATCCCGATCGATAGCCGCATTTAATACACTAAAAATATATCTGTCGTCACGAATGTAAACAAATAATCAATCAATATGGTCGAAAATTGAGCAAAATAAACCAAGTTTAACTGAGGCATATTTGGTAACAAATTGAAATTCACAGTTTTCTTTTATTACATTTTGGTCTAAATGACAATAAAAAATTGAGGACGAATAAATGTGATTTTGGTAGACAAGATATATGCCTCTAATTGTTTACTGATGCTAAAAACTCGTTCACCGGTCAATTTTAATACTTATTTTTTTAAGGCCGATCCAGTAATTTCCAATCTATTATTTCTTGACTTTATTTGATATTTATCTTAATGTTACTGGGTTGACTGTAATGAAAATGTACTGAACTAGTACTAAATTTCTTTAAAACTGGACAGCTTGAGAGATTAGTAAATTCAGAACATTAATTGTAGTTGTTTAGAAATTTTTGTCCGTTCTAGTAATTAAATGCACTAAACAATAACAGAAATACTTAGTTGAATAAAAGGTGCAAACAGATGAATAGTGTTCATATCAACCAGTAGCAATTGCTTCTTTTAAGATACAATACCAAAAACGGGTATAAAACGGTTAATTTGGTTATGCTGTATATCGATATTTCAAGGAGTAAACTCTTATCAGCAGCATTTGAATCAAAACATTGGAAGATCAAAACCCCAAAATATTGAATGAAAAGTTTTCAAAACCAAAAAGTTCGAACAGGAAAGCCAAATCCAGCACCGAGGATATCAACCAAGTGCATAACAAGTAAAGAAACCTGGTGTTTTAAATTAAACAATTTTGAATTTAACAATAGGCAAATGACAAAAAATATTAGAAATTTATTGGTAAAATTGTGTCAGACAAGTCTGACGACCATGCTTTTTTAGTTTAAACATATTTATTTATCCCGGATAGGGAAACAAGATTAATGCTTATGTAAATCCCTCTCCAGCTAGCAGTTTGCGAGTGTGGCCTTTGCTTGTGATTACCCTTGGGGACCTCCGGTCCATCAGCAACGGTTATCGACCCAGTTGTTTCAAAACGGGTATAAAACGGTTAATTAAAGACTCAATGATTTGGCGTATAAATACTGACATAAACATATTAAATGGCTAATTACGGCCACAGCTAACTGCAAGAGAGGAATTGACAAGATAGGGAAACAGAATGCCAATCACTAGGATATACGGACAAGTCTGTGCACCATTGGTAGGCAATGGATGCTCACATTCCTCTCAGGTTCCTGGAGAGAACGAGGGACACAATATTCCAGTACGCCAGCTCATATTTTGTCATCCCATGGATTATTTTTTATTACATGGGAGTGAAATTAATATTATTTTTGATTTAGATTTACCATGGATTTACTTTTATTATACATTACACTGGCCAAATCCAATCTGGTGACAACAGATCAGGACCGACCACTCATGGAGGCATGAGATGGTCTAGACCAACTTCCAACGGTAAAGCGTTGGAAAGTTTTTTGGTAATATGACCCGACGTACAATTAAGGAAAGAATAGTGTCCCCTTATCTTGCCAAATTCCGCCCTAGTAGACTGTGACAGGAATTTTTATTAAAAATATTAGTTTATACACACAAACACAAAAAATGTATAAAAATTGAATGAAAAACTGATAATTTATAACTTTAAAATATCTGTTTTTGGTATACTAGTGGTATGCAGTTAGAAAAAATAAATAAATATATAAGTAACATTTCAAACAAGTCAATGAAACTAGCAAAATGAACAGTAACATGGTCATCTTTGTAAAATCCAAGTGTATTTCAAACTGCATCGTCCGTATATATGTAGAGCTCCTGTGGTCATATTTGAAAAGCCTGAAAAAGAAAATAAAACAACAGCAGCAAAAATGTTGGACGGTGAAAAGGGGGATGGATGGAGGGATTTTGTTTCATTCGTCCATCAATGTCAACATATGTATGAAATTATAAAACCCGGAACAAAAAACGGATAGTAAATTACGGAGAAGAAAAATCGAAATATTATTAATCTCGCTTTCATTAAACTGGTTTATCTTATAAATAGATAAACCTCATTAATTAAAGACTCAATGATTTGGCGTATAAATACTGACATAAACATATTAAATGGCTAATTACGGCCACAGCTAACTGCAAGAGAGGAATTGACAAGATAGGGAAACAGAATGCCAATCACTAGGATATACGGACAAGTCTGTGCACCATTGGTAGGCAATGGATGCTCACATTCCTCTCAGGTTCCTGGAGAGAACGAGGGACACAATATTGCAGTACGCCAGCTCATATTTTGTCACCCCATGGATTATTTTTTATTACATGGGAGTGAAATTAATATTATTTTTGATTTAGATTTACCATGGATTTACTTTTATTATACATTACACTGGCCAAATCCAATCTGGTGACAACAGATCAGGACCGACCACTCATGGAGGCATGAGATGGTCTAGACCAACTTCCAACGGTAAAGCGTTGGAAAGATTTTTGGTAATATGACCCGACGTACAATTAAGGAAAGAATAGTGTCCCCTTATCTTGCCAAATGAGCGTGTCTATACACGTTCAAAATACATCCTGGCCCTCTTTTGGGACACACTTTCTTTTTGTTTAATTGTAGTTTGGATTTTATTTTGTACTAAAAAACACTGGCCAAATTCATCAGAACCGACCACTCATGGAGGCATGAGATGGTCTAGACCAAATTCCAACGGTAAAGCGTTAGAAATTTTTAATTAATATCACATGGAGCAAAAACAGTGTCTCCCATTTATTGCCAAATGAAAGTGTCTATACACGTTCATACTTTACCCCACCAGCCCACTTTATCTATTCTATCAATCTGAGTTAACATGGGCCAATAAGGGACACATCAGCATAGGTATAATTGAATTATTCAATATAGTAGAAACCATAAATATGATTTGTATTTCCCACCTAAGTAGACTATACTTCTTTAGTATTGCTGGACTGTTCATGTTTCAAAGTATTGAATGACTTAAATTCTTCTGAAATTCAAATGACAACAAAGTTCCAGACCTGAGCGTATATAAGATGAGAATAATTTCCTTCTTCAATGTGATAAAACAATGCACTATAATGAAACAACATAATTCATCAATCAGCGCCTGAACGAATCTCTATAACTTATCTACTGTCTTGTTAAGCGATCAAAGGGTTGAACATGTTTTGCATTAATGAAGATATGTAAGATTTTCTTCCACTAGTTTAATTCGGCATGCTTATAGTTTCAATCCAAGAAGTAAATGTAAATGTTCAGTGTCTGCATTCATGATGTTTTTGTCGTTAAATATTTGTATTGTCAACATGTTAATAGGAATCTAGTAAACATGGTTATATCAAGAATACTTACGCAATCAATTGACTATCATAAAAATTATGCAGAAAACAAATGTTACAAATTGAATAAGTTAAAGGGATATTGTCTACGAAAATAATTTTGTGTACTAACAAAAAGGCCTACAGAAAACTTGGTATTGTCTAATTCTAAACTTTAAAATATAAACGACAATATAATAAAGTCGGTGTACTCTATTAATTTAAAAACCGAAAAAAAAAAAAAAAAAAAAAATTTTGTTTCATTCGTCCATCAATGTCAACATATGTATAAAATTATAAAACCCGGAACAAAAAACGGATAGTAAATTACGGAGAAGAAAAATCGAAATATTATTAATCTCGCTTTCATTAAACTGGTTTATCTTATAAATAGATAAACCTCATTAATTTGGTTATGCTGTAGAATTAGATAATAAAAAAAAAAAACCCAAACATTTTGTTCAAATGATATCTTTCGATTTAATTGTTTGAACTAGCGCTAATATAGTTTGCGTTCTTGAAACCCAGTTTATCACTAGTAAAATTTGTTTAAGAAGCAAAAATGCTAGTTTACAAACGTAATATAGCATTTATCCACTACAAACTATATGTAGTTGGGAAAAAATTAATCAATATTATTTAATCAAATTTATTGGCAAAATTTTCGTCTAAAGAAGGGCTCATGGCTACATTATTTTTGAAACAGTACAACAAAATAGAAATTATTTGTGCAAATGAAACTTAATTAAGTGTCTCGTGTCCTCAGTGCCATTGATTAAAGTGTCCAAGAAATTTTAACCTGTAGACCATCATTTGGGTTAAATATTAAATATGGCAAGCCGTTTTACTATTTATTTTAACTTCAAGATATCTGAATAATATATCAGATAATTCATATAGTATATAAGATATCATATATAGTTTATAAGTTTACTTATATACATGTACTTGATAAGATATCTCAAATAGTTTTCTTTTTAAGATATCTTAAATCTTGAGATATATTGTAAATTATATGAGATATATTATAAGCTATGTAAGATATCTTATTATCATAATTAATAAGTTTATAAGATATCTTATTTAATTTATAAGTTATCTCATATAATATATAAAATATCTTATATAATCCAGTTTTATATGATAACAATGATAAAAGATGTTAGATTCGAATTTATTAAGCTGCTCGGGTACAAATTTGGTGTTTGCGTTGACTTGTAAAATGATAAAGTCAGCCTAGACGTTAACATATAGTGCTCACATAATCATTTGACAGAATTTTTTAAGCATGTGAAAAATATTTATTTTAATAAACATATTGTTTGCATTTTTTGTTCTATATGTTTAATAGCACTAAGGAAATGTTCTCCGGAATAACCCGTGAAAGCAATATACCTGTTATTTACCTGTACAAAAAATCGCTCAAATGAATTTGTTTTCGCTCAAATGAAACTTTTTTCTCTCGCTCAATTGAAATATCAATTTGCTCAAATGAAGTACACCGGTTTGTAAATTAGTAAATAAAAGAACAGTCACATTTAAAAGGTTAAATCCAAATAAATAAATTACAATTAAAGGTAAAAATTAAAGCAAAACACACGTTGAGTCACTATGGTTTGCGACCAGGTTTTCAATCACGGTATTAAGGAGCTCTCGCAGGGTCAAGACCAACATGCGACCTGTAGCGACTTTCGACCCCCATTTAGTAAAAAACTACAAACGATTAAAATTCATTGAAAACAAATTAATTTAAAATATGACTAAAAATCGACTTGGAGAACACATCTCAGTCGATCTATATCATCGACCCGTCATCAAGGCACTGCAATGGGCACTTTTACCGACCAGCTTAACCTTTCTTTGTGCCTATTCAAAACCCGAGGCCAGCATTTCAAGCGGATATTTATCGACCAGCTTAACCTTTCTTTTGGGTCTATTCGCAAACCGAGGCCAACACTTTAAGTGGATTTGACCGACCAGCTTAACATTACTTTTGGGCCTACCAGCACTTTGAGTGGACTTTTACCGACAAGCTTAACCTTTAATTTCTTTTGTCGCAACCCGAGGCCAAAATTTTAAGTGGACTTTTATCGATCAGCTTAACCTTTCTTTTGGGTCTATTCGCAATCCGAGGCCAGCACTTTAAGTGGACTTTTACCGACCAGCTTTACCTTAGTTTGGGCCTATTTGCAACCCAAGGCAAGCATTTTTAGTGGACTTAAACGAACATCCTAAAATTTCTTTTGGGCCAATTCACAATCCGAGGCAAGCACTTAAAGTTGACTTTAACCAAACAGCCTAACCTTACTTTTGGGCCTATTCATAACCCGAAGCCAGCACTTTAAGTGGACCTTTACCAACCAGCTTAACCTCACTTTATGGCCTATTCACAACCCAAGGGCAACACTTAAAGTGGACCTTTACCGACCAGCTAAACCTCACTCTTGGGCCTATTCACAACCCGACGCCAGCACTTTAAGTGGACTTTAAACGAACAGCTTAACCTTTCTTTTGACACTATTCACAACCCGAGGCCAGCACTTTAAGTGGGCCTTTATCGACCAGCTTAACGTTACTTTTGGCCTATTCACAACCCGAGGCAAGAATTTTAAGTGGACTTTTATCGACCAGCTTCATCTTTCTTTTGGGTCTATTTGCAAACCAATGCCAGCACTTTAAGTGGATTTTTACCGAACAGCTTAACCTTACTTTTGGGCCTTTTCACAACCCGAGGCCGGCACTTTAAATTGACTTTACCCGACCAGCTTAACCTTTCTTTGGGATTATTTGCAACCCGAGGCCAGCACTTTAAGTGGACATTATCGACCATCTTAACCTTTCTTTTTGGACTATTCGCAAACCGAGGCCAGAACTTTAAGAGGACTTTTACCGACCAGCTTAACATTACTTTGGGCCTATTCACAACCCGACGCCAGCACTTTTAGTTGACTTTACCCGACCAGCTTAACCTTTCTTTGGGATTATTTGCAACCCGAGGCCAGCACTTTAAGTGGACATTTATCGTCCAGCTTAACCTTTCTTTTGGGACTATTCGCAAACCGAGACCAGAACTTTAAGTAGATTTTACCCGAACAGTCTAACCTTACTTTTGGGCCTATTCATGCACAACCCGAGGCAAGCACGGTGAAATAAAAACAATGAAAGGACGTACCGGAACGCTACATGTAAGATTTGCGTTTGTGGAATGTATGTTATTCAGAGTTAAAAAAACTATAAGTATGACTGTAAGATTATATTTCTGATTTCAAATTAAAGTTCATGGAAAGTGCTGGCTATATACTTGATTTGAATTCGATATAATTATGTAATGCATTCGATGTAGTATACATAAAAAATGCCAATTCAACATGTTGTGATACAGGTTTCGTCTAGTACAAAAAGTTGAAAAAATTAATACCTGTATAAAAATTTATGATTCACGTAATTTACAAGAGAAATTATGCAAAGTAGAATAATTACATTCTAATTTATAACGAGAATTTCGATTGGTTAATAGTACTTCTGTAATGCAGTTTCATTTCTCGATGAAACTCACTAGCATGTGCTACCTTGACGACTATTTTCGCGGAATGATTTTTAAATTATAATTTAAAACCATTCATTTCGTGCAAATTTCTGTGCAAACACTTCATATATTTTATCGGAATGTAATTATATTACATTCAATGCAATATTTTGTAGTGTTATTAGTGTGTAAAAGCATGGATCTTTGCGCACATTTTCAATATGAAGCACTACCGCGCTTTTACACATCAATAAAACTACAAAATATTACATTCAATTTATAAGAAATAACTAGTTCATTCGAGCAATTCGCAGTTTTGTTTTTAAATTAAGCTTTCGATTTTATCTAAGGTAGTAAAAACGGACTGGAAGGAAAATTGCGGTTTCTCGCCAATGTCAGACGCATTACAATATTTTGTTATTTTATTGAAGCAGCATTTAATTCGACAGAATGGCCCACGTTTTTGTAGGATATGAAAAACTCAAAATATGAAATAACAGATGCACAATGAAGCTTTGGCGGATATTGTACTTAAATGTCTGTAATATTCAGGAAGTTGTGGAGACCGTAGGAGTTAGTATAAACTAGACGTTTATTAACCCGACAAACAATTTAAATGAAATTGAAAGAGCTTGCAAAATGTAACATGTGTTTGACGCAATAGCAACACTACATATATTACATAAAAGCGATGCCTTGACAACCCGCGGAAGAGGGCCACCCTTTTTAGCCACCAAAGGTATACACCATTGGTTGCTTTGTGGACTGAGCATAACCCGATGCCAGAGTCTCAAGACTGTCAGTCGCTTCTTAGGCTCTGCTGTTGGACTATTCGCAACCCGGTCCCCGCATGGGATTGCAAACAAGACCCTTTATTCATATTTGATACGAGTTATTTTGTTTTTATTTAAAGAATAATCACAATATTTTTTCTAACCTGTGAAACAGTATAAATACTAAGAAATACCCCGAGAACACTTCCAAGTGTTACTTATGATGTAAATTTAGTATAACCTTCTTTTGTAGAAATAAAAGGCTTAGTTTAATATGTCCTCGTTATATATTGACAAAGTATTCATGGCCATGAACTATTTAGATGTACCATTAAAGTACATTGCCTTGGTTCCATCTTAACATTATCTATCTTTAATAAAATTGTATAAAAGTCTAAAGAGCACGCCTGCAATTGAAATGGTACTAAGTCTTATACAATTATTCAAGTATATAATGAAAATCGCAAGAGAGAAATTCCTTTTAACACTAAACGAAAATTTTCCAAAAATCTTTTGGTATTAACTGATTTCTTGTAAATAATTTCCTCGTAACTCTGTCAAGGCCTTACTCTACATCTGTTACAGAAATTGCAAGGTTAAGCAGGTCTGGTGACATCAGTGATTTTAGTTTAAAAGGAAATTACCATGCGTAATTCTCTTCTTTTGATCTCTAGAGAACATTCGTTTCTTAAGTGAAGACTAAAGCGAACTTCCTTTAAAAAGCTTTATTCGGTTGTTACATTTGTATTTTTGTCGAGTTATGTCAAAATTTTAGCAATCTATCTATCGCCAGAGGGAGCACCACTCAGTGTTGATAGATGCTCCCTCTGGTAATAGATTGTCAGTGTTGACAGAAACTCCCTCAGATGGTAGATTGAAGATTTTAGCAATTGAATTCTTCCGTAAATGACTCTTTTCAGTGTGAGATGACCAGGTTGAGATGAGAGCACGTGCAGTGATCTCACACTGTTCAATTAGCCAATGAAAATTGTCATTACTGATAATGATTGATGACGTCAAAAATGAAATGCAATGCTATTTAAAGCTTTCGGTTTTTAGAATAAAGCCTTCTAAATTTTTCTGAAAAAAATTTCTGTCACTAGATGTTATTACATTTAAATAGAAAAAATATTCCTGTCATTCAAATAGTGGAAATAATGAAAAAATATCTTGTGACAGTACCTAGATAAAACACATTGATTTTAGAAAATTTCTGACAAGAAAAAAAAACCACATTTCTTTAAGAAAAGGATGTTGGGCGGTCAGTTTTTGAGATTTTGACATTTTTCCATCAAAATAAAGCAAAACTTTTTGCATTGTAACCCCAAATTTTCTTTTATGAAAGGTCTTCATTACATCATAAATATCTGTTTTACATTTTTTTTAGATTCTAATAACTTTTTCACAGGTTTAAACATCTAAACTATGCTAATGTTAAAGCTATGGGAGAAAAAAAGAAAGAAAAAAACCTTTTCCCGTCAAATTCTGAACTCTTATTATCTTTTAGATGAGTCCTACAACCTATCAAAATTTTTGAATATTACTTATGATTTAAGGCAATAATTTCAAAATCTCATCATTTTTAAAGTCATCCTCGAACATCCTTAAATGGCCAGTCCCTATGTACAACATAGATAAATATACAATATTGCTGATTTTGATAACTTTCGGGGTCATGCTTGTTGTGTCCTATATATGGTGTCACAGCAACTTCCGTAAAATGTTTTTAAGCAATTTCTCTTGATTTTAAGCAAAGTAGTTTTTCAATTTTACTTGATGGACTGTAAACTGGTCAAAGCTGTACAGAACAACAGGAAAAGATCTACACACCCGACATTTCTACATTTAACTCATTGCATTGCTGTTGAGAGGAGTGTGAGTGTGAGTTGGTGTTTTACGCCCGTGCAACGCTATATAAGTTATTTACAGGCGATGAAAATGAATAGGGTGATAAAGTGAACATGAAATGATGATGATAAATGAAATATTGGAGTGGGGAACGGTAAATTTTGAAGAACCACAGGAAAATGGGAGAGGTGGGAAAGGGCGGAAAATTTTGCCTATGTGGCTGTTGAGAGGAGAAACTATTTGAAATTTGGCATTATCTATATAGAGGTCCCCGAGGGTAATCACAAGCCTGGTCGTCAGACTTGTCTGACACGAATTTACCAATTAAATTTAATACTACGTTGAAATTTCCATTTGTTAAATTCAAAATTGTTCAAAACACCATGGTTTCTTTCCTTGTACTGCACATGGTCGATATCCTCGGTGCTCGATTTGGCTTCCCTGTTCGAACTTTTTTGGTTTCGAGTACTTTTCGTTGTTCAATACTTTTGGGTTTTGATTTTCAAATGTTGTGATTCAAATGCTGCTGATGAGAGGTTACTCCTTAATATATGCATATACAGCATAACTGTATTACCCGTTTTGGTACTGTAAACCAATTTATTTTCGCGGCTACAATATTTCGCATTTTGAGTCATTGAGCTATTTTGCAGCCATTTATTTTCGCAATTTGTCATAAAACCAATTAAACTACTATGAAAATAAAGTAATTCGCTACGATTTATTTTCTTTTATTTCTGTTCCCCGCGAAAACCGCGAATATAAATCGCCCGCGAAAATAAGTTGGTTTCCAGTATTTGCTCTTACAAAATCACTTCAGGAGCATGAAGAGGTGGTGTTGTATTTTCTCCTTCTTACAAACTGTCCAAAATCATTAATGATGTGGCCCTCTTCCGTCTTTTTAAGACCTGTAAGAGGTGACCTTCTTCGAAATGAGGACAGAAAAAAATCTCCAAATTCCATTTAAGAACAAAGGGATGGGAACTATTAACATCAGCATTTTTTACATCTCAGATTCCTCCTGTTTAAAAATTAAGTCAACACTGCAGCGCTACTGACCTCGTTGAATTTCCATTGTGCTTTTTCTAAAGTTCTGTTTGTAATAAGCGTACACTTATTCCACATCTCATTAATTTCTACCAATTTTTTTCTCACCCTTATAACATAACTTTTTATTTGATATTGCAGGACCGAATCATTGAAGACTACCTAAAGTCCCTCTCACGTTCGATTGTTCAACGATTTTACATGTGCATGGTCCATCTGGTTATGTGATCACGGGTGATCTGAGGGTAACTGGGATTGATTTATTACGAGATGTGGTTTCGCATGGACCTAACTACAGCGAGACAAAGCGTATAGATTGGAACCAGATCTTTAAGATCATTAAGGGTGCATTGTATGAATATGCCAGAGTCTATATAAAGCGACAAGTAGAACAAGAACCAGAGGCCGAATAGTTGTCAGACTGGGTTAGAACTTCAATTTATTGTGCACAGCCGATTAGACAATCTTTGGAAATATGTTTATCCTCGGCCTCTTTCCGTTCTTTCTTTAGATCGCGGAACTCTCGATTCTTTTCTTGCCATTTCGAGTACAAGGTTTTACAAGTTGATTAAACCACATGAAATAGGTAAATTGTACAAGTTTTGCATAATCAACATGTAAAGTATTTAATATATAACGGATTATGTGTGAGAAGTGCTAGGTCGTGTGTTTTATATTTTTTCCCTATCACATATATGTAGATATTAGTATGTTTGAAAGTACATTAATCAGGCCAAGGGTGACATGTCCTTTAACAAAGGCGTGAAAAGTATTTATTATTAAAGAAAAAAGCTTGAAAGGATTTTCTTTTCTTTAGATCAAAGAAAGTCGTTCAATATGTTACAAAGTCATCCAACTTTTGAATTGTATGCATTTTATTTTGACCTTTGACCACCCAAGTCAAATTCTTTTTAAAAATAAATTACAAACAAATCGATAACAAATTGCATTCAAATCATGAATATGTGATTTGTTAATGCGATTTGTGTGCGATTCATGTAACAAATTGTAAGTAAATCAAATTGTGACATATTTGGCATTTTGATTTGAATACAATGTGTTGCATATTTTTGATTTGAACACAATTCATTTGGAGTCTACTTCACTGAAAATTAATTTGCTTACAATTTGTTAAGCTTAGTTCTTTTAATTATTTGATTTGTAAACAATTCATTTAACTTTGTCCTTTTACATTTCGATTTGTTTTTGATTTGTTTAACTTATAGTACTACAATGTGAATATATATGCGATTTGTTTGTAATTCATTGGACTTTTGGTTTTATAAATCTTCCCATAGGAACCTCTTTGTACATGATAATCTTATTGGCTCTTGTGGTTATCCTACATTATTTGAATTTCAAAGAGAAGGAAGAGGTCATGGAATTTTTCTTTAGGATGTAAAGTTAAATTATTCTTTGAAGAACTGTGGACTATATCCAATTTGGAAGCTCTAAATTGTAAGACAATTATTTAATTTTCTTTCATAAATAATTTTTATTTTTAAATAAAATGAAAATGATTTAAAAGAGCTATAAAGTTCAGTCAATTCTATAGAATCAGAATTTCTGAACATGCACCTATACTATTATTTTTCATACGGAGAAAATGATTGCATTTGCATGAATAAATTGGAAGTCAAATATAAACATGTAGAGCATAAACATTTAATTAATTTAATTAAACATTTATTTCTATCTAAAAGTTTGAAAATAGATAATAAATTTCCTATTTATAATTTTGTATGACAAAAATTTAAGTCAACCCTACATTAAATGTATGTTTTTTTTTTAATTAGAAATATGTTTCCTGTTTTTATCTAAGAATCTGATAATTCAATGTGGGGTGATAAACTCTATACTCAGAATAGTAGCTAAAAGAATTACAATATGGTGTATAAGTTTTGCACACTTACGTTTAGAGGATATTCGATTTGTTTTCGATTCATTTATTTGATTTATAAACGATTTACTAAAAGGATATTCGATTTGTTATCGACTTATTTATTTGATTTGTTTACAATTCACTTCTATGATTTTTGATTTGCTTACGATTCATTTGTCGATTTGTTCACAATTTGTTCATAATTTGTTTGCGATTTATTAAATGCGATTTGTTAGCTCATTTGCATGTGAATTTACATCGCATACAAATCGCATTCAAATCACAGATTTGTTCTCGATTTGTTTCTGCGATTTGTTGAGTGGATTTTTTGACTTGGGCAATTACAAAACAGCGAGCAGCGGCTTATGTGGGCTGTGTCGCGTACACTTATTTCACATCTCATTATCTTCCATTTTCTTTGGAAGACCACGGAACTATGAAAACCTTTTGACTAACTAATTTGATACTTCCATTGGGAGACTGTAAATGGGGCATTTAAAAATCCGAAACAAACCAAAAAAACCAGTGTACACAATAGAGACTCACGGGAAAACGCGCGTATACCAAAACAATGCACATAGAACAGCTACACAGTATTCAGCAGTGCAGACCCATGTCCAGACGAGAGTGAACTCAGATAGACTGTTCAGCTAAGCAGTTTATGAAACAAGCTAAGAAAAGCTGATGATTTTTATCAGCCTTCTTATCTCAATCTTTATCAGCTAAATCAGTAACCTCTCAGCATGCAGGCCATAAAGACAGTGAAAGTTTAACATAAGATTGGTTTTAATTACTTGTACACTGTCAACTTCAAAGCGATGTTTGAATTCATGTAAAATATTTTCATTTTTGTAATGAAAATTCTGTAACATGATATGTGCATCATAGGGTTTGTGGTCAAGGAACTCAACTGGGTGTTGATATATTCATAACTATTTTTAAGTGATCAGAGACTTATTTCATAGACTGTAAAGTAAGCAATCCTGTTGGTTCTTTATTTGCAATTTATGTTTCGTATGCCTCTTCTGGGCCCCTTGATTTGGTTTATAAACTTATTCTTATTCTTATGGTGCACTCGGAAGCGATTGCTTATTTGCTTCTGCCTTTTTCACCTAGGTGGTACATAGGCCACTGGTGATACACCTCAATTCTATTCTGTTTTGGTCAAGACTGACGTGGCCTTGTCATTTATATCCTTTGGCTTCCATCTCTTGGGTTATATATCTTTTCCATGTGTTTCTTGGTCGTCAAACTCTGACCTCCAGTCTGGTAGAGATGCCAACGATTAACAATATTATTTTAAGAATCCGGTAAATTTCGACAATAAACATTTAAAGATCCTGACTAACCTGATGAAAATTCTGTATTAGTCAACGCACACATATAATTGTATGAACACAAAAAAAACTAGCTTTCTCCATGTCCTCTTCTTCTTTACAGAATGGGCCCCTACATGATACTCCAAATACTTTCTTTTCATCATTTATTTTCCCCTTTTGATTTATTTGATATGTTGTAATCATATATATCATTATCATATTGAAATAGAAAATAATGAGATGTGGAATAAGTGTTCGCGACACTGCCCACAATCAATCGGCAATTTAGAAAAACTACAATGGACAACCGCAAGCAGCCTTCAACGAGACCAGTAGGCGCTGCTCGCGGTTCTGCAATTGGCCCATGGTCTAAATAAGATAAATATAATTCAAATCCAGCCCTGAAATAGTCACAGTTAGACCCCCATCTTAAACAAGGAAAAGACAAGTACAAACGAAAGCTTTGTCAAAAATTCCCGGCTTAGGACAGGCACATATATTATGTGGCGGGGTTAAACTAGTTTTTTGGGCCCAATCTTCTCCCTATCAATATTCCTAGACAAATCACGAAAACTAAACACACAATAATGGTGTCAGAGGAGTTAACGTTTTAAAAAGTTTACGGACGACGGACGCCAAGTGATGACAATAGCTACCATGAGCTTAAAACCGAACTGTGTATGTATAGATTTGGCCAATGGCAAATTACATCGCTACAATTCTGTGAAATCGTTTCCAGTTCGAACACTTTCGTTCCCGTGCATTCGACAGAATCAGGTATCATTGACGATCATATCATAGCAACCACAGCACTTCGAGTTGCCCCGACATACTTTAAGTTACTTACTATGTACTGGATACCTAAATTGCACAAAAATCCATATAAATCTAGTTTTATCTCTGCTTCAAGTAAGTGTTCTTTAACCCATATTTCCAAAGTTCTATCTCTTACTTTAACTACTATGAAGGAATTTATTATTCAATACTGTGAAAGGGTATTCGAAAACAGTGGAATGAATTATTTTTGGAGTGTAAAAAATTCTCTTGATGTTTTGGACAAGCTTCGTGCATTTGAAAATACTTTTCATACCGTTGATAGTTACGATTTTTCTACTTCATATACTAACCTTCCACTTAATCTGATTAAAAAGAAATTTGAATATTTGGTTAAATGGTGTTTTGACAAATCCAAAAGTGATTATATCTGTTCTAGAGTTTCAAAATCATTTAGTAAATCATTTTTTAGTAACGAGACTCAAAAGGGTTACATTAACTGGACTAATGCAGAAACTATAACTGCTCTAAATTATTTGTTAGATAATATTTACATACGTTTTGGTAAACAAATTCATCGCCAAATTATTGGTATTCCTATGGGTACTAATTGTGCGCCACTCATAGCCGACCTCTTCCTATACTGTTATGAATCACAATTTTTGGCTAAATTACAAAAAGACCCGAACAAACAGAACTTAATCGAAACTTTCAATTATACTTTTAGATATTTAGATGACATTCTTGCACTCAACAATCCTTCATTTTCTAATTTTATTACAGATATCTATGCTTATTTCACAGTTAGTAAGATATGCCCGGATCTGCAGTTGTGTTTCTGATTTTAATAATAAAAACCGTTTTATTACTGAAAAATTATTAAAACAAGGTTATCGATACCACAAATTAGTAAAATCTTTTTCTAAATTCTTCCACAAGTATCGATCTCTTATTGAAAAATTTAATTGTACACGTCACTTTCTTGTAGTGAAAGGAATATCACATCCTGAATTTTATGGTAATGTTTTTTATAAAGCTCACAAATTTAAAAGCAATCCATTAGAAATGAAAAATTGGCTTCAAAATTTATTACGGAAAGGATATGAAATGAATATCTTGGTTAAATCTTTGAATTTAGTGTTTTTTGGCAGAAATATTGAAAACTTGATACTTGCTTTAAAACTTCCATAACCGTTTTTACTATTGTCATTTTTAAGCATTATAGCGATCAAGCGTGTCGGTTTTTGGTGATGACACTTCACTAAATCATTATTATCCTAGATTCAGCACATGACAAGAAAATACAAATATTAATAATCAGATTTATTATGAATAAAGAAATTGGCATTTGTACATATGTACGGTCACGACTCATATATATAAAAACATGGGCTGCCGACAAAGTTTGTAAAATGGCAAGCCCCATTATGATCATTATTCCATTAAAATTCTTGGCATTATCCTTAAATGACATAAAAATTATGATGGCATTATCCTTAAAATGACATAAACATTATGATGACATTATCCTTATGGAATGAGCATTATTAAACATTATAAGTATCATTAAACCTCTAGTCATAAAACATACTGGTCCTGGGCACAGAGACTCAGTAGTTCTGACTGACAAATTCAGAAAGATTATTGCAATCAAAGCTCATTATATCAAATGTGTCGCGAAGTTAACGCAATCCAAATCAAAGTATGGCCCTGGGAACAGGAGCTCATACTATATTGTGATAAAAATTAATATTTTGTTGTAATTTATATTCCTAATATTTTTTGTAATGAGCTATGTCATTTTACTTTTAAAACTTTGACTTGAACTTATAGCAAAGCCAGTGTCTGGTCCTGGGAACAGAAACTCAGACCCGTGCCATTTAAAGGTTTTAAAATAAAATACTAGTAATAAACTTGATATCTTAAACTTGATGCTTAAAATCAGCCTTGTCCTGGGAACAGAGACTAAGGCCATTCATCAGTCCTATCACAAATCATCTTCTTCCTCGAGTGAGTGCAGATCTTCAGATTTCTTTATGGTTCCAATAATTTAATGAGTCCTGCAAGTTAGTTCTTTAAATCGGCTTCACATACAGCTGCATGACAATTCTAGAAACGGGTTCTTTGACCATCTCTTTAAGTTATACAATGTTATATGAACCACAATACTTCATTTTGTAGTAAGCCTGCCACACTTGCAGAATGAGGAAGGATTGAGTCGTGACGAGTTTTTATACCATTGCCACCAGAACATTTACAAATAAACCAATTTACAGCAAACAAGCTGAAATTATAAAGAAAACGCACAGAATCTGCTCTTCAAACAAAATTATATATATATTAAAATACAATATAATATTAGCGTTGTTTCAAGCAATAAAGTAAAATATGTACAATTAACGTTGGAGGTGGGAGGGAGGTTAAATTTTTGCATTTTTTACCAATCCTAAAAACACGTCTGCTCTCTTAGAGTTTAATTTGAAAAAAGAAGTTCTAATAAAAATGCGCAATCAAAATTAACTGTGACGTAAAATTAACTGTGACGTATTAAAAGTAAGTGACTACCACCACGCAACGTAATGAACAATATACAAAAAACGCCTTACTAGGATAAATCAATTTAATATTTATCAATTAAATTTTATTATCCTAGATTCAGCACATGACAAGAAAATACAAATATTAATAATCAGATTTATTATGAATAAAGAAATTGGCATTTGTACATATGTACGGTCACGACTCATATATATAAAAACATGGGCTGCCGACAAAGTTTGTAAAATGGCAAGCCCCATTATGATCATTATTCCATTAAAATTCTTGGCATTATCCTTAAATGACATAAAAATTATGATGGCATTATCCTTAAAATGACATAACAATTATGATGACATTATCCTTATTGAATGAGCATTATTAAACATTAAATGAACAACATTATAAGTATCATTAAACCTCTAGTCATAAAACATACTGGTCCTGGGCACAGAGACTCAGTAGTTCTGACTGACAAATTCAGAAAGATTATTGCAATCAAAGCTCATTATATCAAATGTGTCGCGAAGTTAACGCCACATGATCTCATAAATTGAGATCACCGCCACAGCGGAAGCGACACAATTATAGAGTTGAAACCGTACATATGTACCAAATTAAGCACTGTAATGACCAATTAAATGGATCTAGAAAAAAACATTTTAGATCACAAACCATTGCAAACTATATACACACAATTAACAACAAAATTCCCCAAAAAGTTGTTGCAAAAAAGATTGTATATGGTGCACAAATATGCTATTGCCTAGTTTTGACAAATGTACATTATCACTACAAAACATTCCTTGCTCATTCCATGCAATCTCTGGATATTTGATGTATGCACCCCCTAATGAACAAATTAAAGATGCTGCAAAGCTATTAATTCTCTTTGCTGCCAGATTCATGGCCTTACAATTATTACTATAGCGCCACTTTAGCCTAGGCAAAACTTGTGACCAAATTAATTAATATTAGGCAACATTTTATTCATAGCAAGAATAGTTAATCTAATTCTATACCTTAGAACATGTAAATTCTTATAGCCAATATCATTACCAGAGCAATGGATAATCAAAAATTCAGGGGGGTGGCTACCTTTCAGAAGGCTTTTTACTTTAAACATCAGGTCAGACCATATCATCCCCCCTTCACCATACCATTGTACAATACCATTCCGCTTTTCCAAGCCCAGACCTTCACCTTCAATATGAGAATGGTTTCTTGCGTGATTACAGGCCTGCTTAATGATGGACGACCCTATGATCCAAACAAATCTTTCATCATCTGTTATATAAATGTAGTCCGATTATAATATACATCAAAACTATACATGCAAATAGCCTTAAAAATTGACTTCATATACAATCTTTTATTCTCTATACATTATATTCTTATATACCGTTTATACGCATCAGATTTCCAACGACCCAGTTTCAGGAGAAAACCCCATTTCAAAATGCATAGTAGCAGCCCCTATTCTAAATGAGTGCGATTTATATCTTGACGAGTCAATTCCAATAAATCTTAAAGCCTTGTTCAAGATTGCTGTAAACTGGTAACGTGTTAATAATTTACCACCAAAGTGAATAAAAAGTGGACCCTTGACTGCTGGACGCATTAAAAGAAACGACTTAAGCCATTTGACGGGACAGATGTTTGTCTTAGTTTCTGTAATAGTGATACGGGCGCCATTACCATATTGGTCAGTTTTTGATGCTGGAATAACCAAAGAAATTTGCTGAACGTTATTGATAATTGTAAATTCTACATTATCTATTCCTATAATTTGGTGTCTTTGTGTCATCTTAGTATGGGTCAATTCCCCTACTCTTAAGCAACCGAAAAAAGCAAGTGAAAATGCAGCAGAAAAAAGGTTGGACTCATAATCTGATGCGCATAGTGTTGGTAGTACAAATAAAATCTTTTCAAGCAGCTCCTTAGATATAGGCAATCTTGTATCAATTTGCTTCTTCGTTCTCCTTAAGCCTTCTAGCATCTTTTTCACAATAGAATTGTCTAAAAAAAATCTACTTGATGTTTTATCTTACAAATAAAATTGAGACCTGATAAATAAACATTAACAGTTTGATTTGCTTTTCCATTCAAGGACATATAGGCAATATACTGGGTGACCTGAGATAATGGAGGAGGCCATGCCCTTTCTAGACAAAATTCAGTTCTAAAGTTCTCAAAATATGTTAAACCATTGTCATATGCAGCTTTCGTATTATCAGAGAGAGAATTATCTAAGAGTCTGTCAATTTCAGTCCTAAGATCAGATTCATGAAGCTTTCTGGAATTTCCATTTGTTTTACTTCTGCATTTGGTGCTAATGTTCTGAAGCGTTCCCAATCCTGGCGAGAAATAGAATCAGCTATTCCATTAGCCGAGCCCTCTATATGGCTTGCCATGAACTGCATATTATTCAACATTGTATACATGACCATAGGTCTAACTAATTGCATCACTCTCTTAGATTTTGATGATTTTTTATTGATAATAGCTACCAAAACCTTATTGTCTGTATGAAATCTTATCCTACGACATGAAAGCTGTGGCGAAAATAAGTGTATAGCCAACACAATGGGAACTAATTCTAAAAAAGTTATGTCCCTCATAATTTCATCTGTCTGCCATGAAACTGGCCAAGGTAAAAATGCCCATTTGTTGGAAAAGTAAACACCACAACCTAAATGTATACTTCCTGCACTGTCAGTGAACAAATCAAGTTCATTGTTTGACAGCCAGAGACCCCGATCGAATTTACAAGCACCATTGAAATTGTCTAGAAAAGACAGCCATGTTTCAATATCTTCCTTCATGCTTATTGAAACCCTAATTAAGTGGTTCTTTTTCTTGACCCCACACATTGCATCACAGAACCGCCTGTTAAATGCCCTGACTGATGGTATGGCTATGGCACAAAAATTAAGCAGGCCTACTAGTGACTGAAGCTCATTCAATGTAACCTTTTTACTATTAAATATGAACAGAAGTTTTTTCCTTGTTTGTTCAAGTTTAGCTTGAGGGATACGAATCACCATATTAATGGTATCAATTTCTAGACCAAGAAAAACCAAAATCGTTGTTGGTCCTTCAGTTTTTTCTTCTGCTAAAGGAACCCCTAGTGATTTGCAAATGTCCTGAAAAGTATCCATCAAATCAGCACAGTCACTAGTGCCAGCTTCTCCTGCCATGAAAAAATCATCCAAATAATGTTCAACTACACCCTTTTCAGATGCCGAGCGTAATATCCACTCCAAAAATGTGGCAAATTTTTCAAACAAGGAACATGAAGCAGAACAGCCCATTGGCAGACATTTGTCAAAATAGAAAAGGTCTTTAAACTTAAAGCCAAAAAGCTCGAATTCATTAGGGTGTAAGATAAGCAACCTAAAGGCTGACGAAATATCCATTTTTGCCATTAAAGAATGTTTTCCCAATTTTGCCAAAGAATCTAAAACTTTGTCAAAAGATGTATACTGTACGATGGTAAAACCTTGATCTATGCCATCATTAACACTCTTACCAAGAGGATGAGAAAGGTGATGAATTAACCTCCAACCCGACAATGGTGGTTTTTTCTTGACCACCCCTATAGGCGACAGCCTTAAATTAGGCAAAGGTCTTTCTACAAAAGGACCTGCCATCCGACCCATTTCAACTTCTTTCAAAATTTTTTGATGGGTTTCATTTTCAAACTGACGCGCAGAGATCAAGTTTTTACAATCCACTGGCAATCTAGGACCTTCATAATTAATTTTAAAACCATATTTAAAACCTGACAATAAAATGTTTGCATCCTCTCTGTTAGGATAATTTTCAATAAGCAGACTTAAACTTTCAAAAATAATTGGGGTTTTACCAAGTTTGTACAATTCATGTTCACTTTCGCTTTGCAAATCTATTGTTGGCATTGGCTTTGTTTGGAAAGTATTGGGCTCTAGCATGTTGGTCACGAAAATTACTGAAATTTGGCTGGTTTGATCTAGAATCTACTGGCTTTGTGCAACGCACTGCGGGGTGTCCCTCACCACATTTTAGACAAGAATGACTAAAATAACAGTTGGTTCTAAAACATCTCCCCTTATTATTAAATTCATAGCATCTACCCAAGAACTTTGTAGGTGGTGATTTTGCCCTATTTGCAGTTTGGGGTGGTGATGGGGACATGTAAATAAGCCATAGCTCTTGGTCGATGACTCCCCAAGAAGAGGCAGGGGACTTAGCTTTCCTAAGCCAAAACTGTTGGTCATAGTCACGCCAACCAAGTGTAGTAGTTCTGCTAGCACCCAATCTAATGTCATGCATGTACTTAAAAATGCCTGAAGTACTTTCAGGGTGGGCAGATGTAAAAACACTTGCAAATATCAAAAATGCATCTAACCAAGAGTTAATATCAGTTATTTGCTTGATTGAGCTTTGCTTCATCACCAACTGACCTTGATCATTCAAAGATAATTGTTTGTTTGTTTCAGCATCTGATCTTCCAAGCAAAATAGATAAGTCAATGTACTCCCCATTTATAATTTTCTGTTTGGTTTGTGTTGAAACATGTATTGTAATATCATCATGAATACTGTTTATTTGTACCGGTAGTGGTTCATTAATACCATTAACTGTACCCTGAGTACCTGAAGTATGCCTGTCAGTCACAACTGGCTGGATATTCATAGCTTGTGGGGCATGGTTATCAGATTGTGAACTTGTATGCTGGACGTCGTTGTCAGGCTCATCCTGTTGAGCAGTGCCCTTCTGATGTACAGAAACTGAAGCCGTAGCAGCAATTTTCTTTTTCCTCGCATACGGGCTCTTGGAACTTCTCTGAGACTGTCTTACTGTTCTACCCATATTCTAAAACTCAACTTTTACTTATAAATATAACAAAATAAATACATTATTCAAATGATGAGTGAGCACCAGGACAGAGTAAATCTCGCCCCCCCCCCCGATTTGAAACGTTAAATTTGTAAATTATTTGAACAATCAGGTCGGCAATACCACCTGATCCTGAACGAAAAAGGAATAACCTTTTAAATGAGCCAGTCCTTAACAATTCATTCGAAAAAATGCCGATTGACGGTGCGTGAATTGCTTTTTATAAAAGGGGGGGGGCGAAATCTACCCTCGTACCAATACGCTTAATTTTTTCGTGCATATGAAAAATAGTATGTGCATTAATGCATTTGTTCATTGAAACTATCATTATGTTTTGAGATATGTCAATTTGTCCTACAAAGGACCGATGGCAATGACCACGTGTCGACCAGATGAGCCGCCGAAACGGCTCGAATAAATAATTGTTCTTTCTTATTTCCTTTCTAATGTATGTATATCATTTTAATTCAATTATTCCAGTCGACACTAGGATTTATACTTTTCTTTTTTGTGTGTGTTAGTCTTTAAATTTTTGCATTTTTTACCAATCCTAAAAACACGTCTGCTCTCTTAGAGTTTAATTTGAAAAAGGAAGTTCTAATAAAAATGCGCAATCAAAATTAACTGTGACGTAAAATTAACTGTGACGTATTAAAAGTAAGTGACTACCACCCAGCAACGTAATGAACAATATACAAAAAACGCCTTACTAGGATAAATCAATTTAATATTTATCAATTAAATTTTATTGTTTGAAGTGTTGTGTCGGATTTAAAATCGATACGTTTGATTTTTTTTACATCAGTCGATTGATGATTCTTAGCTAGCTGTCAGTAACAGCGAGTGTTCTATAGAGAGTTCCTTTACCGTCCTTTTGTTTGTTCTTGTTTTTTTATGTCTTAGGTTCTCTCTCGTAGAATTGAACTTTGATCGATTTGATTTTTATTGTGTGTTTAATTTTTGTGCTTTGTCTAGGAATATTGATAGGGGGGAAGGTTGGGCCAAAAAAACTAGTTTAACCCCGTCACATATTACATGTGCCTGTCCTAAGCCAGGAATCTTTGACAAAGCTTTCGTTTGTACTTGCCTTTTTGATGTTTTCTGTTCTTTGTTTAAGAATGGGGTCTATCCGTGACTATTTCAGGGCTGGATTTGAATTATATTTATCTTATTTAGACCATGGGCCAATTGCAGAACCGCGAGCAGTGCCAAATGGCATCTTTGAAGGCTGCTGGCGGTTGTCCATTGTGGTATTTCTAAATTGCCGTTTAATTGTGGGCTGTGTCGCGTACACTTATTCGACATCTCTTTATTTTCTATTGGTAAAAAAATCTAGTTTTGCAAATGTTTATGTACAATCTATGCAGTTCATGTTTGCTTTAACACGCTGAATTGACCATAAGCAACAAGACATATCGTGTTGCTTATGGTCAATTCAGCGTGTTAAATCCTGAAAAAGAGACAAAACAAATCCTTTGTGACAAACCAACATCTGCACTCATCTTAGATATGGAAACCCTATATTTGTCTATGAGTGACTGATGTCTTCTGTAAATTAGTGAACGCAATCATTAAATGAAATTTTGTCAACATTAAGACAGCTGAATGCACCAGCCTGCTATCCTGTAATACTTGTATCCCATTTTCCATGCCAAAGCACACAGACAATCTGATTCGTTACCTATGATGTAAAATTGTTAACTATGAGCACGTCATAATAAATTTAAGTAGGTAAGTATGTAATTTGATGACTTAAACCGGAAATATATTCTTTACAAGCTTATTTTTTTCGTAGAAATATAAAGCCTTATCTGAAATAAAGTAGTTGCATATGACGTATTTTTATAATTAGCTTTTTCCCGAATCCATATTAACAAAGGTATTTTTAGCTTCTGTAAAGTACATTTGCATGGTGCCATCTTTAATCTGTATTTTGCACAAACATTTTGTACAATTGTTTATGCAGCAGACCTGCTATTGAAAATTCTATTCAACACGCCTGATTGAAGTCAAACTTTCAACAAGTTTCCAGAAATTATTTTAAACTGGTACTGATACGAGTATTCAAAGACCCACCAGAGACGCTCAAGCCAAAACTTTTATGGCAAATAACTCAAGACCAGTTAAAGCACTAACGTGTCTAACAGGGCATTAAATTGAACGACTGAGCTTCATTTTTGATAAGAATTATTTTTGACTTTAAATAAAAAATTTAAACTGAAAACTTTGGAATTTTTGCAAGTTTTTAGGGCAATGCCATTTTGATATCAAGACATGACATTTTGTAAAATAACACAGGATTTCTGTCAGATAACACAATAGCTGTCTGAAAGGAGCAAATAGCCACAACAGAATCGTGTAAGTCATACTTTACGTTATTGAAAGCAAAAAATAAAATAAAAAATAGATGAGAAATGCTTACGTGAACTATTACTAATACCTCTATTTAGCATAATCTTTCTAGTGCATTACGCAAGCATCAGTTCTCTCAACTATTTGCACTATATATATACGAAAGATTGGTAAACCCTACATGTTGAATTTGCAATATCTATTTATATAAAATTATATGTTTACTACAGAAACTTCACTTAATAAATAGTCTTTTTACATCTAAAGCCAGTCATTTGTATGAACTGTTAAATCAAATATTAACTACCAGTGATATTTAAAGCTTTAACATTAAAAAAGCCCTAAACTATAGAGTTATATGAAATATCATGAAATTAGTTTCATCGTGTATACAAAATGTCTCATGCAACAAAGTTTCATGAAATTTAGTCATGACATTATTTCATCCTGTGAAAAGTCGCACTCTTATCAGAATGACAAATTTTAATTTGCATACCTGCACATGTACATCCTCTTCATTTCTACTACCACGTATGGTACCCGGATGATGAATCTACGATTGTTGGTAAGAGTAAACTAAAAAGTGCCTATTACCCCGGAAACGTTTAAAAGGAGATCAAAGGTGTTCAAATTGGAAACAATATCATCTTTCATGCCAAATTCGTGAGGGGGTGAATACAAAAAACGATAATGGTGCACCGTTTGAGAACAAATTTACGCTCCTAGCTCGAATGTGAAAGTAAAACACGATAGTTATTACACAGCCGTCTAATTATGTACTCAGCTGTCCCTGTTGGTTTAAGGACACCCGTTGCATTGTAAAAATAGAGGCGAATTTTGTCTAGTAAATTGTGAGGTTTCTTTTGTTCTATCTTCCTTTCATATGCACAATGTTTAATGAATAGGAAATCTTCAAAGGGTCACACATTTCTTAAAATATAGCATGAATACATCAGTTTCTGTACTATGAAATCTGAAATTGGAAATTACCCCGCCTGATTCCCTGTTATGTAGAATAGTACTTAACTTATCAATAATTCAATTTGGAATTATATCTCAGTTCCAATTGCAGTGCATGCTCAAATTCCAACTGTAAACGTGAACATTTTGACACATGGGGTTTTCTGCTTTTCGCGATATAACCCCTACACGAACCCCCAAATAGAAAGGTCCAATTTACGAATACGCAAAAATCATCCCATGAAATTTCGCGTTTATATTATCTGTAATTTAAGATGTAAATTTAATGTAAGCTTCTTTTGAAGAAATAAAAGGCTTAGTCTTTAAAAAGTATTCAATATCCATGAACTTTTTAGCTGTACCATTAACGTGCATTTCCTTGGTTCCATCTTAGCAGCGCGACGGGTGTGCTATAGAAAGCAGGAACTGTTTACTCTTCCGGAGCACCTGAGTTCACTCTTGTGTCGACTGGAGTTCGTGTTGTTGATTGATATTCAGTTATTTTGTGTTTCCATGTTTTACATGTTGTCTGTTTTTGTCCGCCGTTTTTGTTTGTGTTTACTGGTTTTGTCTCTGCCCTTTCGGACTTTTGACATTCGGATACCCCAATGGTACCTCTGCTTCTTACATTATCTATCTTTAATAGAATTGTATAAAAGTCTAAAGAGCACGCCTGCAATTGAAATGGTACGTATTCAAGTATATAATGAAAATCGCAAGAGAGAAATTCCTTTTAACACCAAACGAAAATTTTCCAAAAATATTTTGGTATTAACTGATTTCTTGTAAATAATTTCCTCTTAACTCTGTCAAGGCCTTACTCTACATCTGTTACAGATATTGCAAGGTTAAGCAGATCTGCTGACATAGGTAATTTTAGTTTAAAAGGAAAATACCACGCGTAATTCTCTTCTTTTGATCTCTACAGAACGATCGTTTTCTTAAGTGAAGACTTAACCGAACTTCCTTTAAAAAGCTTAAATCGGTTGTTACATTTGTCGATCTATCGCTAGAGGGAGCACCACTCAGTGTTGACAAATGCTCCCTCTGGCGATAGATTGTCAGTGTTGATAGACGCCCCCTCTGGTGATAGAAAGAAGATTTTAGCAATATAAATCTTGTTTATTTGAATACCTTGTCGGATATACAAGTGTGTTCTTGGCGATAAAGCCACAGGATAGTGATATGCGTCAAGTCGATGTTTTCGCTGGCTAGCGCACTCAGGGACCGACCATTTAATCGAAGGAGGGGGCTTGTTTTTTCCTAAAATACATTCCGAATCTGATTTGTGATGAAAAATTTTCTTTCACTAGATGTTATTAAAGAAAAAAATATTCCTGTCATTCAAATAGTGGAAATAATGAAAAAAAATCTTGTGACAGTACCTAATTATTGAAAATTTCTGACAAGAAAAAAAAAAAAATTTCTTTAAGTAAAGGATGTTGGACGATCAGCTTTTGAGATTTTGACATTTTTCCATCAAAATAAAGCAAAACTTTTTGCATGGTAACCCCAAATTTTCTTTTATGAAAGGTCTTCATTACATCATAAATATCTGTTTTACATTTTTTAGATTCTAATCACTTTTTCACAGGTTTAAACAGCTAAACTATGCTAATGGAAAAAAAGCTATGAAAAAAAACCAAGAAAAAATCCCTTTCCCGTCAAATTTTGAACTCTTATTATCTTAAAAATGAGTCCTACAACGTATTAAATTTTTTAAATATGACTTAATGATTTAAGGCAATAATTTCAAAATCTCATAATTTTTAAAGTCAATCTCGAACATCCTTAAATGGCCAGTCCCTATGTACAACAGACAGGGAAAAATTGATGCCGATATTAATAACTTTCGGCGCCATGCATGTTTTGTCCTATATATGGCGTCACAACAACTTCCGTCAAAGTTTTTCAATTTTACTTGATGGCCTGTAAACTAGTCAAAGCTGTACAGACCAGGAAAAGATCTACACACTCGACATTCTACACACTCGACATTTCTACATTTAACTCATTGCATTGCTGTTGATAGGAGTGTGAGTGTGAGTTGATGTTTTACGCCCGTGCAACGCTATATAGGTTATTTACAGGCAATGAACATGAATAGGATGATAAAATGAACATGAAATGATGATGATAAATGAAATATGGGGGTGGGGAACGGTAAATTTTGAAGAACCGCAGGAAAATGGGAGAGGTGGGAAGGGGCGGAAAATTTTGCCTATGTGGCTGTCGAGAGGAGAAACTATTTGAAATTTGGCATTATCTATATAGAGGTCCCCGAGGGTTATCACAAGCCTGGTCGTCAGACTTGTCTGACACGAATTTACCAATTAAATTTTATAATATTTTGTCGTTGAGATTTCCGTTCGTTGAATTCAAAATTGTTTAAAACATAAGGTTCCTTTCCTTGTACTGAACATGGTCTACATCCTCGGTGCTGGATTTGGCTTCCCTGTTCGAACGTTTTGGTTTCGAGTACTTTTCGTTGTTCAATACTTTTGGGTTTGGATTTTCCAATGTTGTGATTCAAATGCTGATGATGAGAGGTTACTCCTTGAAATATGCATATACAGCATAACTATATTACCCGTTTTGTACCCGTTTTGGTTTTTGCAGGAGCATGAGGAGGTGGTATTGTATTTTCTCCTTACAAACTGTCCAAAATCATTTATGATGTGGCCCTCTTCCGTCTTTTTAAAACCTGTTAGAGGTGAACTTCTTCGAAATAAGGACAGAAAAATTCTCCAAATTCCATTTAAGAACAAAAGGATGGACGCTAAATAACATCAGCATTTTCTTTAATCGTAAAGAAGTGACATCTCAGATTCCTCCGGTTTTAAAATTTTAAGTCAACACTGCAGCACCTTCTGGCCTCGTTGAAAACTGCTAGTGGATTTCCATTGTGTTTTTTTTCTACTTTTCTGTTTGTAAGCGTACACTTATTCCACATCTCATTAATTTCTACCAATATTATTCTCACCCTTAATTATACCATAAGACCATAAGCGAAAAAAAATTCAATCACAGGACCGAATCATTGAAAGCTACCTAAAGTCCCCTCTAACGTGCGATTGTTCAACGTTTCTATGTGTTTGGTCCATCTGGTTATGTTATCACGGGTGATCTGAGGGTAACTGGGATTGATTTATTACGAGATATAGCTTCAGATGGGCCTAAATACAGAGACACACAGCGTATAAATTGGAACCATAACTTTAAGATCATTAAGGGTGCATGGTAGGACTATGCCAGAGTCTATATAAAGCGATAAGTGGAACAAGAACCAGGGGTCGAATAGTTGTCAGACTGGGTTAGAACTTTCATTTCTTGTGCGCAGCCGATTAGACAAACTTTGGAAATGTGTTAACCCTCGGCCTCTTTCTGTTCTTTCTTTAGATCGCGGAACTCTCGATTATCTTCTTGCCATTTCGAGTACAAGGCTCTACCAGTTGATTAAACCACATGAAATAGGTAAATTGTACAAGTTTTGCATAATCCACATGTAAAGTATTTAATATAGAATGGATTATGTATGACAAGTACTAGGTCGTGACTTTTATATTATTTCCATATGACATATATGTAGATATTAGCATGTTTGAAAGTACATTAATTAGGACAAGGGTGACATGTCCTTTAACAGCGTTTGCAGCGTGAAAAGTATTTATAATTTCTAACAAAAGAAAAAAAGCTTGAAAGGATTTTCTTTTGTTGAGATCAAAGAAAGTCCTTCAATATGTTACAAAGTCACCCAGCTTTACTTTAGTAGACTGTGGCATTCAACAGTCCGAAAATACAAAAAAAACCCCAAAAAACAAAACCAGTTCACACAAAAGACAGTTACAATAAAAAACACACACATAACAAACAATACACAGTAAACATCTACACAGTAATCGCAGTGCAGACTCATGTCCAGGCGAGAGTGAACTCAGGAAGCCCCAGAAGGTAAGCAGTCCTGTTTTTTTGTAATACACTAGGTAGCGATTGCTTACTTGCTTAAGCCTTTAGTTCCTAGGTGGTACATAGGCCACTGGTGGTACGACTCCATACTGTCCCGTTTTGGGCCAGACTGACGTGGCCTTGTCATCTGTATTAAAGAAACAGAAGAACAAATGGGGTATCCGAATGTCAAAAGTCCGAAAGGGCAGAGACAAAACCAGTAAACACCAACAAGAACGGGACAAAATCAGACAACTTGTATAACATGGAAACACAAAAATAACTGAATATCAATAGCCCAAGGATATTGACATTGCAATATTGCGAATGTCAAAAGCCGAAAGGTCAAAGTCAAAACCAGTTAACACGAACGAGAAGAAACAGACAACACAAAACATAAAGAAAACTGAACCACAATCATCAAAACGAGCTTAAGTAACAATGAAATTAGCAAACTCAGGTGCTCCGGAAGAGTAAGCAGTTCCTGTTAACTTTAGCACACATGTCTTTTTGCAAATGGTCAATTCAGCTTGTCAAATCCGACAAAAGAGCCCAAACATATCCTTATGACAAAGCAACATATGAACTCATCTGAGAGATTGTCTTGGCTTGTTGCTAATGGTCAATTCAGCGTGTCAAATCCGACAAAAGAGCCCAAACAAATCCTTATGACAAAGCAACATGTGTACACATCTAGATAGAAACCCTATATTTGTCTATGAGTGCATGATGTCTTCTATAAAATTTCTTCAGTAAACACACTCAAACCACGCCTAATTGAAGTTTAACTTTCAACAAAGTTTCAGAAATGATTTTAAACGGGTTCTGATACGATCCAGTTTTGTCTTTTGAAAGACTCATCAGAGATGCTAAAGCAAAAAATGTAAGGTACAATAAATCAAGCATTGTTAAAGCACAAGTGAAGTTTTGTCACCATTTAGAGAGGTACATGTATCAGCTTACTAATAACGCGATTAAGAATAATGTAATACTAGTATATCACTTTTTCCATGGCAAAGCACACAGACAATTAACTGATTTGTTACTTATGATGTAAAATTGATAACTATGAGCACGTCATAATAAATCTAAGTAGGTAAGTATGTAATTTGATAATTTAAACCGGAAATATATTCTTTACAAGCTTATTTTTTCGTAGAAATATAAGGCCTAGTCTGAAATAAAGTAGTTTCATATGACGTATGTTTATAATTAGTTTTTTCCCGAATCCCTATTTACAAAGATTTTTTTTTAGCTTCTGATTAGTGCATTTGCATGGTGCCATCTTTAATCTGTATTTTGCACAAACATTTTGTACAATTGTTTATGCAGCAGACCTGCTATTGAAAATTCTATTCAACACGCCTGATTGAAGTCAAACTTTCAACAAGTTTCCAGAAATTATTTTAAACTGGTACTGATACGAGTATTCAAAGACCCATCAGAGACGCTCAAGCCAAAACTTTTATGGCAAATAACTCAAGACCAGTTAAAGCACTAACGTGTCTAACAGGGCATTAAATTGAACGACTGAGCTTCATTTTTGATAAGAATTATTTTTGACTTTAAATAAAAAATTTAAACTGAAAACTTTGGAATTTTTGCAAGTTTTTAGGGCAATGCCATTTTGATATCAAGACATGACATTTTGTAAAATAACACAGGATTTCTGTCAGATAACACAATAGCTGTCTGAAAGGAGCAAATAGCCACAACAGAATCGTGTAAGTCATACTTTACGTTATTGAAAGCAAAAATTAAAATAAAAAATAGATGAGAAATGCTTACGTGAACTATTACTAATACCTCTATTTAGCATAATCTTTCTAGTGCATTACGCAAGCATCAGTTCTCTCAACTATTTGCACTATATATATACGAAAGATTGGTAAACCCTACATGTTGAATTTGCAATATCTATTTATATAAAATTATATGTTTACTACAGAAACTTCACTTAATAAATAGTCTTTTTACATCTAAAGCCAGTCATTTGTATGAACTGTTAAATCAAATATTAACTACCAGTGATATTTAAAGCTTTAACATTAAAAAAGCCCTAAACTATAGAGTTATATGAAATATCATGAAATTAGTTTCATCGTGTATACAAAATGTCTCATGCAACAAAGTTTCATGAAATTTAGTCATGCCATTATTTCATCCTGTGAAAAGTCGCACTCTTATCAGAATGACAAATTTTAATTTGCATACCTGCACATCCTCTTCATTTCTACTACCACGTATGGTACCCGGATGATGAATCTACGATTGTTGGTAAGAGTAAACTAAAAAGTGCCTATTACCCCGGAAACGTTTAAAAGGAGATCAAAGGTGTTCAAATTGGAAACAATATCATCTTTCATGCCAAATTCGTGAGGGGGTGAATACAAAAAACGATAATGGTGCACCGTTTGAGAACAAATTTACGCTCCTAGCTCGAATGTGAAAGTAAAACACGATAGTTATTACACAGCCGTCTAATTATGTACTCAGCTGTCCCTGTTGGTTTAAGGACACCCGTTGCATTGTAAAAATAGAGGCGAATTTTGTCAAGTAAATTGTGAGGTTTCTTTTGTTCTATCTTCCTTTCATATGCACAATGTTTAATGAATAGGAAATCTTCAAAGGGTCACACATTTCTTAAAATATAGCATGAATACATCAGTTTCTGTACTATGAAATCTGAAATTGGAAATTACCCCGCCTGATTCCCTGTTATGTAGAATAGTACTTAACTTATCAATAATTCAATTTGGAATTATATCTCAGTTCCAATTGCAGTGCATGCTCAAATTCCAACTGTAAACGTGAACATTTTGACACATGGGGTTTTCTGCTTTTCGCGATATAACCCCTACACGAACCCCCAAATAGAAAGGTCCAATTTACGAATACGCAAAAATCATCCCATGAAATTTCGCGTTTATATTATCTGTAATTTAAGATGTAAATTTAATGTAAGCTTTTTTTGAAGAAATAAAAGGCTTAGTCTTTAAAAAGTATTCAATATCCATGAACTATTTAGCTGTACCATTAACGTGCATTTCCTTGGTTCCATCTTAGCAGCGCGACGGGTGTGCTATAGAAAGCAGGAACTGTTTACTCTTCCGGAGCACCTGAGTTCACTCTTGTGTCGACTGGAGTTCGCGTTGTTGATTGATATTCAGTTATTTTGTGTTTCCATGTTTTACATGTTGTCTGTTTTTGTCCGCCGTTTTTGTTTGTGTTTACTGGTTTTGTCTCTGCCCTTTCGGACTTTTGACATTCGGATACCCCAATGGTACCTCTGCTTCTTACATTATCTATCTTTAATAGAATTGTATAAAAGTCTAAAGAGCACGCCTGCAATTGAAATGGTACTTATTCAAGTATATAATGAAAATCGCAAGAGAGAAATTCCTTTTAACACCAAACGAAAATTTTCCAAAAATCTTTTGGTATTAACTGATTTCTTGTAAATAGTTTCCTCTTAACTCTGTCAAGGCCTTACTCTACATCTGTTACAGATATTGCAAGGTTAAGCAGGTCTGCTGACATAGGTAATTTTAGTTTAAAAGGAAATTACCGTGCGTAATTCTCTTCTTTTGATCTCTACAGAACGATCGTTTTCTTAAGTGAAGACTTAACCGAACTTCCTTTAAAAAGCTTAAATCGGTTGTTACATTTGTCGATCTATCGCTAGAGGGAGCACCACTCAGTGTTGACAAATGCTCCCTCTGGCGATAGATTGTCAGTGTTGATAGACGCCCCCTCTGGTGATAGAAAGAAGATTTTAGCAATATAAATCTTGTTTATTTGAATACCGTGTCGGATATACAAGTGTGTTCTTGGCGATAAAGCCACAGGATAGTGATATGCGTCAAGTCGATGTTTTCGATGGCTAGCGCACTCAGGGACCGACCATTTAATCGAAGGAGGGGGCTTGTTTTTTCCTAAAATACATTCCGAATCTGATTTGTGATGAAAAATTTTCTTTCACTTGATGTTATTAAAGAAAAAAATATTCCTGTCATTCAAATAGTGGAAATAATGAAAAAAATCTTGTGACAGTACCTAATTTTAGAAAATTTCTGACAAGAAAAAAAACAAAACATTTCTTTAAGTAAAGGATGTTGGACGGTCAGCTTTTGAGATTTTGACATTTTTCCATCAAAATAAAGCAAAACTTTTTGCATGGTAACCCCAAATTTTCTTTTATGAAAGGTCTTCATTACATCATAAATATCTGTTTTACATTTTTTAGATTCTAATCTTTTTTTCACAGGTTTAAACAGCTAAACTATGCTAATGGGAAAAAAGCTATGGAAAAAAACCAAGAAAAAACCTCTTTCCCGTCAAATTTTGAACTCTTATTATCTTAAAAATGAGTCCTACAACCTATTAAAAATTTTAAATATTACTTAATGATTTAAGGCAATAATTTCAAAATCTCATCATTTTACAAGTCACCCTCGAACATCCTTAAATGACCAGTCCCTATTTACAACAGACAGGGAAAAATTGATGCTGATATTGATAACTTTCGGCGTCATGCTTGTTGTGTCCTATATATGGCGTCACAACAACTTCCGTCTAAGTTTTTCAATTTTACTTGATGGCCTGTAAACTAGTCAAAGCTGTACAGAACAACAGGATAAGATCTACACACTCGACATTTCTACATTAAATTTATTATTTATTGCTGTTGAGAGGAAAAACTATTTGAAATTTGGTATAATATATATAGAGGTCCCCGAGGATAATCAAAAGCCTGGTCGTCAGACTTGTCTGACACGAATTTACCAATTAAATTAAATACTATTTTGTAGTTGAAATTTCCGTTTAATTTTTAATTCAAAATTGTTTAAAGCATAAGGTTCCTTTCCTTGTACTGAACATGGTCTACATCCTCGGTGCTGGGTTTGGCTTCCCTGTTCGAACTTTTTTGGTTTCGAGTACTTTTCGTTGATCAATACTTTTGGGTTTGGATTTTCCAATGTTGTGATTCAAATGCTGATGATGAGAGGTTACTCCTTGAAATATGCATATAGCATAACTATATTACCCGTTTTGTACCCGTTTTGGTTTTTGCAGGAGCATGAGGAGGTGGTATTGTATTTTCTCCTTCTTACAAACTGTCCAAAATCATTTATGATGTGGCCCTCTTCCGTCTTTTTAAAACCTGTTAGAGGTGAACTTCTTCGAAATAGGGACAGAAAAATTCTCCAAATTCCATTTAAGAACAAAGGGATGGACGCTAAATAACATCAGCATTTTCTTTAATCGTAAAGAAGTTACATCTCAGATTCCTCCGGTTTTAAAATTTTAAGTCAACACTGCAGCACCTTCTGGCCTCGTTGAAAGCTGCTAGTGGATTTCCATTGTGTTTTTTTCTACATTTCTGTTTGTAAGCGTACACTTATTCCACATCTCATTAATTTCTACCAATATTATTCTCACCCTTATACCATAAGACCATAAGCGAAAAAAAATTCAATCACAGGACCGAATTATTGAAAGCTACCTAAAGTCCCCTCTATCGTGCGATTGTTCAACGTTTCTATGTGTTTGGTCCATCTGGTTATGTTATCACGGGTGATCATAGGGTAACTGGGATTGATTTATTACGAAATATAGCTTCAGATGGGCCTAAATACAGAAACACACAGCGTATAAATTGGAACCATAACTTTAAGATCATTAAGGGTGCATGGTAGGACTATGCCAGAGTCTATATAAAGTGATAAGTGGAACAAGAACCAGGGGTCGAATATATGGCGTACAATAAGGTTCGAAAGTATTATTACAATGCAAAAGCATAGTTTTTGTAGCAAATCCAACAAATTAATTGCATTTGCTACAATTCACGATGCAAATGCAGTTTATATTTAATGTTAATGCTGTATTTTTTATGCAAATGCAAAAAGTGTTTTGCATTTCTAAAAACACTGCAAATAAATATTATTCTGATCCATAAGGGTCCATAAAGATTTTTGTTGCTTTTGCATAAAATAGTTGCAAAAGCAGTACTTTTGCTACTCTAATGATCAAAACTGACACTATTCTTCTTGGATGAGAAGGTTCAAATATATATTTGTAGCAAATGCTCTTTTTCCTGGAAATAGGCGTATATGAAACAGTCCAATCCCCGCCCCTAACGCAAGAGGGTTGAACCGAGTTACGGTAGATTGACAATTTACCAATCATCATTGGCCTGTGAATAAAGCATAAAATCACATTGAAGCCTTTCATTCACACACTCTCAAGATCTTCCGTACACCATACATATCTGATTGAAATTTTTAATACATGTACATATATATGACAGACAAAACAGAAATAATAAAACTAACGGCAAATTATAGGTTGAAATCTCCTCTTATTAAATAAAATGAAGGGGTCAATTGCTTTTCGTTAACTCAGAATATCATAACAAATTTATATTGTACATGGGTTTATAATTGTCTCAGTCGATAATGATCATAGACTTGCTGCTTTGACTGGTTTTCGTCATCAACCACATGTAATTTTGAATGAATTGACTGTTGTTTTTTTTATATCATGAATCATTCTTCATGATGCCCGGGAACCCGGATGACCGTCAATCACCTCCTTATTTTGGATTCATATGGAGACTATTCAAGTTCTATTGAATATTGTCAAGTGTATTGTGTTTAGCATTTTGTATTTTGTTCAGTCCCGGTGTTCAGTAAAATTAGTGTCGTTTGATGGAGTTGTACTGTTTCAAATATTTTTTTGGCTGGCATGATTACAGTTACTTCTATTAGGAAATCTGTTAACACTAATATGTTACCTAATATGTTACCGTACAACGGGTGATAATAAACCGTATACGATTAGTTTTCACGGTTTTATATCTTGAAAAGTATGTGTTACATGTAGGAAACAGCAAGGATTTTGTAACGCAGCGCAACAGCTATAAATGACATTAAAATACAACCGGTAGTATATTGTTATAAAACGGTTCTGTATCATATAACATTTGGTCAATAAAAACTATATACAAAAGATATTGCCGTCTTTTCAAAAGATTTAGAACCTTTTAGAAAATCAAAACAACATCGTTCTGTATCCATTTCTGAAGATTTAGAATCAATTTTAGTTGTGTCCGCAAAATTATTTGCACTTTTATACGCAGACGATACAGTTTTTAAACTCCTAAACCGCTTGATGGATTTTGATGAAACTTTACATAAAAGAAGTACATCATATATAGATGTGCATGAGGAATTTTCATTGCAATCAGACATCATTCAGGGGAGATAACTGGACTTAGACTTTTTAAATACATTATTCAATGGGAGACCTCGTAAGCGCAACTCATCCTAAACCGCTTGATGGATTTTGATGAAACTTTACATGAAAGAAGTACATTATCTGTAGATGTGCGTGAAGAATTTGTATTGCTCTTTGTTATTATTGAGGGGAGATAACTGGACTTGAGATTTTTTTTACAGTACAGAGTCCAATATGAAGCGGGGGGGTATCCTTTTGTGAGCTCGCTCACAGTATTACTTGTTGACATTGTTTGTATATCCATTTAGTTTCTCATTGTATTGCTTGACCCTAATGGTAAACAAACTTCGTAAATATAAAAATCATAAATCTCTCGGCTAAACTTTACTTTTTTTTATATATTATATTCATTGAATGTGTTATGTGTAAATTGTGATACTGTTCTTTATTGTATTGTTTCTCTTTTATGTTATATATTGTACATAGTATTTCTCTGTTTGATTTATTAAAATAAAGTTATATATATATAGGACTTAGTTAATGTTCCGTAATGTAATAAAGATCATCAATCCACCGATGAACTCCACCTATACGAGATAGATAATTTCAAATAATCATCCAGAATATCTGATCATAATTTGTTATATATTATAGTTTTATGATCTTTCACAAATGAAACAAGCTTTAGTGGATATTTAAGATCAAAGTTTATCTTTCCATCTAAGATTGACATTTACAATTTTCTGTTACTTGCAAAAACAATGTTCGTAGAACAAAGGACTTTTTGCATTGTCCTTCAAATCTGTGCAAATTAGTCATGGATAATTTGACGTCATCAGATGAAAGGATAGGAAAAAGACAAATGACAAAACTCACAAAGGACCGGAAAAGATCAACTCGGTCTAAAATGTATTAATTAGCTAATTTCAAACCAATAAAGGTAATAGCATGTCCCTGAAAAGGGCATATTAGTTTTACAAATGCACATAATAAGCTAACTGCGTTTTATTTTACCGAATCCTTTTTTTTTTTTTTTTACTTTTCGCTCTTAAAAGACTATAAAATTCTTTTACTCTTCTCATTACGGACTGTAAACTTGTTTCAGACTCTAATTAATATATCAAAAATGCGAGAACAGTTGATATAATGAATGTCAGAGGGAATTGATCCCGTTACATTTGTTATTTCTGTTTATTTTATTAACAATTATCTTCCTTTTGAATTAATATCTTAATGCATTTTGAATAAAAGTGTATCATAAGCCTTTAAAGGCTGGTTGGTAATAATTGTTCATGAATTCACTATATCTTTAAAATGTCAGGTTACACTTTAAATAATATATATGAGCTTAAAATTGTGGACTGGTCTGACTCCCTCTTCTATTTTTAGCAACGGTGGTCATGTTGTTGTTTGGTCAGCAATAATTTATGAAAGGATATGGAGTAAATGAACATGAGACCACAACACATATGTTAACTCCATTTGCATTTTTTTTTAATGAGCTGTATGGCCATTTCGGAAAACTATACCTCATCAGCAGCACTAGAACCCAAACCAAGGAAATCCACAATTTAAAAGATGTTCAAAATGCATTAAACCGAACGAAATTCAAATATATATAGCTAAGGGCAAAACTACAATGGAGGGAGTTAAACCTTTGGTTTTAGAATTTACATAAATTTAGATAGTGGAAAAAACTAAGTGTACACATGAGGAGTAATCTCATGTACAAGTACATCATATCTAAAAAATAAAGAGCATACATCTTAAACACGGGGAGAGTAGGCTCAATGGGGGCCGCTACAAAGGCCACACTCGCAATCTGCTAGCTGGAGAGGGATTTATATAAGCATCAAGCTTGTTTCCCAATCCAGGATAAATAAATATGTTTAAACTAAACTAAACACGGGGAATTTTTCTACTAACTCCACACTGCATGTTATCAGCAGTTACATGTACCATTTGTGTGATTTTGGTAGAGGAAGATGAAGTGTGCAAAGTTTCAAAGCAATCCCTTTAGTAGTTACACAGGGGATTTTTTTAAATTAACGACAACATAGACGGACGTAAAGTGATGGCAATTGTTCACATGACCCTTTGGTTCTGGTGAACTAAAAATGCATCAAAAGTGATCTTTACTTGGTCCGATTTTGATGTTGTTTTTTTTTAAATATCTATATATTTTTCAATTTATGTGCAACATAACTCAAATTTAAAATACTTTTTTTTGGCAAAAAAACTAAGCCAACCAACTCTTAAGTGTTAAATGGACGGTCTCCGAGTTTGTATTATTGAAGGTAAATATATGATAACCACAATACGAATCTAAACCAAGAACTTAATCATAGACCTGTATGTTTATATACAGGTCTATGACTTAATCGAAGTCGCCCAATGGTATGTAGGTCACATTGACCTAATGCATAGTGAGCTGTGTCATTATACTCAAGACACACCTTTTGTGAAAAATTATAACCCTTCTTCATATATAGTTCATGGGATATCGACCAAAACCAAGAACTTAACCAAAGTGTTACAAACATACGTATGGGCGGAAATGGTAAATCCACAAATGGGTCGGGATATTATTATGAACATACAATTGTCAGTTGGTTTGTCACTTGAAACTTTGACAAAGTCATAAGTAATGGAATAGGTCACATATCCTCTGACTGTTTACAGGGTACCAAAGATGCACCTGATATAAACCCCTTTTTATGGCTAGTGTGGCACGTGTTATGAAATGGTCTTTAAAATTGGTTTGATGTGGTAAGACCACGTGGATTGCATGACTTTATATAATGTGATAATTACGCCAATAAGGGCTAAAACTTCACACTACCAGAAAGCTGGAACAAAAGACAAATGCAGAATATACAAATTTAATAAACACATATTAACTATATCAGCAAGTACATGTAAGTATAACGTCACATAATTAAATATAACACATATAATAGTAATTGTTGGTCTTCTAAGAAAACCCCAAAACGTCTTAGTTACATTTTATTCTCGAGATTTAATTTAATTAACAAATTTAACTAAGAATTTTACTGAGTGTTTTGAATAAGAAAAAACCATAAAACAAGAATGTAAACAATTATTCAATCACAATTCACATGACGGAAACAGAAAAGAAGTGCTTTAAGGTACAGACTTATACCCAAATCAGCACTGTGGTTCACAAGATCGACCTCATTCCGGAGAAGTTGTAATTGGTCATTATTCAGAGGGCAGTTTATTGTTGGTACAGAAACGGTTTCCGGATCATTTTCTGGAACTGGGCCATTCCAATCTATCCCATAATTTTCGAGCTGGTCAATAGGTTCCTCACTAACAAAAAGATCATCAATGCCGCAATGACCTTGTCCAACCTGTCCCAAAACTCCCTCTACAAACATCTGTTTCGGTGTCTTTCCTCCCTCGGACGACACGCGATGGACATTCCACCCGTCTTGAAACGTTTTCAGGGCACTTTTAATTCTTGGCACGAATACAAATTGTAGACACCAGAGCTGAATTGGATTGTTAATATTTAAAAGATCCTGTTCTTCTAAAAAATTGAAGAGGTAATAAAACACATGTGTGCATGACTGAAACATGTCCCTCCACATCCTCTCTATCCTCTGATTATGAACACTTCTGCCCGTTATCATGGAGCCTCTGTTAGCGCCCCTATACGCTAACATAAAAGAGCCAATGTCGACGTTTTCAAGTCCATGATCAGTTCTCACTCGTGATGGAACACCGAATTCCTGGCATGCCTCTGCAAATGGAGCGAAAGCTGTTGCTGCTTTGTTGTCCAGCGCAACATTCAGATGCACGATCATCCTACTGTAGCCATCGATACCACCATGAATTACCATTCCCCATCTGAAAAATACATGAACTATACATGTATAACATGCAAATGAAAAAAATGAATGTGGGGAATATATCAAAGAAACAAAGACAGCAATGAATATATTTTTCAAGGTGCATTTATTTATTTCAGTTAACGTTTTTTATTATCATTAACATTGCAAAACTCACTTTCGGACAGCTATGTGTGTCTACAAAAATGGTTCCTATCTCTATGTGATGGAAAGGCAAATTTAAGTATATAGTTAATTTCAACTTGGTATTTTGTAAATTTTGTTCGCAAATGACATGCTGTGAGGTGAGAATTTATATATGTACAGTTATTCAAGGAAAGGTCATTTGTTTTCAATTGGTGAATTTTATGCTGAGATGAAATATAAATGTAGTGCCATAAGTGACTGTCCATAGGATAAAGTGTCCCTGTTTATGCATAACCGATAAAATTTCACCCTATCATGATAAAGAAAATATATACATTTTGGGATATACAATCTTATATTATCTTATCTAATGTTTTTGTCATTCACCTTATCAGCTTGTGGTTTCCGTCAATGTGCCAGAGTGCGTTGGGACCAGACACACTGTACGATCTTCTCCTGATCGTCCTACACCACCTGATGGCTACAGCTGCTGCATCTACCCTAATGAGTGATTCGGCAACTCTTTCCCGTTGAACGATCACCCCCTGTGTCCTCAAAATTCCTACTACCATTCTTTGTCCAAGCGATTTGTTTACGTCTGTTATATTCCTTACTCGATCATCGAGCTCGTCGTCTGACATGGTTCTAAACATCTTTCTGAGACTGATTCTGTAGGCACTGTGGAATAAAAGAAATCATCATGATTATTAAACTATTAGGGACCGACCATTTAATTTGAAGGGGGCCTTGGTTTTTTCCTAAAAATATTCTGAAAATTAATTTTGATGAAATTGACGGCAGAGGGTTAGAAAAAAATATCCTGAAGAAGGATTGCTGCCATATAAAATAATGTTAATAATGAAGAAAAAAGTTCTGTCGCGACACCTTCGAAAAATAAATATTTTGTTCGCGCTCTAATTTCTGACCTGACCAAACAAAAAAAACCAAGCCCCCCCCCTCCTCTAAGTTAAATGGCCTGTCCATTAATAGAATAAATTGATGTTTTCAGTACTGTTTTCACTTGTCATTCAGATAATATATATATTTTTTTAATATGAAGAATGTTTTTGTTTAATTATTAGAATAAAAACAATCTTTAACATTGAAAGTACAGTTTTCGTCATGTAAACACGCCCATGCATCTGATAATATTCCTATATTAGAATCGGTCAAGCTGGGAGGATCATAAGCTATTTAGTATAACCACAAAATGTTAAATGCACACAATACCTTTGATTCTTATAATTAACAGTAACTGTGGCTTCATTTACTATCTTAAAAACAAATTAAGGCCTGTTTTTGTATTTTATATTTCATTTGATGATTTATAAAGAAGCTAAATATTAAAGCAGATAGCATTTACCTCAATCGTCGCTTAATGCTAGACAGTGAAACATGAAGTAATCTGGCCATTACTTTTGCCGAAAACCCCATCTCAACTAAGAACTCCAACTGTTCTCTGGATATATGGTATCTTGGTCTTCCAATGCCTCCAACTGTTGAAGGTTTCAAACCGATACTTTCTTGTCTTGTCCTGCAATATACATAATACATGAGTAATTCGTATGTAATATAATAGTATTAATTGCAAATATGTTAAACATCGAATTTAAATGACTAGATATATTTGTACATTACAAACACTGATACAATCGAGTCCAAATGGGCATGGCTTATCAACCAGCATGCAGCTGGTATTCACAGGCATTTGGGTCCAGTACAATGTATTTTCTTTTTTAATTATAACTAACGTATACATAAAAATTTTCATCTCGTCTATACACGGAAATAGTATATATGACGGGATGAATTTTTTTATATGCACGTCGTTATTTATAATAATAAAAAAAGAAAATCCTGGGGCCGTGTTAACGAAGGCGTCCTAGGATAAGGACATGTCTAAGGATGGTCTTTGGACATGTCACAGTCTTAAGTCATGTTATTGTTACTGTTCTTTCTTTAGATCGCGGAACTCTCGATTATCTTCTTGCCATTTCGAGTACAAGGTTTTACCAGTTGATTAAACCACATGAAATAGGTAAATTGTACAAGTTTTGCATAATCCACATGTAAAGTATTTAATATAGAATGGATTATGTATGACAAGTACTAGGTCGTGACTTTTATATTATTTCCATATGACATATATGTAGATATTAGCATGTTTGAAAGTACATCAATCTGGACAAGGGTGACATGTCCTTTAACAAAGGCGTTAAGTATTTATTAATTCTAATATTAAAGAAAAAAGCTTGAAAGGATTTTCTGTTGTTTAAATCAAAGAAAGTCGTTCAATATGTTACAAAGTCATCCAACTTTTGAATTGTATGCATTTTATTTTGACCTTTGACCAATTACAAAACAGCGAGCTGCGGCTTATGTGGGCTGTGTCGCGTACACTTATTTCACATCTCATTATCTTCCATTTTCTTTGGAAGACCACGGACGACTGTCAGTGAGGCATTTAAAAATCCGAAACGACCAAAACAAACCATAACAATACATATAGAACAAATACAGCAGTGCAGACTCATGTCCGGACGAGAGTGAACTCAGGTAGCCCCAGAAGGTATGCAATCTAGGGTTGCTTTTGATGCAAACCGCTTGTGCCGAACCAGGTAATGGAACGTGAATCTAAGGTTCAACTGGTGTAAACCGCATAATGGAAAGCACCCCTGTTAGTTGTAATATACTCGGTAGCGATTTCTTACTTAAGCCTTTTGTACCTAGGTGGTACATAGCCAGTGGTGATACGACTACACACTGTCTCGTTTTGGGCCAGACTGACGTGGCCTTGTCATTTATATTAAAGAAGCAGAGGAACCAATGGGGTATCCGAATGTCAAAAGTCCGAAAGTGCAGAGACAAAACCAGTAAACACCAACAAGAACGGGAAAAAACAGACAACATGTATACCATGGAATCAAAAAAAAATAACTGAATATCAATATTAATCGCCCAAGAATATTGACATTGCAATATTGCAAATGTCAAAAGCCGAAAGGTCAAGGTCAAAAACAGTTAACACGAACGAGAACAGCTAACAGACAACACAAAACATAAATAAAAACTTCGAAAGTAGTGAACTCAGGTGCTCCGGAAAACAAAGCAGTTCATGTTTGCTTTAGCACACCTGTCTTGTTGGTCAATGAAGCGTGTCAAATCTGGTAAAGGATACAAAACAAATCTTTAAGACAAACCATCATCTGCACTCATCTGAGAGGTAGAACTATGAGCAAATGATGTCTTCTATAAAAGGATGGGTTGCGATAAAGTCCTATTTTGGCCCATCTAAAGGTGAAAAATAAAAAGTGTTTCAACGCCAGTTACTTTCTACCTTATTTTGTAGCCAAAAGATTGTACTGTCATAAAAGAATAGTCTTTTATAATTTTGCACAAGGTCAAATATGACCCATTTTGGATGAAAACTACATCTTGATTTAATGAAATTTTTAAGGTAGACCTTCATAAAGTTAGAATTTTGTGCTAATATTAAAGACAGGCTTTGTCATTTCTATTAAAGGGGCCTCATATATACACATTTCTTTTAACAAAAATTTGGAATTCGAAATATAATTTTATCTAGAGAAAAATGAAGAAAACACAGATATTTTGAATATTTTTAAACTACTGACTACTAGGTAAACAATAATAGTCTTTTATCATATTCCAGTTTGTCTTGCACGCGGAACCAGCTTGAAACTTTCACAAAAACTGTGTTTTAATAAAACAAGTTTTTGAGCAAAATTTGGACCTGGTTCCGCGTGCAAGACTATACTTCCGGGAAGGATATATATCACTTAGTTTTGCCACTTTTGCATAGGCACAATGTTAAAATCATTTGCGGAGGTTCATTTAAAGTACCATTTTTTAAACAATAAAATACACTGGTATACTACATACGCTGATTTTCAGAAAATACAAACTTTTACCTTTCAAACAAGACATTTTGTGATAAAATTTACCTGATTTCATTTTTTATTTTAATGGTGGGCTGAAAAGGGGTCCTATCGCAACCCATCCTTTCTTCAGTGAACACACCACTCAATTCACGCCTAATTGAAGTTTAGATTTCAACAAAAGTTCAGAAATGATTTTTAACTGGTTCTGATACGAGTTTGTTTTTTGAAAGACTCACCAGAGATGCTTAAGCTAAAAGTGTAAGGTTCACTAAATTAAGCACTGTTAAAACACAAATGAAGTTTTGTCAACATTCAGAGAGGTACATGCATCAGCTTTTGCTAATAGCGCCATCAAGAATGATGTAATACTAGTATATCCCATTTTCCATGACAAAGCATACAGATAATTAACTGATTTGTTACTTATGATGTAAAATTGTTAACTTTTAGCACGTCATAATAAATTTAAGTAGGTAAGTGCGTAATTTGATAATTTATACAGGAAATATAATCTTTACAAGCTTATAATTTCGTAGAAATATAAAGCCTTATCTTAAATAAAGTAGTTGCATATGATGTATTTTTATAATTTTCCCGAATCCCTATTGCATGTAACAAAGATTTTTTTAGCTTCTCTGTAAAGTACAGGTATCCTAACATGAAGTTGGCTTTTATATGCGAGTCTGTCCAATTGCACAAGATCTAAAAAGTGATGAAAGAAAAAAAGAATTAGTTTGATCTCTTCTAAAACAGATACGACAAGAGGGTGTTAATTATGTGATATTCAATAATTAATTGACAATAATAAATCTTATCTACACAGGTCCTAAGAAATTTTGGTAACACAGTATATATGCTCAGCTGACAAATTTTTGACGAATTATTATCGGATGAGCGTAGCGACTACAGGGAGTGAAATATAACGACTGTATTTTTAGGGTTAGTCCTCATTAGGATTTTCGGAAATTTTCGAAAAAAAATGCACGTGCGCAGAAGAATTGCGGGAAATACTATGAAATCTTCCTAAATTATCTCGCCCCATCGACCCGAAATTAAACATGGGTTAACCATGGAATGGATTTTACTTTGGAATTTTTGCAAGATTTTACGGCAATGCCATTCTGATATCATTGAAGTAATAATTACTTCAATGCTGATATCAAGACATGACATTTTGTAAAATTACACAGAGTTTCAGTTAGATAACACAATGGGAGTCTGAAAGGAGCAAATAGTAACAGAACAGATGAGAATTGCTTACGTGAACTATCACTAATACCTCTATTTAGCATAATCTTTCTAGTGCATTACGCAAATTAACATCTCAACTACTTGCACTATACGAAAGATTGGTAAACTTGCAATATCTATTTATATAAAAATATATGTATACTACAAAAAATGCACTGAATAAATAGTCTTTTACATCTAAAGCCAATAATTTCAATAATCTGTTAAATCAAATATTAACTACCAGTGATATTTAGGCTTTAACTTTAAGAAGTATATATTTTCATATATAGTTATATGAAAATATCATGAAATAATTTCATCGTGTGTACAGGCTTTTAAAGTTGCGCTCTCATCAGAAAGACAAATTTTAATTTGCATACCTGCACATCCTTTTCTTCATTTCTACTGTATTTCTACTACCACGTACGGTACCCGGGTGATGAATCTACGGTTGTCGGTAACAGCGAACTAAAGAACGCCTATTGCCCCCGAAAAGAGTTGATGAGAGAGCGTGCCGACCGGGATGTTTAACCCAGGAGATCAAAGGTGTTGAAATTGGAAACACTATCATCTATCATGCCCAATTTGTGAGGGGGTGAACATAAAAAACGATAGTGAGCACCGTTTGAGAACAAATTTACGCTCCTAACTCGAATGTTAAATAATAATTACCCTTATTCATCGTCTCTCATTTTCCCTGATATACTATAGCTTTATTATTGTTGAAGAAAAACTGGCAATAAATAACTTTCCGGTAGTAATTTTAATGACTTGTGGAAGTCCGGTTAGAAGGGTTCAAATCATAAAAAAAGAAATGTTATTTCTTTTAAATAGTAAGAAACGCCTTGTTTATATGATTTGGGTTTTTACGAGTGTTAACCTGAGACGGGTTTTTAACTTCGTAAGTTTTGAATTTATTTTACTGCTGTTGTTACGTATACTCCTATTCCAAATGGCACCTGATCGTGGAAATGGGAAGATTAAAAAACACTGGAAGAATGCACCGAAAAAAATTTGATTGGGGGGGAACAGAATACAGAATGTCGCTATATCTACAAAATTAAAATAAAAACAATAATAGTCTGGACAATTGCCAATAGAAATTTTTAACCAGACGATGGTCTGCCTTAGAAGTAAGAAGAAACACAACCGATATAATTGCCAGAGAAGAACTTAACCCGAATAATACAGTCGTTATATTTCGCTCCTTGCAGTCGCTACATTAACGCCTGAATGCTCATACGATAATAATTCGTCAAAATTTGTAAGGTGAGCATACTGTGTTGACAAAAGATTCTTAGGACCAGTGTAGATAAAATTATCATTAATTTATTATTGATTATCACATAATTCACACCTTTTTGTCATATCTGTTTTAGAAAAGATCGAACTAATCTTATCAACTAATTAATTAACATCATTAAAAGGATTGTGATTGGCTGTCTGAACTGGACAGCGAGTGACGGAGAATTTCCATTGGACGAGTTCAAGCCCAGTCCCGCCGAAGTATGCGAAAACGGATAGGGCTTATATCATTCGAGTTAGAGAAGAACTTGGCAATCTTCCTATTGAGTGTTTTATTAAGTGTCAGACTATAAGTTATCTTGCTAGATTACATAATGATAATATAAACCTGCTTTTAAAAGAAGCATTTGAACTGTCAAAACTTTTACATGTACAAAATGTTTACTCTTGGTATGGTATATTACTCAATTTTATTCACAAAGTTGGGCGGAGCCTAATTTTCTCGGTCTTTTAGTTAGGATTTAAATGAAGAAGACCGAAATAATTGACCCATGACCAGCCCGGTCAATAAAATAGAGTAATAACAGAAGAAATAGTACGGAAGCGTATTTTCGTCACTTCTTATTATTAATTTCGCCGTTATTTTGTATGAGTTAATGACTGATTTGGAGATAAAGTAGTTCTTATGCGTTAATAGTGCAGTTATTAATTGTAATCCTTGTTTATTTTAAGTTGTATTTTTGTCTGTAACTTTTAATTCAATTTAATTTAAAATAAATGTTGATAATAATTATTATTTCTATTGTAGTTTGTATTATTATACCTTAATAATGATAAGCTAACGTTAATTAGAAAACAGTTATTCCCTCTTTTCAGTTTACATAGGTTATCTCCCATAAGCAGGAGTTATCTAACTTTTCAGGAGGTGTAATTTCTTAAACCCTCTGTTCTTTTCATGGAAAATGAAAGAAAAATCTAGAGAGATCTGAAAGAAATTGGGGATTTCCCTAAATTTCACAAGAACTTTACTGTATAAAATCTTTAAAGTTTACAATTTTATTGCAGATTATTTAATAAGTATTTTTGTAAAAGGAAATGTTTTAAAAAGTTACATAACTATCTCTAAATGTGGGGAAATCCCTTTACTTTCTGAACCCCTCAAATTTATCAAAGGATTTCAACAATAAATCCAGAGAAAATAAATTTCATACCTGCTGTAAAGTTAGATAACTCATGCATATGGGAGATAACCTATGTTAACTGAAAAGAGGGAATTGCTTCATAAGACCTTAATATCTAGTTGTTAATTAATCTTTGTTTATGACTTACAATTTTTAACTGGTTTTATTTATTGCTTATTAAATCGTTGTATTTTTAAATAACCATGCAGCAAGCTACAACATTGTGCTAACTGTTGATGAATAAAGCCGTCTTATGAAAAAAATATCAAATACAACTTATATTCAGTCACTAGTAAGATCCAACCTGGATTGTGCAAGCACAATGAGGACAAGAAATGAATAGGAGTATACGCACAAAATGATTTAGCAACGATTTTTAAATAGAAATAAAAAGAAAATCAAAGTATGTCCCTGAGAGCGACGAACTACAAGAAGTTGCGGAAAGTCATCTTTGAACGAATTGAATAGCTAATATCAGATAACTTTTAGAATATATATTAAGTGATCTGGAAAAAAAAGGTATTGAAAGAGCAATTAACATGTACGCAACGACAAAGTTTATATGGGAAAGCATAATCCCACACTAAGTATCTGTATGCTATCTTCACATCCTTTAATAGGACAACCGTCACGATGTGAGGTAAAACAACCCGTCACCAAAAGACGGGAAGGATGTGTTCTAGCATTTCTAGCATTCCGTAAGGCTGACCTCAGTGCATCGGTACGGATTTCACTGTGTCTAACCTAGCTTCCTTACCTGATGCGTCAAACCAAGAGTAGAAAATGGCAGCAGAACCCACCCACCCTCCCGTTTACTTTCCCCGTTGCTCACCCATTAATGAATGGGCTATATACAAACCACCAGAATCGCATATTTACACCAAGAGATAGACAAACATGTCAAGATAAAGAGCGGGAACTGGTTAGGACAACTCATCTTTCCTCACCGACATCCTGCCCGACAAATTACTTACCCGTAGTCGAATTCAAGAATGGTAGAGGAAAGCGGAAAATCTGTATTAACAGATCTCCGAAAGAAACCACCGAACTGTCAGGAAGACAACCAAAACCCACAGACATCATGTAAATGAGAGGTCTGTTCGACATTCCATAGTATTCAATGTGAACCAGTATGGAAGTCGACCAACAGTCCCAAGTTTTCCATCATCAAGAGTAGACGCCCATATAACAAAATAAATAGACGCACAATTTCGAGTCCAAATCATTTTAACACATAACATTTTGAGAGTCAAATAAACACGTGCACTCTGCACGAAGAGCTGGAATTCGGTATATAGATCTCAAGGGGGGATACACTGAGGGTTTGGGTACAAATGTAGGACTTAACTAAGTATACAGGGGCGGATCCAGAAATTTGTGAAAGGGGGGTTCCACTTGGTTCTGTGGGCCAAAAGGGTGTTCCAGACCAATTTTGCTTAAAATCTATACAAAAATTTAAAAATTTCGGAGGAAAGGGGGAGGTTCCGACCCCCGTACCCCCCCCCCCCCCCTTGTATCCGCCACTGGTATACAACATGTATAACAAACGCATAAAACGGGAACGTGTTGTAATTGTCATTGATCTATTAGTGTTGCTCAAGGTATTTGATCTATAGTTCGAACCAAACAACTGAAATCAATGTCCTTTTTTCCCCTCTCCTATTTTGAATAGCAATTGCAAACTGATTTGTGAACTATTAATGACGATTAATGTCGTCCCAGAATGTTACAGGATTTATTATTTGCACAAATAATTGATTTTTTGATAAGTAGTTATCATGGTTATTGATCTCAGATATTTTAACAACAACTTTCTCAAGTGCATATGATTTGGGTTGGGTGGGTTCAGACTTTGCTACTATTTAATTCCTTTTTTTAAAAGTTCCCTCTTTACGTTAAACTTAGCCGGTCGATAACATGGATTTATTTTTGAAAGGTATATATATATTTTTTCGATGCTCGCTAAAAAGGCAGGGCCTTAATCATATTAGATTGTTTTGTAGAAAAAGACGTTACATATATAGATATTGAAACCTTTGCTATATTTCTTTTGATTCATTTGCCATGCATTTAGTCCTAATTGTTTTGAATTGGCCTATTCGGAATTACTATTTGAATGTCCTACTGGTACCCCTTTTACTTCTTTGGTAAGTAGAAGACCTTGTTGTCTCTTCCTTGTCGGCCGTAACCAATGGTTGTATTTGTGTTTGAATAAAACTACCTATTTAAGGTCGTCATAGATGAATAAGTAGTTACCTTTAAATATTGACAATTTATATTTTTGCTTTGGTAATATATAATGATATACTAGTAATCAATAGAAATACACATGAAATATTATTGCCGGATCGACTTCATTGTAAGCAACCGAAAATATTGAGAAGGTAAGGCGTTTACTTCTTAAAAAATCTTTGTGAGCATATCAAGAGGATATATGCTAGGGTCACCACAAGATATATTGCTACTAGATGAGATTTTCAGCATAATTTCAGTACATTTAGAATTTTTAGAATAAGTAATTTGGTCTATCGTGAAATTATTTCAACAACATTTAATTTTAGTTTAAAATGTTTATGGCGGATCAAATGAGGCTTTAGTAAAGGACAAATACCACGTGAGATGCATTTAAAAACAAACTTGTCTAACTAGGAATTTGTTGATTTTGTTTTTTTAAAAAGACTTTATCGGGTAGTATACTCTACTGATGTATAAGTTTATGTTTCTTATTTATAGGTAGACCATGTCATCGTCTTGCTCGATATGCATTCAGCTGGGTAAACGTTTAGCGCCGGAGATTTGGTGCTCGACATGTGGAGACATGTTATGTCCCCAATGCACTGTCAATCACCGACTTTCTAGCGGAACAAAAGATCACGTGACCATCAAATACGACGATTTTTTAAAAGTTCCTCCGTCTATTCGAAATATTAATCTACAATGTGTGCAACATAATGAGAACTTTTCTCACTTTTGTAAAGACCACGAAGAATCTGTATGCAAAAAATGTCTTGTATCAACTCACAAGAACTGCAAGGAAACACAAGACATCGAACAATATGTCGGAAATGTGAAACAGTCTGCTGGATTTCAAGAGATTTTTATCAACCTAGAATCTTTGAGAAATACATTGTTAAATATTATAAGAGATCGCGATGAAAATGTCCGATTCCTTATAAATCGGAAGGCATTTATAATAGACAGTATAGAGGACAGCGTTGAAAGAATGATCAATCATTTATTGTCGCTTAAGAAAAAAATGGTCTCTGAAGTCGAAGAATCAGTGAGTGAACAGCAAAACGAAATTTTGAATTTATCAAAATCGCTTAAAGCCCAAGAGAAAACAATTAGCGACATGTTTGATCAAAAAGAAGCAGTTGATGCATATGCCTCTAATTTGCAAGCCTTTCTCGGCACCAAAACGATAGAGAGTGAAATTTGGAAGACACAAAATCACCTACATGAGCTCACTGAAAAAGATTTTTTTCAACAAACCGATATTAAGTATGAAAACGACGTAAATTCTTTCGAAAATATCAACAAACTTAACTCCCTAGGAGTAGTAACAATTTCAAAACTCCCACAAAGAGTATCAACTGATCGAAAAGCACAGAAAGAAGCTCAAATTGAAGTTCGGAAAAAAATCCCTGAAAAACTTATTCTGAAACAGAAAATACAAATAAAGCAATCAGTTTACATTTCATGCTGTGTTCTTCCACGCAATGACATTGTGGTTATAGAGGACAGTACTTACAAAGCACACATTTATGGAGCAGACGGGTCATTTAAGTTTACTGTTGACTCTAAATATGCTTTTGTTGTTGTTGATATCGCTGTTATTGATGACACTACAGTTGCCCTTATGAATACATGGAACAAAAAAATATGTCTAGTAGACATTGAAGCGAACAAATTGGTAAAGGAAATTCCAATTCAGGTTGATGCTCGTAGTTTGTGCTATATTCATGGCAATTTCATAATTTCTGTCAACGATCACGGATTATTTAGAGTAAATGTCGAAAGTCTACAAACCTACTCCGCTTTCAAAGATTCAAGCATCGATACACACTCTAAAGTTGCCGCTGGAAGTGACGTGGTCTGTTATACGTGAGTAGTATAGATGCACCGATCAAGTCTTATTTCTCAGGTCGTCCCCAGGTCGTCCCATCATTTGCGCAGGTCTGTGACGTCATATCCACTTCCGGTTCCGCCATCTTGCTTCCGGTCCACCGTCTTGCTTCCGGTTCCGCCATATCCACTTCCGGTCCGCCATTTTGCTTCCGGTCCGCCATTTTGCTTCCGGTGACGCCACATCCGGTTTTTCAAGTCTTAAAGTTTCCCGCCAAAAAGGTTTACGCGGGAAGTATGTTCGGAACAACACCCCTTGCGGAATCGGACTTAACCGTAGAGTGTGGGGTGGAGTGGACTCGTCCGTGCAAGGGTTGGAACCGTCCGCATAACAAGTTATGTATTGCTTAGCGACGCCAATGAGAAGCGCTCCCTGTAGTTCGAACGAACCAATGGATGTCGAGCGCCGTCATTTGTGAGATGGTTTGAAGTTTGAATAGGAGAGTCACTTTACGACTAGTTTTCTAAGCGTAAGGACGTATTTGCTTTTTTGCAAGGTAAGCCCTTAATATTTCTTGTACATGTATGATGTGTTAACTATGTTTCAAGATACATGTATTGGTACAACCTTATATGCTGAAGAATTCTGAACTACATGTATTTTGTATTAGGCCGTTACATGTATGTCCTTTTAGTAAACGCCACCATTATTTGTTTTATGTGTTTACCGATTTGTTTACCTTTATGTGTATAATGTGTAATAGTATACCAATGTTTATGTTATTCTTTCTTTATTACAGAATGAATACACAAGACAGAAAAACATTGACCAGAAATTACAAGATTCTGGTTGAAAGAACCCCTATCGAGTCCATGATAGAAGATCTCATCAAAAGCCATATTCTCAACGATGAGACGGGTGAATTTATAATGAGTAAACCAACCCATAAAGGTAGAAACAGGGCCTTCTACGAAGTGTTGCCAAGAAGGGGTCGACGGGCGTTCGAAATCCTGTGCGACATTTTGATTTCACATGGGTGTGATGATTTAGTGGAGGGTATGAGAGGTCCGACTCTGGAAGATCTGGACGTTTGTTACCCCGATGCCTCTTCCTTTGATCTGGAAAATGACACTAAACTAATCGTGGAGAACGGTTGGATAGAACTTAAGCAAGGAAACGAGTCCATCGGATTCCCTCTGGTGCGTTGGATCATGTTCGAAAGTTATTTTAATGAGGTGGATACCGTTTTTGCTCAGATTAATAGTAATAGATATGCTGTGGTAGAAGGACATTTGGGTGGAAACTTATATTTACACCTTGGCAATTTGGACTATGAGGGTTATCTAGAACCAAAAGTTGAACTCAGGTTCAAGACATTAGATGGAACACTGAAACCCCAAGGAGTCCAGTTACAATACGAACAATTTGTTAAACTGAGGGACGTTTCGAAAATCTTACCGGATGTCATCCCCGCTTTAAAGGACACACAACCGTGCTTTACGACACACCAGAACGTCGAGGGTGCAATGTGGTGTTGTGAGTGTTACCCAGGTGGTTGTTTGGGTTTGTAAACTTGTTATAGTACTTTTGTATCTGTAACTGTAATTTTTCATTACCTTTTTATCGTTTGTATTTTTAGTCTCATCTTGGGGCTGTTTGTTTCTTATGTATCGTGTATTTTTTATCATTAAATAGTTTTAGTAGTATAAGGCGTTTTTATTGACAACAACACCATCATTACATTTTCATAATTTTATTGACAAAATACAAAACGCGATAAGTCGCTTCTTCCGGTTTGTCAAGGGTCCTCACGATGTCTTTCATGGTATGTCCAATACATCTATGTACAATGTAGAATATACAGTGGTGCCCACAAACGATCGATCTTTCTTCTTGCACTCTGGTGGTGTTATGGGTCCAACTGGTACAGTGTTTATCCATAAAGTTCTTGTAAGCTTCTTGAAACGGTGGTGTTCCGGTTGGGTCGTAGTATTCCCCTCTTCCATTAGCATCGATGTAAATAGCCACCCAGTGTGTGCCGGGGAGGTTATCCGGATCCGTGTTCCCTATCAAAGCTGAGGGCACGTTTAATTGTCTGGGTAATCTGTTCCTCGCATACACTCCTTTAAATACGTTCTGGGTCCCTGGGTATCTCTTCAATGTCGTATCGATCTCCTTCGTGTTCATTATGCACTGTAGTCAAACAAGACTTGTCTGTTTCTGTCGATTTCTATGACGTTGTCAAACTCTGCATAAAGTACAATGTTGGTGGTGGCTGGAAGGGCTTCGGCAAAATGCATCTCTACTCTCAGATTCCCTTGTTTTATAAGCTGGAAGGTTCCCGTTTCCGACATGTCCGGGGTCAGATCGAAGGCAAATAAGGTATAACCCTTATCGAAATCATCTCTGGAGATGGCGTTTCCTTCGTCCTGATACATCTTTCCAGTGCTGGTAAATAGCCCCATATAACTTCTGATGAAACCTCCAGAGGTAAAATCTGGTTGTAGAGGTTTGGCTGGTATTTGTCTTCCGTCTACATTTAACGCCAAGTAGTTGATCTTATTGTGTTTGAAATCGAATGGGTTCTTGGTGATCGTCCCGTTTAATGCATCGCTGTCCACACAGCCAACTATGAGTCTTTTGGGCAGTTGTCCAAAGTACATATTGTCTTGTATGTAGTTCATGTTTCCTGCAGGGACCGTGTCTACTTTGACTTCCACTCTTCTGATCGGGTATTTACTACTGGTCTTCTCCAAAGCTTGGGCATGTGCCATCCTCACGGCAGGACTGGGTTGTACTTTTCTGACAAACAGCGACAAATCTTTGATTTTGATCTTGTAGTCGTCTGCGTCTCCAAATAGGGCAAATTGATCTCTGCTTCTTCTTAGTTTCAACTTGAGGTCTACGTGGTTCAATATATACTTGTCTTGACAAAATAAATCCAAGTGAAGTTTTCCCAACATCTGTATGGACTTGCTGGTTGCTGCTTGTGCTTTTCTGACGGTAAATCCTTTGTTGGCGTCGGTTCTATCGGCCATTTTCCCTGCAGTGTCTTTGTACCACAGGACGCCTGTCAACTGTGAATCTTTAGCCGCCGGACCATAACTCAAGAGTGTTTCTATGTAAGCTCTGTAGGGGTAGGTGCTTGTCGGTGGGGACACCAACTTTTCGTTGAGACTAACGCTGATGTCGCTAAAGAGCGAGTGCATCAAAAGATTAACGGGTCCCACGTCTTCTGCAGCCAAAGCTTCTCCGTCGGCTTTTACAATTTGTGCTTCCACGAATAAATGGGTATTGGCCAGGTCTATGTAATCGTCCCCTGCTCCGCTGATGACAAATTCGTAGGGTCCGCTGTCTGTTAATGCCGAAGTCAATCCTTTCTGTTCCCAGTATCCATGCTCTACACTGGTCTGTGTCGGTGGTACCCCAAAAAGATCCAACTCTGATTTAGCACATTCGCAGGAATCGGGGTGAACTAAAGCCATGTCTATTCGAAGATATCTCTAGGTCTTCTCTGTTTAGCGGTCTGACGTCGTCTGGCTGGTTTTCTTTTTGCAGGTCCTTTTATAGTCCTTTCACCGGGTGGTCCCATGGCCTTGATTGTTCTCTGAACCAGATTTCTTCCCGCTCCTGTCACTCTGGTTTGTGCTGCTTGTTTAATGTTTTGTCCTTCAACCACATCCGAGGCTATTCCTAACCCGGTTCTCAAAGCTTCTTTTCCTATGGCTTTAGCTCCTTTCTTTAACATGGGTACGGCCGATTTAAATAGGTTCCCGATGATACTTCCAAGACCATGTCCTCTCTGGTGTTGTCTTCCCGCAAATACCGGATATCCTTTCCCCGATTGTCTCAAATAATACTCTTGGTACGCTTTTGCATCTGGATAATACTTTGTCTTCATGATAGGAACGATTCAGCTCTCTTTCTACAGTGAAGTGTCACCGTCACTCTCCCACGTTCAAATGGCACTGGTTTACCGGTGTCGTCCCTTAAATCTATTTCGATCGTCTGAAACCTTCTCTGTGCGAGGGGTACGTATTGGATCGGATCGAATACGTGACTGACCTCCTGGGTGTCTTTTCCTTCCACGGGTAAGATTCTCAGAAGGGGTGCTACAGTATCACCCACAATTCTCGGTTCCACCAGGGGACAATACACGAAGATGGTGTTGAGTCCACGAGATATGTCTGCCGGTCGATCGCTTTTCCAGGTTCCTTCTCCAAACATGAATTGTCTTTTAAATCCTAAAATCTCCTTGAGTGTGTGACTGAGTACCACGTGACATCCAGGCTTGACGTTAATCCAGGCTTTGTGATGGACGTCGCTTATATGTAGACCGTAATAATCATTTCGTTCCTTGTTCTTGGCTTTTTCTAACCAATTAATGAGTCTCCTGGTTGAACTATAATAACCTTCTGGTGCTTGAAACATGGCCGTTTCCAAGTCTATCTCGATATCTTTGACATTTTCGTCTTTTTTCTCCTTGGGTGGGTAATGTACTTGAACGAACACTTCTTGTTCCTTGACGTTGTACCAACTGTGCGGATATTGGATTTCTGATAGTCCGATCTCCCACGATCCTTCTAGATCCATGGGCTGGGGAAGTCGGGTGAGATAGTGAGTGAGGGTGTTGTCGGGAAAGTAATCCATGGAGCTGTTACTCGGAAGTGTCAGGTAGAACATGTTTCTTCTTGATGGTTGGGCTGGGTAGTAGATATCCTAAACTGCTGCTCAGGAGGGCTGTCCACAAGGTTGGTTTATCCGACTGCACGGTCAAGTTGTATATACTGACGACAATGACGGTGTATAAGATGAAGACTTGACACAGATACACCACTTCCGCTCGGGGTGTCTTTCTCCCGCAGGCTGTCCACGACTTTGTACTGTCCGTTTCGCTCGGTGCCATCTGTATGACTGAGTATTTACACCTTTGCATCGTGTTTTATAAGATCCTGATTGAAGATCCAGCTGTTGAATGTCTCTGGATATCCTAGCCATTTGACTAAATACTGAACTCTGCGACCTCTTTTTCTCTTCTTTAAGATGTTTTCTATCTTGTATACGTTATCCCTTTTGATAATTTTCTGTAGCTCGTCTGCATAGAATGTGCCTTCCAAAACTTCGCCGTGGTCGTCCTGGACCACGTACACCGGTGGTTTGGTTTCAACACATCTGACGACTGTGAATAATTCTTCTGTCCAATTAGGAAGGTAGCCCTTTTTAAAGAGGCGTCTGCTTTTGGCTAGTCTCACTTTGTCACCAGGTTTCAATTTACACTTGGTTCCAGGTCCTCCTCTACCATAAAGTCGTTTTGCCACGACGGTCTGGTTGGCCCATGTCACATCTGATGGGGGCATGCCGATGGCCCTATGTATCGTCTTGTTGTAGGATTCTACCATTTCATCCAGGACGTCTAGGTAGGTGAGGGTTTCCCGGTGGGTAAAATATTTCCACATCTTTGTCTTTAAGGTTCGATTGAACCGTTCTACGAGGCTGGCTTTTGTTTCTTCGTTATAGGTGGTAAAAAAGTGCACGTCGTTTTCTTTCAAGAATTTCTGGAAAACTCGATTGGTAAACTCTGTTCCTTTGTCGGTCTGTAGACGTATGGGTATCCTGTCCCCTTTAAAGATGATCTGAAATGCTGCTACCAAACTCTTCCCCGTCTTATCCTTGAGCGGTACTACCCAAGCAAACTTGGACAGAACGTCCATACAGGTCAACAGGTACTTGTATCCTTTGTTATACGATGCAATTTTGGCAACATCCACCAAGTCGGCTTGCCATTGGTGGTCTTTTCCATACACCAAAACTTGTCTTCGCGGGAATCTTCTTCTCGTTCTCTTGTGCAGCGTGTAGGGATCCTGCGACTGTAACCATTCTTTGACTTCTTTTTTAGTGTAACCTTTTGGTTTAAACTTGTTTAATCCTCCATAACTTCCAGGGACCGAGACGTCGTAATAGGCCAATTCCATTTTTTCATTCTGACGTTGATCCAGCATTTGTCTCATTTATAGTCGTTCCACTTCATTCTGGGTAACCTGGGTGTGGTCCTAGGAGCTCTTGGTGTGCCAAAGGGTGTTTTTAGAGCAGCCGATGCGGGTGTTTTAAAAGGACTCGAGAGTGGTGTTTCTTTAAGTGTTGGAGTTCCTTTCTGTTGGTATATGTATCGCCGGCGGTCTTCGTGTCCGATCAAGTCCCGTGGAACGTTAGCTTCTCTCAAGGCATCTCCGAAGGTTTCCCACCCAGGTGGTTCAAAGTTCTTTCGTTTGCGCAAGACGTCGTTGACTAAATCTACCACGTTCGTGCCTTCCAGAAGGTTTCCTTTGTACCGAAACTCTCCTTTTTCGTTCCACTCCATGGCCGGGTCAGCTTTCATTTTTCTCAACAGTAGTTCGGCTCTGTTTTTCATCATCTTGGGCACACTCTGGAGAATCTCTTCTTCTAATGGGTCTGGTACCACTTTTGGGGTCTTTTGATTTTCTGTCATGGTTTCCGGTATGTATGGGCGTGGTCTATAATCGTCCAAGATGTTCATGTATCGAGTCAAGGCCTGGTCGTGTAACTTCATTCGCTTATCCGGGGGCAAGTCTTCTCTCTCTAAAAGAGTCTGCATGTTATTCTCGAGGGTGTCCATGGTCTTTACTTTCTGGTCTACTGGGGGTCTTGGTCTGGTCGGTGGTGGATGAAACTGTGTTTTCAGTGTTAGCGTTCTCATTGTAGTATCTTCGACAGCAAAGGGGACAAGAGTGATGCTATCGGGGCTAGGAGGGAACCTAAGAAGCCTCCTTTCTGTAAAACGGTTTTCTTCTTTTTTAGGGCGACCTTCCTTACGGTCAAGGTTCTCAATCCGTTCTTGTGAGTTCGTAGTTTGGTCTTTTGTTCCGACGTTAAGGGTACGTTTCCTCTCAAGATGTTATCGGCTACTTCACACAGGCACTCTACTAAAGATCTGTCGGCTTTCTCAATGAGAAATTTTTTAGCACAGGGTTTGGCTTTTTGTAGGTACACTATATCCGTGGCGTGTTTTTTCAGACGAGGAGAAACCATGTTACTCCGTCGACATCCGTCTCTCGACTGACTGAAATCGCAAAGTATGTCCTCTTTTTATAGATCCGCCATTGCCTTTTGCTCTTCCCCGGGAAAAATGTCGGTTCTCAAACGTAAGATTTCCGGGGTATCCTGTTTCATATCGATCAACATGTATCCATGAGGTCTTCTAACTGCGGCTTGATAGGCCTCCAAAAAGTACTTTGTTCTTCCTGGAAACATTTGACGTGCCATGGCCATGATCTGAGATGTGTCTCTGGGGTTCTTGAAAACGACCATGTAATGGGTATTCAGACTGATAGTTCTGTGATGTTTGTTTTTATTAAACAGGTTCTGTACGATCAGCATGATACTGATAGATCTATGGTGACTGTATTTGGTAAACAGGTCTGCTATGGCTTGCGTGACGTTGTCCATCTGGTCGTCGATGACGATGAGATGTTTCTCTTCGGGATTCAGGGTCTCAATATCCGGTAGCCCTTGGATAAATTCAACGTTGTTCATTCCTGAATATAGAGGCTGGTGTATATCGTACGACCACCATATTCGATCGGGCTGAGGCAGCATCATATGTTGTATAGTGTCAATGAATCTTCTAACAAAGACTGATTTTCCACTTCCGGTAGGTCCTGCGATGACGCTAGTAAATGGATGAGCCCATGGCATGAAATGATCTTGGCGTTGACCGTCAGGAACATGAAACGCAAAGGGATCGCTGGTTGGGTAAATAAAGTAAGGTTCGTTTGTTTTCTGCTGTCCCAGAGGGTATGACAATTGTTGCTGCTGCTGCTGCTGCTCCAGTATCTGAGGGTATGACAATTGCTGCTGCTGCTGCTGCTGCTGCTGCTCCAGTATCTGAGGGTATGACATTTGCTGCTGCTGCTGCTGCTGCTGCTCCAGTATCTGAGGGTATGACAATTGCTGCTGCTGCTGCTGCTCCAGTATATGAGGGTATGACAATTGCTGCTGCTGCTGCTCCAGTATCTGAGGGTATGACAACTGCTGCTGTTTTTTAGAATTTGTTTCTTGTTGAATCATGTTTCGATGTTTTGCGTTCTCGTGCCGTATTAAGTCTGTCTTCCACACGTAAGATTTTTTACACAATGTGCATGTATAGGACATGTTGTTACTTCGTGGTTCGAAGGACAACTGATGGTTTTTTGTGTTGTTTCGATGTTTTATAGGGTTATCTTAACATTAATTAAATACAAAAGAGATCATTTTACATCATTTATTTATATATAATCTATACACAACATCAATACATAGGCACAATGTCTTTAATGTCTGGTTCTAATTCTTCGATCATTGACATGGTTTTCTTCAATTCGGTCCACTGTTGTCGACTTAGCCTGGCACCTCTCTTGGTCGGTGTATATCGCCATTCATTTTCTGGAATCCAAAAGGTTTTAATGTCTACGTAAAGTTGTGGATCTTCCATAGTCACGTAAATGTCGTTTCCAATATGACATCTCCAATGTACGGTTTCCTTTTGCTTGATTTTGGTAAACAGACCATCGATCACATCAGATAAATCACACAAGGCTTTCCATTGTTCCAACTGTAAACTAACACCGTCTTTGGTAGGGACGTGTCCGTCTTTCCAGAAGCGGATGTCAACTCGTGTAGTTCCTTTCCATTCTGTAAGTTCAGCAAAGATATCATCTCCTAAGTCTCTAACAAAACGTTTCGTGTTTGGTAAAACCCCAGTCATTTCAGCCGCTTTCTGAACAATATCGTTTTCGGCCATTCTTTGTGGAAGTGTTTCTTTCGAATGAAGCCGGTCCTGTAGAGCTATTCCTATTTAAACGCTACTCCAGGCTGTGATTGGTCCGTTTTCTGGTCTTCTCATTGGTCCGTTTTCTTGTCTTCTCATTGGTCGAAACGCTGCCGTTTCATTGGTCTATTTTCCTGTCTTCTCATTGGTTGCTTCCCTCTTTGCTTCGGTGATTGATTGTTCGATTCGGGGTACGAGTGTGAGAAGTGTGTTCCATTGCGCCGTGTTTAAAAAGTATCCCAAGATGGTCGGTTGTTCGGCTATAAATTTTCTGACATCGACTCTTACTTCTCCCTGATAGGTACAAACCGTTAGAAAATAATTCTGTGTCAACGGAAACTGTTGAGAGTAAGTACACGAGCTTTGATTCATCGTTGGTTCAATAGGTGTCATTCGTATACAGTCTGTTGTATCATCACATTCTTGGACCTGTCCCAAGAGAGCTAGCGTAGCTATCATGAGCGATAGGAGTATAACAACCCCAATTAATTTTATAATATCTAGATGAAAGTCGTAGTTTCTATAGATGGAACTAGCACTAGATCTAATACTGACGTGTGTACGGTCCATGGTACTTCTTATAACTGATCCAGAAGGCAAGAGATTGTTCGTTTTATATAGGTTTCAACGCTTCAATGCGTGCTCTTTGTAGATATGTATCATACCCAAAGCCTTCTATAACTTTCTCAAAAATGTTCCATATGTTAACCCTTTGCTGAGGATAGCGTTGTGCAACGATTTTGGTCAAGCAAAATAAAACTATGACCCGACCCTTGTTGATTATTCCATCGTTAAAAAATGTGGATGCTATTCGAGTGTAGTTTTGTACATCCATCTGGGATGCAGAGAGGGTAACTGGTCCAGTACGATTCGAGCAGAGGTTAAAAACCTGTGTGTCACGTGACTAGTGGGTTTATCGCGACCCATGTTAACTTTTGGCTAGAACGTTTTCTGGTGTTTCTTTAGTTTTGTACTCTGTGATTTTTTTGTACTATTGGCTAGAGCGTTTTCTGATGTTTCTTTAGTTTTCACTTGCGAGGATCTTTTGTACTTTTGGCTAGAACGTTTTCTAATGTTTCTTGTGTGCTTGCAGACATTGTTTTATTATGTAACTTTCTTAATGGCTAGAGCGTTTTCTGATGTTTCTTTAGTTTTGTATTTGGTGATCCTTTGATGGTCTTCTCCAAAGCTTGGGCATGTGCCATCCTCACGGCAGGACTGGGTTGTACTTTTCTGACAAACAGCGACAAATCTTTACCATGTATTCAAGACATATTAGGCTTAATATATAATACATGTATCTTTCCCGCCAAAACATATAAGACGTATTGGGCCTAATACAAAATACATGTACCCTTCCCGCCAAAATTTACCATGTATTCAAGACATATAGAGCTTTATACATGTAGTTCAGAATTCTTTAGCAAATAAGGTATTACCAATACATGTACCCTTCCCGCCAAAACATATAAGACGTATTGGGCCTAATACAAAATACATGTAGTTCAGAATTCTTCAGCATATAAGGTTGTACCAATACATGTATCTTGAAACATAGTTAACACATCATACATGTACAAGAAATATTAAGGGCTTACCTTGCAAAAAAGCAAATACGTCCTTACGCTTAGAAAACTAGTCGTAAAGTGACTCTCCTATTCAAACTTCAAACCATCTCACAAATGACGGCGCTCGACATCCATTGGTTCGTTCGAACTACAGGGAGCGCTTCTCATTGGCGTCGCTAAGCAATACATAACTTGTTATGCGGACGGTTCCAACCCTTGCACGGACGAGTCCACTCCACCCCACACTCTACGGTTAAGTCCGATTCCGCAAGGGGTGTTGTTCCGAACATACTTCCCGCGTAAACCTTTTTGGCGGGAAACTTTAAGACTTGAAAAACCGGATGTGGCGTCACCGGAAGCAAAATGGCGGACCGGAAGCAAAATGGCGGACCGGAAGTGGATATGGCGGAACCGGAAGCAAGACGGTGGACCGGAAGCAAGATGGCGGAACCGGAAGTGGATATGACGTCACAGACCTGCGCAAATGATGGGACGACCTGGGGACGACCTGAGAAATAAGACTTGATCGGTGCATCTATACTACTTACGTGTTATTTTATACACAAAGTTACAGTTCTAGATTCTAAATTTCAAATACTTTTCCAAGTAAAGGACGAATCAACTGTTTGCTTTCCCGTTGGGATTACTATTGATGATTGTCAGAACATTTATGTAACAACCGAAACCTCAAACAAGGTTGTATGCATATCAACACGTGACAAATGTGTAAAACAACTGCTTAGTAAAGACGATGGTCTTCTTCGTCCTAGTGGAATCTTCTTCGATTCATCCAAAAAACTATTAACAGTACTTTCCAAAAACATAGGCGAGGTTTCAACATATGCAATGCAATGACATATTATCGTTTTCGTAGTTCTTGAACGATATCGTGATCAACATTTTAAATTGTTTCTATTTGATATGTTAACACTGAGCTTTTGAGAAAGGGGAAACAAATTGTGTCTTTTTTTATACTTGAACATGCATTTAACTTTGATATAATTCTATTTAAACCATCATCACTATAACTATTATTCTTATTATCACAATTTGAATTGCATACAGTCACTCAAATAGATTCATTAATTGCTGAAAATGTCAGTAAGTTTAACTTGTATTACTTCAAGCAGATGAATATGAAATGCATGATGAAGTGAGTGAGAGGGAGGACACAATGGATGTTGGATGAAAGCACAATGAGAAAATATTTGGGGATTATGGTATACACAACTGACGTCACCATGTTATGTGACCTTGACCCGATTTTCATGGTTGAATGACTTAGTGAATGTTGGTCTTTTTTAATTGTTTTTCAATAACTATAGTATCTAGAACACACTTCAGACATTTTTGTGATGGTAAAATGGAATTCTGTCATCTGTCACATGATCTTGACCTTAACTTTTCTAAAGGCCCAGCTAGACCTTCAATGAGTTCTGTGATGGTGCCGACAGGCGAGACATACTTTACTGTCAACTCTTGTTTGTTTATAATTTTTTAACCATAAAAGATGGTGAATGAAACATGGTTTGATTTGAAAGAGAATTAAAATACCTACAGTTTGAACCCAAACAATACATGATTTGGTTGAACGGCTTCAAAATGGCCGCCAAAACAAGTTTCGCGAAACATGTTTTTTGCCAATAACTTGTTAACCGTATTAGATAGTATAGTAAACATGTATACTTAAATGAATCAGTATGCAAAGAGCTACAATTTGAGTCCAAGGTCAAAAGTCATGGGTCAAGGTCATTCCCTAGCAACAAGGATACGTTTGTGAAAAGTCCATAGCAACCATATCTATTCTTAACCAACAATACCTTCTGAGTTTAGCCAAGTTTTTATAACCGGAAGTGACCTTCTGTCCATAGCAACCGACAAAATGTCCTTAGCAACCATACTTTTTCTGACACTAGGCTCCTTAATCTTTATTCTGGAACCTATATGGTAACTATTGGCAACATCTTAACATAAACAATATGACTTACTTGTCTTAAGTACTTGTGTAGGACACCATTTTACTGCAGTAACTAGAGACAGGGAAAGACCTCACGTTTGTTCTCTGAACAAATGACTTTTTAATTTTATCAATATCTGTATATGTATTCAAATCGTTATTTTCTTATGATATAAAATTTAAGAAAGTTGTCCGGATTTGTTCATTTAAATTACATTCTAATAAAAAGTGTTTTTCGTCTTCTATTTGTTTGCATATATTACATACTCTCTGTTCTCTAACTAATTTCAGATGTCTTCCTTTTTCTTTCATTAAGATCACTTAGTCTTATTTTTGTTGTTAAAATTCTATATTCAGAGTTCATTGACTGTAAATAATGGTTAACTATCTACAAAAAAGGCATTAACTCCTAAAAAAATAACACAGAATAACGGTGAAATTAATAATAGGGAGTGACGAATATACGCTTCCGTAAATATGATATGGTATAACCAAAAAAATTAATTGTATACACTGAAATAAAAAAAGAAGTTTTAAACCATTAATTTGTAATTACTATAAAGATAAAATAAGGTGCAAAATTGAAAATTTAAATCTAGAAAATAAAAACTACCTATATAAATATTTGAAACAAAATGATTAGTTCTATCTACAAAATTTAAATAAAGAAACAAGAAGAATAATAACTAAATTTAGAATAAGTGACCATGATTTGTTAATAGAAAAGGGTAGATATTATAAAATACCAAGAGACCAAAGATTATGTAAAATTTGCAATGAAATAGAAGATGAACTACACTTCTTTCTTCATTGTAAAATAAATAAAGAACTTAGATCAAAATACATATCCTTCATATGTATAATAATATTGATCCTCTTGACAATTTAAATCAACTTGAAAACTTGTCTTATATTCTAAACCCATCAACACCTGAAGATATGAAGTGAATCCTTAATTTCTTACATAAAGCAGTCATAAGAACTGAGGAAGGGAGAAAAATAAATTGATTTTATATCTCATTACATGTACATTGTTCATATCCATATGCCATGTATGTACTCTCTGTAATGTTTTGTCATGTATTGTAATGTCCCTATAGGGATTTTATCTACAATAAAATTTGATTGATTGATTGGTAACTTTTTTAAACATCTGCAACTGGGATTTAAAAACGTTTAATTAACATATATATATAGCTTGAAGTGACATATGAAAAATTCCTTAAAGGCAAAAATGCAATAAATAATGAAATCTGTTCTTTTAAACTTTTTAGTGGATTTTAAGAATTACATATATTTGTGTGTTAAAATCAAACCGTCTTAACTTTATCCTGTTACAACTAGTCATTTCCAGTACAAAACTTTACCAGTTGAAAAACTGTGTTATGACAAGCAGAGAATATAGAAATAAAGGTAATAACAAAATTACCGAACTTGAAGCTCAAATGTCCATTAGACGAGACAAAACAAGGAAGACATACCGGAAAAAATGAAAACTGCACAAGTTTAGCATAATCAAAATGTACAGTGTTTAATATAAAATGGATTATGTATGACAAGTACAACTAGGCCGTGAGCGTAATAGCGGGAAAGGATTATTAGGAAGGTTGGGCCCAAAAAACTAGTTTAGCCCCGCCACATTTTTTATGTTCCTGTCCTAAGCCAGGAATCTTTGTCAAAGCTTTTGTTTGTCCTTGTCAACTATATTAGTTTGTTTTATGTCCAGCAATGGGTCTTTCGTTGGTAACCTAGGGATTTGCTTGAATCTTATGTATCGTATTTTTAGTCTTGGGCCAATGCAAGACAGCGAGCAGTGACCTCTGGTCACGTCATGTTGAAGACTGCTGGCTGTTTTCAATTGTGATTTTTTAAATTGCCGTTTCTTTAATGTTGGTTATGTCACCGCGTACACTTATTTCACATCTCTTTATCGTCTATTATTCAACGGGAAATCACGAAAGAAGCAGCGTGGGCATCCGAATGTCTTCGATGTGTGTATAAGCCAAACGTGTTTTCAATATAAAAGAAAGAAAAAAATGGCTATGACCAATTTTAGTCTTCCAAATACTGTAAACTAACAAACTTTCGCGGCTACAAACTTTCACGGTTTCATTACATTGGACGTTTTCACGAAGACAAACATTCGCGGTTTTCGAGATTCGTTTACTATGAAAACAACTTCTCAGTGACTTATTCGCGACTACAAACTTTCGCAGATGTAAAGTGCTCGCGAATCCCGCGAACGTTTATCGCACGCGAAAATTAATTGGTTTACAGTACATCAAACAAGTTTTTGAATTGCTGTTTGTTTATGTTTGTTGTGTCGCGTACACTTATTCCACATCTCAATATCGTATATTAGGTACACTTAATTGGAAGTCGATTATTAAAAAGACGTATTTTGTCATCCCCGAGTTTATAATAGTATGAAAAACACATTTACAGATGATCAAATGATAGAAATGCTCAATTTTCTTATCTTACATATTTGTACAGTTTGATGGACGTGTTTTCGGTATGACAGTTGGCATCCCAATGGGCACCAATTACTATAACTTCTAAAGAAAAAGGATCGACCACTTGCTTTATCCTTTAATCTTTAATCTCACGTTTCGTTACAATGATGATGTTCTTTCACTAAACACTTAACAAAATAAGTATTTCCTACCTGTAATAACATAACATTGCGTTCTCAAAGATTTGTCTTCTTTTACCGGATTCGAAACACAGAACATGTTTGCAGCGCGATAGGTGTGCTTAAGCAAGAAGGAAATTACTCTTCCGGAACACCTGAACTCACTTCGGTTAGGACTGAGTTATGTTTATGTTTATGTTTATGTTTAGTTGTTTTTTATGTTGTCTGTTTTTTTCGTCCTGTTCTGGTTGGTGTTTACTGACATTTCGGATGCCCAAATGGTACCTTTGCTTCTTTAATTGATTCTACAGGATAACTGACTAAAAAACCTTTGGTGATCCCTAATATGGGTCTAATATGTTTTCATCTGAAAGAGAGACACACTTTGCGATGCCTTAATTACAACAAAGATTTCATTTGGTTAATGAAGCTTTATTTTAATAGCCTATATGTCTGAGTTGTATCGCCGCTGTACTGTGTCTAATACCAAACTTGACCTCTGTGTCAAGCCAATAATCTAACGAATCAATGTATTCTCATTTGAATTTTATCCACACCAATATTTTCACATCTGATATCTATTAAAGAAATTATTCAGCTGAAAGATCTTCCTGAATGTTATCTTTTGCAAAGAAATTCAATATGGCTGATCTACGGGTTTTGACCTTTCCATCAGGCAACTGCATTCATTAGCGTATCAATGAAGCAGAGGTATCAATGGGGTATCCGAATGTCAAAAGTTCGAAAGGGCAGAGAAAAAACCAGTAAACACCAACAAGAACGGGACAAAACCAGACAACATGACATTATTGTTAAACCAATTGCGACCAATTCTCTATCTTTCTCTACCTACCCACCTAATGTTCATCGTGTACTGTGTTACAACCTTAGATTGTCTACGAGGAGGATTAACTAGGCAACCGAAAGCTAGATTTTTATCTAGCCTAGGTGGTCCAGTGGTCTAGGGCGCTGGACACAGTGTAGGCGAAGTTGTCATAGATGACAGAGTATGGGTTCGATTCCAGCTCAACCCCATACTGGATTTTCCGGTGTCAACGGCTTTAAAAAGATGATTTTCATAACTGTTGGCACACGGACACCCCTTCTAACTTTGCAGCTTACCATATCCATTCTATATTATATCAATTACTTTACAGAGCTGTACGCAACACCATTTATCATACATCAACATGTAAAACATGGAAACACAAAATACTGAATATCAATCAACAACGCGAACTCCAGTCGAATCAAGAGTGAACTCAGGTGCTCCGGAAGAATAATTCGATTTAGGCTAGGAGAATATAAAATCTCATTTCATGTCAGTTTACGCATAATTTACTGATTCCTATATGAAGTAAAATTGGCAAAGAATTTATTAGTTAGCTCGTCTGAAAATCTAAAGAACAATACGTAATTTGATCGTTGTTGATGTAGGTAAAATATTCTTAAACATGTTGTTAAAAGCGTGATTTATACCGTAGTTGCATATCTAATTCATACGGAAACGTCTTCGTGCCATCATTTGCGTTGTTCGACTGTTCATAAACCATAAAAACTTCACGAGTTCTTTCAGTTATTTGATATTATTACGTGCTCGATTTCACGCAGTATCGTGTTATATACAAATTTTAAGTGTTTTGTATTGTGTATTTGTTTTTTACATTCCACGGAAATGTCTCTTGACTTTGACCGTTCAGAAATTTTAATGAGATCAACTTTTCGTGTTCATCTTTTTAATTCTTTATTTACGAGAAATCTTACTCATGTTTACTTATTCCTTCAATAAAAACGTGAACTTTTAACAAAATATTTTTCTTATACGTTTTTATTTAAAGAAATAAGTGAACATGAGTAAGAATTCTCGTAAATTAAGCTGTGAAAAGATGAACACGTGAAATTGATCTCGTTAAAATTTCTGAACGGCCAAAGTCAAGTGAGCTTTCTGTGGAATGTAAAATACAAATACATAATACAAAACACTTAATATTGGTATATAAGACGATACTGCGTGAAATAGAACACGTAATAATATCAAATAACTGAAAGAACTCGTGAAGTTTTTACGTGTTATGAACAGTCGAACAACGCAAATGATGGCATGTAGACGTTTCCGTAAATTCAGTTTGTTCGCTTCCCTTGTTAAAAAAAATATAGCCTATGTAAAGAACATTTGCTTTGCGTCGTTTTTTACACAAGAAGTATTATGTTGCCGACCTGACATTAAAAACCACGCCTACCTGAAGTTAAAATTACGAAAAAAAACTCCAGCCAAATTATTTTAGATTCCGTTTTACGCGCACTTCGTTTATCAAAGACTCGTAAAGGAATACAGCAAGAATATGTAAGACGTAATAATTTAAGCATGAAACACCAACATAATCAAACAGGTAGGGAACAATTACCCAAGGCTTCATTATTATTCGTGGAGTATCAATTTTCGTGGTTTTCGTGAGTGGCTTTGACCCACGAAATTTGAAACCTCTCGAAAAGGAAATGTAACACAGATCTTAATGCTGAAGACTTCAGAACCACGAGTTCAATTATCCACGAACTTATCCTTTTTCTCTACACCACGAAAATTGGTCCCACGAAAATTTAGGAAACCACAGTAGGTTATTACCTATTCCTCGGTTGTAGAAAAAATCTTTTTGTATTATTAGCTGAGGGTTAGATGTTTATCAAACACAAAACGATTAACATTTATTACAAGTGTTAACTAATTTCTTGTAAATATTTCACCATACTTTGTCAAGGTCTTAATAAACATATGTTACATCTACATTTATAGGCTAGCAAGGTTAGTCAAGTCTCCTGACTTATAGCTTATCATAATTAGTAATTCTAATTCAAAGGGAATTTACCATGCATAATTCTTTTCGTTTGATCTCCTAGAGAACAATCGCTTTCTCTAGCGCAGACTAAGCAAAACTTCCTTTCAAAAGGTATAAGCTTTAGTCGGTTGTTAATTTTGTATTTCTGTGGGTTATGTTAAAAGAGGATTTGATTTTTAAATAGCGCTTGTTATATGCAATTGTGTTAATAGTCGTACATAATGTAGTTGATACACAGAAAGTCTTTGTGCAGATGTTCTGTACTATTAAGATTTTCTGAATGCAATGCATGGTAAGTATGGTTAAACACACCATGCTTTATCGCGGTCGCTGCTCGCCGTTTCGCATTGACCTAAGACTAAAATGACAATTCATAAATTCAATACCAATCCCTAAAATATCACCGAAATAGACATAGAGCAATCAATACAAAAAGCACAGGGACAAACAGAAGCTCTGACAAGAATTACTGGCCCAGGACAGGCGCATGTTATGAAATATGGCGGGGTTAAACTAGTTTTTTTTTTGCCCAACCTACCCCTTATTCCCTCTACTCAAAACCAAAAAAGTTCGAACAGGACACCTACAATATCGACCATTTGCAGTACAAGGAAATCAGTGAAAGCCAGTCCTAAGTTGATTGCACGAGTAGTAGCCAGAAATCTCAAAAATAGTCTTCTACAATGTTCGCCCGATCTATGAGGCAGTGAAGCCAAAAATTATGGAAAATGGAGAACAAGCTGTACATGCAAGGAATTAGTGAAGTTAATGGTCGACTAGTCTTGGGTACATTTTGTAGAACCTGCATGACCAGATATTTGGTAATCCAGCAGCGCAAGCAATCATTGAGAAAAATACAGGTACATGTAATAACAAAATTACCGGACTTGGCGAATCAATCCCAAAAGTACATTAGACTTACAAAAGTACATACCGGAAAAATTGAAGATTGCAATGGTCCTGACTTGGTACAAAAAACGTTCGAGAGATTGTAGGGTAATACTGAATAACGAATAATGAAGTTACAAAAGGAGAAAATGAAGCCAGATAATATTTTGGAAATGTTTCAAGACCAAAACATAACATTAATTGATTTCAATGCAAAAGAAGATGAAGCAGTAATATATATTGGGAGAGCTAAGAAAACACATAAATGTGACAAAATAAATGAAAACGTGAAACACTAACAAAATTATGTGGCACAAACAACCTAGTTACTTTTATCTTAACGGCAAGGCGGAAGGTCTCTTCATAGTCATGTTAGATTTAGGCCAGCGGTAGATGTCGGAAGCTGACCGTGCAATAATTTTGTCCCGGCTCATTAAAGATACACACTTCAACAAAAGCCACACCGGCAAGCTGAAGATGGTAGAAAAAGACATCTAAGAATTTAATGTGGAACAATAATTTAATAGTTCTTAAGAAAATATTACCAATCAGATTTGTATGATCAATAGAAAAAAATAGTTTTGACTCTAAACTAAAGAGTACCTCAAGGCATTAATGAATGGAACACTTCTGGAAAACATGCCATAGTTCGTGTACAGGGTTTACATCGTAACTTCCTATGGTATTGTCTAGTTTAAGCTGTGATCGAAAGCTAATACACTTAGTTTCTTGCTTTGTATTTTTACAATGATGATGTTAGATCATGACTTGCATATAAACTCTATAATGGGTAAAAAAAATCGAACCTTTTGGCTTTAAGCACTTTTCATTCCATCCTTTTGGGTTTTTTGCTTTCCAATGTTTTGATTTAAATGCTGCTGATGAGAGGTTAATCCTTGAAATATCGATATACAGTATAACCAAATTCATCGTTTTCATACCCGTTTTTTTGTATTTATATTTTGTAACACCGCCATATTTATATGTGCCTATCCTTGAATCGTTGTTAAACCGTCTGTTTGTCCCTGAGTTTTTGTGTTAATTGTAATGTGTTAAGAAATTGGCCTGTCGGTGATATTTTGGGGATTGGTTTTGAATCTAATGAATTGAATTCTTCGTCTTGGACCAATCCAAGACGGTGAGCAGCGAACGCTGGTCACCTTAAGACTGCTGGCTGTGTTTTTTTAAGTGCCGTTTATTCAAGTGGGGTTTGTTGCGTTCACTTACTCCACCTCTCATTATCGTCTTTGTTATTTCATTTTTGACCGGATATTATGATTGTCTTGTTTTTTTGGTAAGGATATACATTGCAGTACACGACTCGCCAACTAATATACCCTCCAACAAGAGACTGATAGGAATATATTACAAATTAATAAAGCAATTAAAAAGGCAATGTTCATCAACTTTGACATTTTGGTCACTTCTAGCTTTCTTTGTTTTCATATTAAAAAATACCATAATAAGTTATGTACAAATGTACCGTCGTTCCACGACGTTATCTTAAAAGTTTTATTTGCTTATTTCTTCCCTAAAGTATATGTATAAATGTTGTTGCTATGACTAAAAAATGTAGATTTTTGTTATTACTTTTTCATTCATTCAATAAGTATACCTTTTATAAAATAATTTCTAACAACAAATTAACAAAACAATATGTTTATTTATATCAATCTACCGTCTATTACCACCCATCATTACTTCCCCAGGCACTCCAAGCATTGTTAGATTGTCCTCCCCATGTTCCCCAAGCTGACGCAGCTCCGCCTTGATTTCCTAGCCAGGCTTTCTGAGCAGCAGTGAGAACTTTTTGTTGTCCTAGTCCCCACGAGCTCCATGCATTATCATCTCCTGCCCAGGCACTCCACGCGCTGGCTACTTTCTTCCCGCCAACATTTGAATCTCCCGCCCAGGCGCTCCACGCGCTGGCTACCTTCTTTCCGCCAACATTTGAATCACCTGCCCAGGCGCTCCACGCGCTGCCTGCTTTCTTTCCGCCTACATTTGAATCACCTGCCCATGCACTCCAGGCGCTTGCTGCTTTCTTCCCGCCTACTTTTGAATCTCCCGCCCATGCACTCCAAGCAGAAGCTTGTTTTTTTACTACCTTGTTTGCGGCCTTTACTTGCTTTTTAAGTGCCATTTTTGGTCCTCCGGCGATTCCCCATGCAGCCCATGCTTTGACTTCTTTTTTAATTTCTGCTTTTTCTAAAAACAAAAACGTCATGAATCAAATGATATTAGGAAATAATTTCTGTAAGGGCTCTTGAATTGACTAGCCACTTGCTTTATTAAAGTTAATAAACGAAAAGAAACAAATTTACGAGTAGTAACAACTTTGTAAAATTCTATTATATGGATTCTAAATGCAATAAAGCAAATAAAAAAAGCAATGTTCATCAAACTCTGATATTTTGGTCACGTCTAGCTTTCTTTATCTCATACGTGTCTCTAAAATTTTTGTCTTTCGATATCAGCCACTTGTAGCACAATTTAAAATTATGTCAGCTGAGACGATTACTGATAGTTTCAATTCCTTTTGACAGTTTTTTGTACTAAGATGATCACATATTATGTCGAACAACCATGTTGTGTTTTGTGTAACCGGAACCTAAAATCGCAATTGACGAGGGAGGTTTGGTGCATGCATAAAACCTTGTTCAACCCAACATTTCTTTTGAAATGCCTGTACAAAGTCAGGATTATTGCGATCTGGTGTATCTTTGCCTTGTTTTGTCTTTTCTTCCTGGATGTATTGCATTGATCATTCCGAATAGGTAGTTTTGTTGTTACCTTTCTTGCATAAAAGCACGAAGCTAGTTTTAATTCGTGTATTTCTTATTTTTTATACTTTTAAAAACGAAAGAATGTTTGTCATCAACTAAGACTTTATTTGTGTCGTGCGCAGTATGAAGTGGACTAAAATAAGTACATGTACTGTTGCAAGACACAAAGTAGTATTTGTTAAGTGGAGACTATGATATTGTGTTGTTAATGATTGCGGAGCTTTTGACTACAAGAGCCTTCATATCCTACCTTTACTGTCGATTTTGTGTCCTCCAAGATTGTCGAATACAACATGAACTGTTCCTGAAATTAAAGGCATGACATTGTTTAAGTTAAGATAAACAAAATAGTTTAAAATTCTATGCTTATTGGCCATTGAAGTAACATATTTAAGGTTCATCGATACGTTTATCTTAAAATGGCTTAATTTTAGATCCCATTTTTTCTAGAAACTAAGTACAACAAGACATGATTTTTTTTTCCAATTTTGGTCCATCAAAAGGCAACAGTACATGAAAAATATGTTTATATGATGTATACATAAAAAAGGTTAGAATTTGATAAAATTCAGATATCATTTAGCCTTCTTGCCATATTATTATTTCTGATTTTTTTTTTTGTACTATGCTGGTGTTAATAGACACAGTGTGCTTGAGACAGATTTTTATAACATCAACGTGTATATAGTAATTTGTCAAAACTTTTGTTATTAGCATCAATAGAAAATAATGAGATGATGAATAAATGTATGCGACACAGCCCTTATAAAAAGCAGCAATTTAGAAAAAAAAAAACACAATGGTATGAAGTCTCAAAACTGTCTTAGGCATGAATTAGAAATCATATAAAACATTTAACCATTTGTTCCAACTTTAAATTTAATCAGCCTAAAATTTAAAAAAAGTTAAAGCTCATTCAGGCCCCATACTGATATTATACTCCAATCATTTACTTATCTTTTACATGATGTTACGATATCCATGTACCTCTTTAAATGATTATGAGATGGTGTCCAAATGTTAGGTACATGTAATGTCGTGAAACAAGAAAACACACAATTACATTATTTTAGCTTGTACTGAGGTATTTGGACACTCCTTTGGTGTTCTATTTTATGTACAAAATTCATTTTTGACTACATTTAAAGGAAACATCCTCCTTTTTCCTTGTCCTTCTTTTTCTACATGGTACATTTGCAAATTACTGCTGTAATGCATGGGTAGATATTCATCTATTTTGTAACAAAATGTATCTGCTAAGAATCCCGTATAAAACCTACCGTCTTTGCCGTCATTGCCCGGTGTTCCATCTTTCCCTGGTTTGCCTAAATACAAATAATATAGTATGTTTATATCGGTAAAATCTTGTAGTCTTTTTTCATGACGTGTATTGAATCGGTTTGGTTTTATTAATTTCAGATCGAATAATTCATAGTGAAGAATTTTGTTCTATATGGAACACCTTACCTGCCTCTTAATGATGTTTTTTTCTTCACACAATGAAGAAGTATCATCACATAATGGAGCATCATATCATAATGATGAACTATGAACTGAATTTTCGTTCAACGTCCGGTTAAGCACCCTTTGTTTTTCCCAACTTTCAGTGTCTTTTTAACGCTTTTTGATATGGAAATTTCAGACGTCATTAAGTGCACAAGTGATCCACAAGAAAAGTTAGTTTATGTATATTCTAAATATAAAGTTTAATATAAAATTCAAATTGTTCCTGAATTCAATGCATTTATATAAACATTTTAAAATTCATTTACGCTTATAAACTATTTATAAATACGTTGTCAATTCGGGAGCATCACAGGTTAAACCTCATATTTATTGAAAGTATAAATACATTTCATACTTTTATGTCTCGATAATCAATTAAGAATATCAAAAACTCGACCATTTGTTTATATGTAGTAAAAACAGACGATAGACATACCATCTTTGCCTGGTTGCCCTGGTGCCCCAGCTTTTCCCGGTGATCCGTCTTTACCCGGAAGTCCTGCATCACCTTGTTGACCCTTGTCTCCATGTTCACCTGGTACCCCTAATTATAAAAAAAAAGAAGCGGTTAATGCTATCGTTTATACAACATTTATCGGAGGCATAAAACCAGGTAAGGCGCAGAAACCTAATTATAGTTGTTTGTCAGCTGACAATATACGATACTTTCATTGGTCAATTTTAAATTTGGAAAACAAACATCAAACGCGAACCGTGGGGATACTAAAAAAAGTGACCAATCTGAGCATCAAACATTGTTAGCCTACAAACAAATCTAACCATGTATTTCGTGTCCCTTACAGTTTCATGTGTCAGAAATTATAACATATGTAATATACAAGTGCTTCATGGAAAATTGAAAATTAAGTGCCCATACTTGAATCGACACTTAATAATCATTTATAAAATAATCTAAAGCATCATATTGTTTATATTTAACAACATCTTCATAATGTGTATAATCTTACATGTTCCCAAAGATCGCAATGGAAGAGGGAGGTTTGGCGCGCCTTAAATCCTGGTTTACCCCACCATTTCTTTTGAAATGCCTAGCTACCAAGTCAGGACCATTGCGATCTTCATTTTTTCCGGTATGTATTCTTTGTTTTGTCTTGTCTTGTGGACATTTGAGATTGATTCTCCAAGTTCGGTAATTTTGCTATTGCCTTTATTTAGATACATTGTAAATGACTTTTTTGAGAAAAAATAAATTGAATACAGTTCCAAGCATTTCTAGAAGAAAAGCAGACGCTAAAAAAAACCCCACAATATCTTGATAAAATCCCCCCAAAAATACTTATCTAATATTTGAACGAAATTATCAATGACTGCAATTTCAAAATATTTATGTAAAATAGTAAATGATAACGCTATTAAAAATCTCTCATTTTTTTTCAATTTGTTTTATATATGTTATAAGCTAACATTAATAGCTTTCAAAATGCCAAAATCTAAAAATCCAAAATTGTTTCTCCAGCAAATACTCTTGTCTTTTTTCTAAAGCAAATATCAAGTATGAAGGAAGGATAAAAAATCACCTGGTGCTCCGGGTGTTCCGTCTTGTCCGGGATGACCGGGGTTTCCGTCAGCTCCAGCGTCACCGGATGCTCCTTTGTCTCCTGGGGGACCTAAATATAGATACGATGATGTTTGTAGCATTCTCAAAAGAACAGTGTCTACAAAACGTTTTTCTATGGGAAAATACAATGGGAAATCCGCCATCTTGGTTTCTAAAAAAATTGGAACACCTCTGACTTTTCCCCGTTGAATGCCATGTGCCACTATTTCACACCGTTTCCGAATGTAAACAAACAAACAAACAAACAAAATGGCGGATTTCACAATTGCATTTCCCAATAGACAAACTATTTTAGACATTGTTGATGTGATATACGTTGTTCGGTCAAAATATGGCTGACAAAAAAATGATCTAAAGAAGGAAAGACAACCCAAGTGACTACGGTAAGCAGTTTAAAAATTCCAAGAAAACCATGCGTGAAAATTACCCAACTCAGACTAGAACTTCTTTGACTGGGGTTGATCATGTTGTGGAGGTGGTGGGCCTGGGACTCTTTTGCTGTCAAAAGTTCCATGTGTGCCAATTTTTACCTGGTGTTCCTGGGTCTCCTTATCTGCTAGGTAAACCAGGTGTGTCCGTACTTACCTGACGTTCCTGAGTCTCGTTAGTTCAATCTGACCAAGATGTGCCCGTACTCACTTGGTGGTCCTGGGTATCCTTTACTGCCAGGTGTTCCTTATGTGCCCTACTTACCTGGTGGTCCTGGGTCTCCTTTAGTTCCAGCTAACCCAGATGTGCTCGTAATTACTTGGTGGTTCTGGGTATCCTTTAGTTCCAGCTAACCCAGATGTGCTCGTACTCACTTGGTGGTCCTGGGTATCCTTTACTGCCAGTTGTTCCTAGTATGCCCGTACCTACCTGGCGGTCCTGTGTCTCCTTTACTGCCAGTTGTTCCTAGTATGCCCGTACCTACCTGGTGGTTCTGTGTCTGCTTTACTGCCAGGTGTTCCTAGTATGCCCGTACCTACCTGGTGGTCCTGTGTCTGCTTTACTGCCAGTTGTTCCTAGTATGCCCGTACCTACCTGGTGGTTCTGTGTCTCCTTTACTGCCAGTTGTTCCTGGTATGCCCGTACCTACCTGGTGGTTCTGTGTCTGCTTTACTGCCAGTTGTTCCTAGTATGCCCGTACCTACCTGATGTTCCTGTATCTCCTTTACTGCCAGCTGTTCCTGGTGTGGCCGTACCTACCTGGTGGTCCTGATTCTCCTTTACTGCCAGTTGTTCCTAGTATGCCCGTACCTACCTGGTGGTTCTGTGTCTGCTTTACTGCCAGTTGTTCCTAGTATGCCCGTACCTACCTGGTGGTTCTGTGTCTGCTTTACTGCCAGTTGTTCCTAGTATGCCCGTACCTACCTGGTGGTCCTGTGTCTGCTTTACTGCCAGTTGTCCCTAGTATGCCCGTACCTACCTGGTGGTCCTGTGTCTGCTTTACTGCCAGTTGTCCCTAGTATGCCCGTACCTACCTGGTGGTTCTGTGTCTGCTTTACTGCCAGTTGTTCCTAGTATGCCCGTACCTACCTGGTGGTTCTGTGTCTGCTTTACTGCCAGTTGTTCCTAGTATGCCCGTACCTACCTGGTGGTCCTGTGTCTGCTTTACTGCCAGTTGTCCCTAGTATGCCCGTACCTACCTGGTGGTTCTGTGTTTGCTTTACTGCAAGGTGTTCCTGGTGTGGCCGTACCTACCTGATGTTCCTGTATCTCCTATACTGCCAGCTGTTCCTGGTATGGCCGTACCTACCTGGTGGTTCTGTGTCTGCTTTACTGCCAGTTGTTCCTAGTATGCCCGTACCTACCTGGTGGTCCTGTGTCTGCTTTACTGCCAGTTGTCCCTAGTATGCCCGTACCTACCTGGTGGTCCTGTGTCTCCTTTACTGCAAGGTGTTCCTGGTGTGGCCGTACCTACCTGATGTTCCTGTATCTCCTTTACTGCCAGCTGTTCCTGGTATGCCCGTACCTACCTGGTGGTCCTGTGTCTGCTTTACTGCCAGGTGTTCCTAGTATGCCCGTACCTACCTGGTGGTTCTGTGTCTGCTTTACTGCCAGTTGTTCCTAGTATGCCCGTACCTACCTGATGTTCCTGTATCTCCTTTACTGCCAGCTGTTCCTGGTGTGGCCGTACCTACCTGGTGGTTCTGTGTCTGCTTTACTGCCAGTTGTTCCTGGTATGCCCGTACCTACCTGGTGGTCCTGTGTCTGCTTTACTGCCAGTTGTTCCTAGTATGCCCGTACCTACCTGTTGGTTCTGTGTCTGCTTTACTGCCAGGTGTTCCTAGTGTGGCCGTACCTACCTGGTGGTCCTGGTCTCCTTTACTGCCAGTTCTTCCTGGTATGCCCGTACCTACCTGGTGGTCCTGGTCTCCTTTACTGCCAGGTGTTCCTGGTGTGGCCGTACCTACCTGGTGGTCCTGTGTCTCCTTTACTGCCAGTTGTCCCTAGTATGCCCGTACCTACCTGGTGGTCCTGTGTCTGCTTTACTGCCAGTTGTCCCTAGTATGCCCGTACCTACCTGGTGGTCCTGTGTCTGCTTTACTGCCAGTTGTTCCTAGTATGCCCGTACCTACCTGGTGGTCCTGTGTCTGCTTTACTGCCAGTTGTTCCTAGTATGCCCGTACCTACCTGGTGGTTCTGTGTCTGCTTTACTGCCAGTTGTTCCTAGTATGCCCGTACCTACCTGGTGGTTCTGTGTCTGCTTTACTGCCAGTTGTTCCTAGTATGCCCGTACCTACCTGGTGGTCCTGTGTCTGCTTTACTGCCAGTTGTCCCTAGTATGCCCGTACCTACCTGGTGGTTCTGTGTCTGCTTTACTGCAAGGTGTTCCTGGTGTGGCCGTACCTACCTGATGTTCCTGTATCTCCTATACTGCCAGCTGTTCCTGGTATGGCCGTACCTACCTGGTGGTCCTGTGTCTCCTTTACTGCAAGGTGTTCCTGGTGTGGCCGTACCTACCTGATGTTCCTGTATCTCCTTTACTGCCAGCTGTTCCTGGTATGCCCGTACCTACCTGGTGGTCCTGTGTCTGCTTTACTGCCAGGTGTTCCTAGTATGCCCGTACCTACCTGGTGGTTCTGTGTCTGCTTTACTGCCAGTTGTTCCTAGTATGCCCGTACCTACCTGATGTTCCTGTATCTCCTTTACTGCCAGCTGTTCCTGGTGTGGCCGTACCTACCTGGTGGTTCTGTGTCTGCTTTACTGCCAGTTGTTCCTGGTATGCCCGTACCTACCTGGTGGTCCTGTGTCTGCTTTACTGCCAGTTGTTCCTAGTATGCCCGTACCTACCTGTTGGTTCTGTGTCTGCTTTACTGCCAGGTGTTCCTAGTGTGGCCGTACCTACCTGGTGGTCCTGGTCTCCTTTACTGCCAGTTCTTCCTGGTATGCCCGTACCTACCTGGTGGTCCTGGTCTCCTTTACTGCCAGGTGTTCCTGGTGTGGCCGTACCTACCTGGTGGTCCTGTGTCTCCTTTACTGCCAGTTGTTCCTAGTATGCCCGTACCTACCTGGCGGTCCTGTGTCTCCTTTACTGCCAGTTCTTCCTGGTATGCCCGTACCTACCTGGTGGTCCTGTGTCTCCTTTACTGCCAGTTGTTCCTAGTGTGGCCGTACCTACCTGGCAGTCCTGTGTCTACTTTACTGTCAGTTCTTCCTGGTATGCCCGTACCTACCTGGTGGTCCGGTGTCTCCTTTACTGCCAGTTGTTCCTAGTGTGGCCGTACCTACCTGGCAGTCCTGTGTCTACTTTACTGCCAAGTGTTCCTGGTATGGCCATACCTAACTGGTGGTCCTGTGTCTCCTTTACTGCCAGTTGTTCCCAGTGTGGCCGTACCTACCTAGTGGTTCTGAGTCTCCTTTACTGCCAGGTGTTCCTGGTGTTCTCGTACATTTGTACTTACCGGGTCTGCCTGAGTCTCCATTATTGCCGGATGTTCCAGGTGTGCCCTACTTACCTGCTGGGCCAGGAGGGCCTGGTGGTCCTGGGTCTCCTTTACTACCAGGTGTTCCTGGGGAACCAGGTGTTCCGGGTGTTCCATGTGATACTGAAACAGAAGGTCATTTCACTAGTAAAGCCAAAAATGTTTTGATCGGACAAATCTTGTAATTTATGTAGTCATATCTTAATTTAAGCTGATACGTGTACAAGACACATCTACGCATATCGAGTGAAATGATTTTTTTTATACTTTCGATATATATATATTCTTATCAACCATTAGAGACTTGGTAGACGCGTATCTATTTGATTTTTTTTCTTACCTCATAAACTTAAGACTTTTAGTTGTTGGATTATAAAAAAATCCTGCATACGGTAATTAGAAAAAAATGTTGGACTTTTATATACCTCTAGAATAGCAGTAAAATTGGCCAAACCTTTCCCTATAAATAATAAACAAGCCTGATCGATTATCTTACGTTATAAAGCAAAATGGAGCTTTCACATAATTGTTTTTAGATAAATACTCACCACTGCTGCTGCTTGAAGGAGGAGTCCAGGAAGACGATGTCCAATCGCTGGAAGTGGACGACGATGACGATGGGGGTGACCAGGAAGATGAAGATGGGGAAGAGGGAGGCGACCAGGAGGTCGAAGGTGAAGCGGGAGGCGACCAGGAAGACGAAGGTGAAGCGGGAGGCGACCAGGAAGACGAAGGTGAAGCGGGAGGCGACCAGGAAGACGAAGGTGACGGGGAAGGAGACCAGCTGGTTGACGAAGATGTCCAATCGGTAGACGATGAAGACGACTTGGATTTTTTCTTTTGTGCGGCTAAGAATGGGTCTTCATAAGTTTCTCCACTAGAACTGTCTGATGAACTGGAGTCATGGGTGGAACTGCTTGAAGGTGGGGTCCAACTGCTGGATGACCAATCATTTGACGAACTGCTAGATGGCGACCAATCGTTTGAAGTACTGCTGCTTGAAGATGGTGACCAATCAGATGACGAGCTGCTAGATGGTGACCAATCAGATGACGAACTGCTAGATGGCGACCAATCGTTTAAAGTCGAGGAGGATGATGAACCGGAGCTTGATTTGTCTAAAAAATACAAATATTGAAGATAAGTCGTATACATCAACCTTTTTATATTCTTAAAAACTACGTGTAAAAATTTCATTTAGTTCTATATATTTCGATGAAATGCCACTGATAAATAGATCAATACAAAAATTGATGGTCAAAACCCAAATTTATCAAAATTACATTGTTTCTAGCCAAAACATTTCAGAGATTTTAAGACTTTTCATAGGCAGAAATGTAAAGGCTAAGTAAATATTTGATTAAATAAGTTAAAGATTCAAAGAGCTTAAACGACGAAGGAGATGCTTATGGAATGACGAGATACCCTTTTCGTTTTTGTGGTATAGCATAGCGCGATTATCTAAGAGTTAGTTAGTTAGTTAGTTATTGCTTTACTCCTAAGCAGCACGATTTCGGCTATATCCGGGAGATGAACATGAAAGTGGTGATACAATGAACATGAAATGATGATGAAGTGGAGGAAATTGGGACACAAGGCCAATCGGGTAGGAGAGTTTTGACTGCCACTGGAAAAAGAAGTGATGGGTAGGGACGGGAAATTTAGCCTCCTGCTTGGGGATCCTACGGGTCCTACTCTTACCGAGACCTGCAGCAGGGTTCTTTAACGTGCGAGGAACGTGACATTTTTCCCCACACGATGCACCACTATGGTTTCCTGTCAGGTTTTCCGCATTATCGCCTGACGACCCCGCATCTCTCGTTGTCAGGGCTGCCCCATTCAACCACCTGGGGCACACATCCCAGTCGCTTTGTGGGCAAAGCGGCCTGACCCGATGTCAGGTTTCTGAGCGCTCTATTGTGGACTTTTACCGACAAGCTTAGCGCTGCTGCGGGCCTATTCGCCACCCGGAACCCGCACGGGTTCGATTATCTAAGAAATCCATCACCCGGTAAGTGGTTAAATATTTAAGCTCATTCGGAAACAAGGTGGCTTGGCATAAGGGTTCGATCACAAACGTGAATCAAGCTCTCCGATTACAAAAACAAACAAACTCAACCGGAAGTTGGTCGAAGATTTATAATTAATTAGCGTAAAACTCGTGATAAAACCTATGAGTTTCAATTGTTTGGACTGAGACCATTCGGACTTCTTTTAGCTTTATCGATCCATACCTTGACACCTGTCACCACTGTATCCCGGATTACACAAGCATTTCAGTCCACTTCCGGCATTGTAACAATATCCTTCACCATTACAGGTCTTGTCAGTGCATGTTTCTGAAAGAGGCAAAGACTTTAAGAGGTAATAATAGGGCGTTCAAAAGGGCAATGACAAACCTATAAACACAGAGAGATCAGCACGAAAAAAAACCCAACACATAACACATTCAAACAACAGTAAAGTAATAAACATTGCGAACTCGAGTCATAACGATAGTGAACTTTGGTGCTCTGGAATGGTAAGCTTGTTGCAACACACCCGTTAATCTGAAATGAGAATGAATTAGCAAGGTATACATGCATATTTCGAGGAGTAAACTCTCGTCAGCAGTGTTTTTAATAGGTATTAAGTGTAACGGGACAGTTTGGAAACCTGCTTTCTAGTACATGTAGGGTAATATATGGTTATTTTAATTGACTTTGTAAGAGGTTTTATTCTTTAGCTCATTATGTAATGAGCTGCTTTACATATTGTGTCACCGTCAATGCAAAAAACGTTTTATCCTTTACAAAGGATACTAACCATGTACAGCTAAGGTTTTCCTTTTGTTTGCATGAAGCCTACTAGTATTTTCAGGTAATTGTCACATCTCTCAGTGACTGACATTTCTTATTAAAAAGACATTGTGTCGTCTTCAAATATCAAAGCATATTAAGTAGCAACAAATGTGAAGATGACTAACTTTTAACCCCCCCCCCCCCCCCCACCAACCGAAAGAATATGCTGATGTTAAATACACTAGCACTAAGAACAGACAAGTAGGTGGGTCAAGAGATGTCTGTAACGATCTCATAGATCAAATCCGTTGCACCTAAAGATTTTATTACTTCCGCGTTAAAAAAGCAGCAAACATGTTTTTTAAAATCTGTTTTTCAAGAATGTTGGTAATTTTTATTAATTACGGTAAATTCTTTCATTATTATGCTTTTTGTATTTAATTGTAGTTTTGTCGAAAATAGTTCAATAAATACCTGAACTGCCAGCACTAACGGTCTCAGTTTGTGTTTGTTCTGAAAAGAAAAATAACAAGATGGCTTATATGATATATTAAAAATATATCTATCTAACAATTAAATTAAAAAAACAGTTTAAGGGGTTACAGAACACCTAAGGGAAATAACTCTTAAATATCACTTGAACGTTTTAGTCAAGCGCAATTATTCAAAGCTTCTCAATGATCAAAAAATGAACTGTTGAAACTCCATTATGTTCAATGAAAAAATTCCGAAAAAACCTATGGTTTGATTTTCTTAAGATTTGACAATTAAATTAATATAACTAATTAAAGTGCATATTTATGCAAACTTTCATGAAAATTAAAGACACAATTTTATTTTAGCCAAAGTGTTGGGTACCCCCTTAATGAGATATAGAACCTGCCTTAAGAATAGAAATATTATGTATCACAGTCTTCTGAACGGTCTCTCCTGAGTTTCTGCATGAATAAATTTGGGAACTGCAGTGTAAATGATAGCCACGTGTAATTGTCAATTTTATGCAAAATGTAGGGAAAGCAGAGTTTAAAATCTGACAGAAATTTTGAAAACGTTAAGACGGTTGCCAATCGTTCACTAATAAGTGTACCTGTTCATAATAAGTTTGAATGTCTTATTGTATATAAACATAAGCATGATCAGTATCAATAAAGACAAAGAATGTCAAAGAAATACAACAACAGATTCTAGGTTTCCCGCCCGTTGAGCGGGAAAAGTTTAAGTCGGCTCGTTAAACAGGAAGTAGATGAGCGACAGATCTGAAAACGCACCCCACTATATGGAACCCCTACAATAAGCTGCATACCAAATATCGGAAGCCTTTGATTAACAGTTGCTGATAATACTGTTACAAAAAATAGTGTGACGGACGGAAGCACACACGCACACACACACATACCCTCAAGGATAGAAGGACGCCCGGCATTTCTATATCCCCGCTACGCATTGCGGCGGGGAACAAAAACAAATTATTATGAATGAATATAACACAAACAATACTAAAAGTCCTTTTTACTCACTAACGGTCTCGACGCCATTTGACGTGTCAATGACTGTTGATGACGTAGATGATCCAGTTGACGCAGGCTCAGCTGGTACATATACTGTATCCGAACCAGAAGAAGAAGCTGGTTCAGAGGCTGGGACGTAAACAGTATCAGATGAACCGGAAGATGAAACTGGTTCAGAGGCTGGGACGTAAACCGTATCAGATGAACCGGACGAAGTGTCTACGTTGCCTCCCGTGATAACAACGGTTCCCGTTGCATCTGGCTCACTGACTGTAACTGATCCCGATGACGGTGGAACATACACAGTATCGTCTGATGAACCGGTTGAAACTGGCTCGTAAACCGGTTCAGTAGATGGTGGAGTGTAGACAGAACCTCCCGTTGATGATCCACCACTTGTTTTCTTTTTAGGATGACGCACACCATGTACGGCACAAACTTAAATTAAAGAAAATAATATGATGCAGGTTCAACCTGATAAGCTCCCATAGATATATTTTAGGGGATGACATATTTAAGTGGCAGTTCTTGTAAATAAATAATCGTGTCGCAAAAGAATGAGAGATAAATAATCTGGCCTCTACTTCCAAGGTAAATATGAATGGGGTCAAAGAAGTATGATTCAGCCGTGGTCAGAATGGTTGATTAAAATTTGAAATCGACACTCTTATTATACCCCATTTAGTGTCCCAAGATTCTTTACTAGTATAGTATATCAAAAATAAATAATCTCGGCGGCACAAAACGGCGGAAAGGACCCCCCTTTTTCAGAATCAAATGTTTGTCCCCTTATTTCTTTAATAACAGCAAGAACTTCAAGCTTTTGCATGGTATTGAATAGGGGCGCACCTGCAAACAGATCGAGGAAGTGGTTTTATTTTATCAAACTAAAAATGACGTCATAATATATGCTTTAAATAGACGATAGAACCGGACGTCATAGAGGGCACCTTTAAAGAGTTTCTACTTTCATTTTCGAATGTAAAGTTCAGAGAAGAAACAATAGCATATACTGCTCAAGACACAACATGGAATTTTTATAATTTTATGACTGCAGAATTTTTCGGCAGAATATTTATTTAGTTGCCATGTACATTACGCTTTGTGTTGTTCCACGAAAATTTGAATGACAGTTTCCCGCCATTCTGTAATTTGGTTTTGAACAATTATGACGTCAATGAAATATATAGCGTTTTCATTAAAAAAATCTTTACATGCATCTCTATTGCTAGAAATATTTCAAAATATTCATATTAATACAATATTTACTTTTTTTTATTTTTAGAAATACAAATTACAAAGTAGAAAATTAATTTTGCATTCCGTGCCATTTGGTGTGGATATGTCGACTAGCTTATACCTATTCCGGTTTAATACACCATAGTACGTTTACTCAGGCAATTTAGCTCCCGCCTTGCGGGAGCTTATAACAATGAAGATTACTTAAAATCTTAGTTAATGGAACCATCCTAAAATAGCAAACAATCGAGAGGATATTGAAAATATTGTATATGCACTTATCACGTAAAACCAATACCCATGCATGAATCAGGTAATAAGAGAAGAAAGCATGGAACATTTCAGTAAAAAAGGATAACGCGTTATCCTGTCTCTTTCCCTTAAATATTGGACAGAGCGACTCAAACAAACAAACAAACAAACAAACAAACAAACAAACAAACAAACTTTGACAAAAATGTTATACAAATGTAGCTTACAACAGTCGCATAAGAAGTTTGGTAAACCATGTGGAAGCAATACTGGTCTGATTTGTAGGCCCAACATTTTCCTTTTAATGAATCGAAAAAAAAATATAGTACATACTAGTAAACATAAAATCAATGAAAGTTCAAAGTTTGACAAAGATTCTTGGCTATAGGATCTTATACGTAACAAACTGCACAATACATAGATACATACCATCGCAAGTCATTGTCACAACATCATCAAGAATTTTTGACAAATCTTTAAAAGACGATGATTGAAAAACGTAGTTTGCGTCTGTTGCTATGTTTTGTAATTCACTTTTCTCGAATTGATTTCCTACACCAATTGCAATAATGGCGACGCCATCTTTCTTCAGACTGTGAGCTTCCGCTTCCGGCGGTGTACCAGCATTACTTTTTCCGTCAGTCAGTAGAATGATAATTTTTTGAACACCTTCTCTTGTTTTATAGGAAGATCCAAATGATTTTTCTCTTGCATACTAAAAGTAATATAAAATAGTATTAAGACTTTTAAGGCAATTAAGTTAAATTTTACGACCTAAAAATATGCAAATCAAACAATGTTTTCCGACAAAATTCTATGATCAAATTTTGTATCGATGCTTTGTTTTAATTCCAACCATTTACCGTAGAAGTGGTTATTTTCGCTATGATGTAACTCTAGCTTTATTGGTCGCAAGCAAGGGGACGCGAAATTGCATCTTCGCTAGCCAAAGCTTACGATTCGCTTTCTCCCATCTGAAAATAAGCGATAGCGGATCGTAACCCTTGGCTAGCGAAGATGCGAAAATTAAAACTGGCGAAATATTAGTTTATATATCATGAGTAACAGCTTCGATATGAAACTGTGAAAATTATAATACGCGAAAAAAAAAGCACCCCTTTTATCAGGAAAAACCCGAAATTTTCGAATTCCACTCGCGAAAAAAAAAACCACTTTATAAATACGATATCAAATACTTGGTGTAAATTCATTCAAACATGTAGCAGATATTGGTGTACATGCACCTTAAAGGCATATACCAGCAATTGATGTCAAAATCAAGCATAGAAGTACCAAACGACTGAGTACTACAGAATAAACAAAATAAGTAGACGAATTTGAAACGAAACTAAACGATACTGCAATCTGCAATGTGGACTCAAATCAAAACCAGAGATAATTCAGGTACTCCGTAAAGAAATGCAGTTCCTGTTTGTTGTAACGCGCCCTTCACGTTGCCAAAGAATTGAGAGTAACACAAATACTGAACATTAAGGATGGTCACTCCTGAACTTTTCTATGTCAAAGATTATATGATTTGTGTTGGAAATGATAAAAATTGTTTACTTTATCAAATAGCAAAAAGAAAATGATAGGTCTGTGTGATCGTTTCCAAGATATTTGACGTCAAACATCCGGCGGGATATCAAACTATATTGTAGATTTCACATAATTTTAACATTGTGATGTTTTTGGCCTTAAAAACCATGAAGTTGTATCAAGATATTTTATCCAGTTGGTTATTAAAGTCTATATAATCAGAAAATACCACAAATTGTAGGGGGCAGTGTGCAAAAAAGTTCTTCAATTTAAAGGTAAAGTCGAGAAAAGTTCCGAAATTAGACTGAAATTCTTTAAAAACATGAAGAGTGACCATCCTTTAGAGCGACAATATAGAGAGAAACACTCTATGACAAACTTATATCTACACTTATCCGAGAGATTAAAACCACGTATTTGTCTTTGAACGTATGGTGTCTTCCATAAAACCGTAAATAATCGGGTTATTCTAATTTTAAAAGAAATTAACCAATTGCACCAAAGAGAAATTTGATTTATTTTTATTTCCTATTCATTGCTTGGCCCCGGAAATCTATTCCATATTTGTTCCAAAATTAGTTATACACACTACGCCGCGATTCTTTGAGGCGAAATCAACGTACCGGTAAATAGCTGTTAACATCAGACTAAGCCAAGACTAAATTTAAACGTTTCGCACGTGTATACCTTGAGACCTTCACCTATGGCGGTCTGTCCCCCGTTTGATGGCTTTATAGAGTCGATCGATTGATGCACTGATTCCATCGTCTGGTCGTCTGTAAAATCAAAATGCTCGTTGACGGTGGCGGAGAATAGAACACCGGCAAATCTGGTACCATTGTCTGCACCGATGCGGTCAAATTTGGACACGACACTTTTCATGAACTCTTTCATAATTCCAAAGTTTTCCTTGTTATTGAAGCTGATACTGGAAGAATCGTCGAATAAGAAAGCGATGTCGGCATTACCGTCACAATCTATCTCGCAAACTGAAAACACAAAGATAAACATTGTTTAATATTTTTTTTCACTTAAGTCGACATGCAAAACCTTGTTATTTATTTGTTAAAAAAAACATTTTTGGGGGGTTTCAAAATACTTCATACTTATCTTCACACTTAATGTTGAGATTGGAATATGTTATAAAACGCATAAGTTATGCACGAATGGGTGTGTTTTTATTTGCATTTTAATACATGTAAATGGATGCGGTGGTTGATTGATTGCCAGTAAGCGTTTCATTCCCTTGCTATTTTCTTGTCTATGTTAAAAAATATATTCTAAATTTTTATAACTCTATTTATATTTATTTGCCGGATGTGACATCATAAATGACGTCAGGCCTACCTTCGCATGCCATTTCCACCACTTTTGTGATGATCTGACCAAGTCCATCAAACGTGCTACTCTCCACCACATAATCAGCGTGTGATGCGATCTGTTTAAGCTGCTCCTTTTTGTATCCCTTCCCCACCCCGATAGCAATGATGGTGACGTTATTTTTCTTCAGAATCTCGGCATAAGTTCTGGGGTCGGGCTGTGCATTGTTTTGTCCGTCAGTAAGTAGAATTATAATTCGTTGTCTGTTTTTAACGCTTGGGCCATTAAAGATTTCGTCTGAAACCACCTAAAAGAAGAAAAAAAACTAAAAAGAATGTAATTTGTCTATGCCTGCTTTATTCACTAAATCTTTCACTGGAGCTGCCTCTATCAACATTGACCTCTATACTATCGATATGCTAAGGATTATTGGAAATATGTCAACGTTATTCAATCCCCAAATTTGGGGAAAAATTTGGGGAAATTACCAACAATTCTTAGCGCGTTAGTATAGAGGTCAGTGTTGATAGACGTTCCCTCTGGTAATATAATTTTTTGTTTAAGGTGTCTATTATCAAAAGAATTAAATGGATATGTAAAAGACTTAAACCATGTTAAGCTAGACATGTGGCTTCTGACAAAGATTCTTTCTGTAGTAAGACTTTACCAGTTTTCATGAATACTTTATCAATTTTCCGATATATTCGAATTTGTTTTTAAAGTCTTTAAAAGGAAGAAGGATTTTGCTTTTTTAAAAAAGGAAAAACGTGCAATACATTTTTAGACATTTTTGTTGTATTGAATTCAAAAGTTACCTGAAGACCAGCCCCCATAGCAGTCTGACCACCGTTGGTGGCGTTAATTTTTTGTATTGCCTCCTTGACGTTCTCCTTCGTTTCAGATTTGTCAAAGAGGAACTCTTTAGTTGCCCCGGCAGAAAAGAGAACGGCGGCAAACTGTGTTCCTTTTTCACCGCCGACGTTGCTGAACTGGTCAACTATGGCGCTCATGAAGTTCTTCATTTTACCAAAGTTTGATGGGTCGTCATAGGAAATACTGGACGAATCATCAAACAGGAAGACGATGTCGGCCTGGGCATCACACATTTTGCCATCTACAAAAGGGAGGCAAATCATCACATTGTCACAAAAGTGCGTCAATTGCTTTTTCAAATTGATATGGGTATGTTTGAAAGTTTTGATGATAATGGCATTTCAATTATTTGAATTCGAATGCAAAAATGGGACATTTTTAGATACAATGGTGAAACAAATATTGGTTGTTCATAATCTTGTTCGGTTTAATTTTCAAAGTTTGAACATTGTGGGAGATATTAAAGATATGACTAAATGAATTGAAATATCTAGCAAAAACATTATTTGCTAGAAAGTTGAATTAAATTTGTTTAAATGCTTACCGAATCCATGGTTGTGGTCTGAAAAAAAAAGTATTAAAAGTTATTTTTTTATGGTTCTTAGTCCTGATACGAATATAATATACTCGTAAAAAAGTTACGCATAGGGATAATTTCCTATATGTTTAATACACACCCACATCATTTCAAAACAATATAACCAAGCCGTCCATAGGCTGATTTTCATGAAATAAAAACCAATAAAAAGAAACATGAAAGAATCTTATTTGTTTGATTTTGTGCAAAATCGTAACCTCGCCGCTTTTTAAGATATTGCAAGCAGAACTCAAATGTACATTTTACGCATTAATTTCCCGTTTAAATCAATGCAAAATGTTTCGTGAAAAACATTAGTCGTGTTCTACTCACAATGTCTTAAAAACCATTGAAGGTAGGATTTAGGTCTTTATCAATCAAACAAGCTTTATTTCGTTTTCTTTTTACTGGATTTTGTTTCATGAAAATCGGTTGCGGAACAGCTCGGCAATATTGTTTTGAAATTGTTTAGATTTGCATTAAACGTAGGGTGAATTTTCTATCTATGCGTAACTTTTTTGAAGAGTATATTTGACATGCTCAACATGCTTAAGGTATGCATTTAATAAATAAGTCTTTTTATGGAATACAGTTTATATATATATATTTTCTTTGTTTTCCGTTGAATACGAAAACAATATAAAGTCGACAAATGCATAAACAAAATAGCAATTGAACATTTTTTTTTCGTTGTTTACTGCATACACTTTGCTTATAACCATTACCTATTTTTTTTTTGTAAATTCTAAACATATGCAATAATTCAGGGGCGGACCCAGAAGTTTTCTTAAGGGAGGGGTTCCACATACTGGCTACTCTGGACAAAAGGGGGATTTCAGACCAATATTTTAGAAAATCCAACCCACGGAACCGCAAATGAGGGTATATGACTAGCGTACCGGGTGCGCACCCTCCCGTTTGACAGGAAAATTTGGTGAGAAACTGTATGAAACAAGATATCCCAGAAGATTTTTTTGGTAATTGCTCGCACTCCCGTCACAATTTCTGGGTCCGCCAAAGTCACCCCCTTTCCCTCGATCCGCCACTGTAATTCGAGTTGTGAAAATAATATATAAGATCCGTATTGACAAATGCAAAGGTTGCAAAGTCTGCTACTTTAATATCAGATGTGACCATAAAGTTTCTATAGCATGCAGGAACTGCTTACTCTTCCGGACCACCTGAGTTCACTCTCGTTTCGACTGGAGTTCGCGTTGTTGATTGATATTCAGTTATTTTTGTGTATCCATGTTTTCTGTTTTTGTCTCGTTCTTGTTGATGTTTACTGGTTCTGTCTCTGCCCTTTCGGACTTTTGACATTCGGATACCCCATTGGTTCCTCTGCTTCTTTCTACACATTCGATTTTTCATGTATGTATGTAATGGTTGAACCAGTTTGATGCGCTGTTTGTGAGCAAAAATAAATATTAACTAAAAGGGGTTGATAAGTTTATGATTTTATATACACTTAACATATACAGACTAGGTTTTGTCAATTCTGTTGGTAAGATATTTCGAAAGTAAACTTTATCAAGTGGTCAATCGTTCTCTTAATGGCCTCATGATCATCATGCCGGATCAGGATGTCAAATTGTATACGGATGAAGGATTGTAATTATACTACATGTACATGTATAAACCTTACCCTTTCCAGACATGTGTGTAGTAATCTCGTCATACACAACTGCAAAGTAAAACAAGTATTATTAAGGATGTATTCTTCTGAGGGGTCAATTTTTTTCTTAATCAAGTTTTTTCCCAAACCTACATTTTTGAAATGCTAAGACCCAGAGAAAATCAAATTTACTAAGAAAACAATATGTCCGTGTGCATTTTAGTTCGCTACAGCCATTTAAAAAGGGTCTATTTTGACAATTTTCCCAAAATTTCATCATTTTTGGCCTATTTTGAGGTAATTTTCTTTAAAATATCAAGTTTCAAAATCTAGTTTTCTCTCAACGTTTCCATATTGATAGATGCCATGATTCTGAACAAATTTAACTTAAAAAAAGTATATGTCCGTGATAATATAAGAAAGTTTAGTCCCAAAAATGTGCCTTTTTAGGTCATTTTCAAAACACCATAAAACCGGTAAAAATTTAGGTTTTTCAAATTTCACTCATACCAAAACCTCAAAACTCTCCATTTTCCTTTGAAATAATTGGACAAATATATATTTTTTTGAATTTAGAAAAGAAATCATATGAATTGCATGAATATTTTGTTGGAAAAATGAATTTTACTACCCCTACCCTGAAATTGGCTAAATTCAGATTGAGATCAATTGTAAAATTTGGTCAAAAATTAAAATGTTGCATATCTCAAAAACTACTAATCATATCTTCATAATTTTTTGACAAAATTTAGATGGATCATCATTTGATATATATCCACCAAAAGTTTTCAATTATAAGGCAATGTTTAAAAATTATTCACAAACGAGATTTCAACGAGACTGAAACCTCAGAAGAATACCCCCTTAAGGTAGTACAGTGGTATAACACTGAGCATCTTTTCTGAGCATGTTACCAAATTTAAGCAAAGACAAAAGCATTGCTATTTGACTGTATGAAGATTGTTAGAATAATAGATTATTCGAGAAAAAATAAGTTTGATACAAAACCTAACTGTTATAATCATTTAATAACATTTCCCGTACTTTTTTCAAGGGAGATAATTTGTATGAAATGTGCAGGGAAAATTTAGTTTTTACAATTTATTTTCAGAAAATTAACGGTGACCCCATGATTTTATACCTTATTTTCAAAGAACTGACAAAAATAGATGTTTTGACAAAATATAACAAAAATCTATCCCGTGAAATTTGAAAAAAAATAATTTAAACCATTTTTTCCTATATAATCTATATAAAAATAGCCAAATTTGAACTGTTTTTGACCAATTTTATACAAAAATTAAGCACGGTGACCTATTCTTTTTATTTTATTTTTCAAACATATGCACATAGATACTTCTTATGACAAAATTTTAAAAAAATTCTATCCTACCGATTTTTTACTATTGTACTACCTTAAATAAGACTATGAAAAATAAATAATTCTGTTTTACACCATAGACATAGGAATCCGAAACCATTAAACCATTCTTTTTATCTTCGTTCGTTTGAAGCTCAGCGAATATATTCTTATATGGCAACAACCGATCAGAGTCATTAATGGCACCACGTTTTCTTTGGTCGTACTACAATTTAGGGATATTTTTACAGTGTCCTAAAGCAATGGAACCTTAAATTGTAAATTCATTATTAGTTTTATCAAAGGTCGATCTTTATGAAGGGAATAGCGTTCCTGATAACAATGAAATTTCTGCATTCATATTTCCGTGTAGTGTATTTTTTCCTGCATGTAAAGCCTCATCAAGCGGTTTAGGAGGAGTTGCGCTGACGAGATAGACGGACACACAGACGGATAGACAGACAGAAAGACAGACAGGGTGATTCCTATATACACCCAAACTTAGTTTGCGTGGGGTATAATTAAAACTTTGGCAATAGTTCTTAAAATTAGCTTACCGTTGGCGCCTGGCATGGCTACAAAGTAAAGAAAGGAATATTTTAGTTAAAAAAACTATAGATTTTTATAGTTATACCTCACAGTGTTTGATTCTTTTTTTTTTAATTTCGAAATTACGATCATAATAATAGTATTTTTTTTACTCTTGAAAAAATTATATACATGTACGTTAAACAACTTTCCATAGGATTATTTTATAATTTTTCATGACAAAACAACTATGAATATGCAATAGAAAATAGAAAAAAAACATTTATATGTGTAAATAGCCTATTAAGAAAGGGAATATCCTCGCATTCAGTGCAGGCTAAGTTTGAGATAAGCACTAAAATATTTTGTGCATAAAGATAAAAAAAACAAATTAAAAGTTTAAAAATGACTTGAGACAAACAAGTTTTCGTTTAAGGATACACTCTCTCTTCGAGTTTTTATCAAATTCTGTAACTCTTCTAGATTAAACCTTCAAATATTGATGATCTTTTAAAAACTGACCCCTACTTTTGATACTATAATCTGATTAATATAAAGACCTTTAAACTCTTGGCGTTCTTGATATTTTAAGACCGAAATCTAAAGGAGGATGGTGTCCCGCCAATTTTTTTGACGCTAGTATCCTTGAGCACACAGAACATATTAGTTTTTTTCTGTCATTTGATATAACAGTGCACGCGGGCCTTTCTATCGTCAATATACTCAGCAATACAAATGACGCACCACTTCTTTCCTTCCAGGATTCTTTTAAAATTTTGAAAATTCTATTCATTCTTTCATGCAAAATGATAAACCCATTATTTCTTAAGTTGGCACCAGCGCGCTTGAACTTATGATAAAAAAGTCAAAAACACAAAGTCTACGATTGTGCGTTTTTCTGAAAAGTTTGACCAGTTTTTTTTTTTTTTTTAAATTAAGGTTAGTACCCTATTTTTTTCAGGTTACACATGTGGATAAACATCACAGTTTATTGAAATTCTGTGATTTTTTTTGGGTAATTTTGGGTTAAAAAACTCATTTTTTAGAATTTTAAAACGAAAAATCAGAATTTTTCGAAATTTGCAGAGATTGGAGTTAAGGACGTATGCTGTGCCGTAATCTCAGGTCACTCCGACCACTATTAAGAGATAATGAATGGAAGTGGTGCGTTTCTTACATGTATATTGTTTAGTACTATAAAAAGTTCAAGTTTGTTCATCATTAAGTTATATATTAGAGTATACATTTTAAAGTAGTATATGTCTAAACTAATAACATTTATTTCCCATTTGTATTCAAAAGTAATTTCTTTTAAAAGTTAAAGCGCTTTTGAAAAATTCGCCATGGCGTTGCATGTAACAGTCAATTTACACGCATTGTGGAGGTTCATTTTCGCCGGGCTCTAATTTTCTTGCAGTGCACTGTGCATTATCCACGACTACAAATGTGTTTAATTTGCATTGTATAACAAAACCTACAAAATTAAAACGAGTAAGGGAGCGACCATTTGATTTTGGTGAAATTTGAAATAAAAAGGCAGGACAACGCTTTGAATGGAAAAAAAGGCAAAAGGTATCTTTGCATGGTTGAAAAATTTAAAGTAGCTTTTAAAAAAAATTGCGAGCGCTAGTGCGAAAAAATCCAGGCTCGGCTTTTTCCCCGAAAATAAAAAGACATGACCAAGAAAATCTCCATAGTACCAAATAAAAATCAAATGGTTTCTCCCTAAACCCGGCACAAATTAATTGTTTTGAACGAGTCTTTTTTATCGAAACAATGGAAACAGAACGCTTGAAATTCTGCAATTATATTTCAGTCTTACCCATTGTATGACATTGTTTTGCCAGAGAAAGGATAAACACAAACAATAGTCCCCTGTCCATTGTCCAATCTGATGGTTCCGGTCTCATAAGGCACGGTTAACAAATTTGGAAGCTTTTATACCTCATGATGACGTCACGTTCGCAAACGTCACATGTTTGCATTAAAAACTGTTCGATAAATAAATACGAATCTGATATTTTGTAACACATTTGTAGTACTTCGTGTTTGTTTCATTGTAGAAAACACGTGTTAATGACAATATGTTTGTTTTTCGGAATAATTTTGCAATTTATTTTTCACGGTAAATAAATGATAATTCTATTCTTATTTGATTTGTACAGCTCTTTCCTCAGGTTTATGTGTTACGCTTGTTTCTTTAATTTACTTTGTGGTCTGAAGCTAAATGCTCTGCGCACGTTTGTACGTGTTATTTAAAAATAAGTAATCAGGGGTCGATAACCCTACTCTTCCCTTTTTAACCGGAAGTTATTGCTTATCCGTTCTTATATTAATGACATGTAAAGTACTTCAAAAATCAAATTTATGAAAAAAATAGGTGGAAAATTTTATTTTTCTGTCCAAGGCATAGTTTGATTATTGCTGTGTTTGTTATTATATTTTATTGTTCTTTACTCTTCATATTTGACATGTTTAAAAAGTGTAAAAAATATTCAATCTGTTGGTAGAACACGTCTGATTCTTCTTGAATAAAAGAAGGTGCGTTTTAGGAATAGTACGTTTATTGCCTTGTACATAGTTAGTCTGAGCAAGGTCTAAATGAGAAAGGGGATTGCGTACAATAAAACATAATATGGTAAGTGTCATATGCAAAACAAAATAGATTATTAAAAATTGCAAAATGACTAAATGCGATGAGTGTTTGCAACAAACATGAACTGCATGCCTTTCCGGTGCACTAAGTTCACGCTCGTTTCGACTTGCATTCGCGTTGCTGATCAATTTGCTGTTTTGTTAATTCTAAGTGTCTGTTTCTTCGTGTTGCTTGCGTTAACTGGTTGTCTGCCCCTTTGGAAATGTGACAATCGAATGTACTATCTGTACTCTTATATTTCAATGAAAATTCTAGCTATTTAGATAGTAAAAATCACTTCCAATTTTCTATTGCGGATTTTTAAGATTCATTTATTGCCGTTTATATCGTAAGAGGTGTCGCGTACACTTTTTCCACATCTCATTATCTTCTATAATCCTCAATGGATCTCTGGTACACCATCATTTTTATGCTTGAGTGACCATGGCCATCCAAGACAGGTCCACGTTTTAGTCCAAGAATGAACCCTAGGAAATATTTTAGATTTCAGCGCAATGAGTCTTATCTACAGAAGATGATAACGAAAAAAAATTCTAAAACTATATAACCTAAAACAGCAAAGTTCCTACATTTCAATAATTTCTTTTACATAACATTTAAACTTTTTTAGTGGTAAGATGGTCTAAAAAGTAATAAAAAAAGGAAGAAATAGTAATTTGGTTTTGATATTTCTTACAAAAACCGTTAAGTTCTTTAAAATCAAGACGTGAATTATATCTGAATCACTACTTAAATAATGTCGCAGTAAAGAAACAACATTTGTTTATTGGGGAGATAGGAGCTATGGATATTTTTTTTTCATCTTTTTTCAGTTTAGACCATTATAATTTTAGAAAAATCTGAGCCTGGAATTTTTTATCGCTCGCTGGCGCAAGCAAATGTTTGAATATGTAATTTACCATATTTTTTTTAAGAGACTTCATCCTGTTTTTTATTTATTTTAAATCTCTGTGCTGCCTTTTTATTTCCTGATTTTTGGCATCCTGCCTTTTCACTTTAGATTCTAACATATCTCACAAAAAAATAAAATGGTCGATCCCTAAGCTGTCTTGTTTTCCTTTATTTTACAACGACAAACTCTTTGCGATTTGAACAGATCAGATAGAATTTTAGCTAGTATAACACTTCTTTTCATTGTGTGGATTTTTGGATTGTTTCGAATTCAATATTTCTTCTTATGAAATGCGGGACAAATGACAAAAATATCCGGATGCTCATTTTAGGTGGCTGAGGTCAATACGCTTGGTTATTCTTGAGATTATGATAGAATTAATTTCTTACTATACAACATTTTGCAAGAAAATATATTGCTGCATGCATAATTTGTGAAAATTTTAAGAATGACATATTTTTTACAACTTGTGAACTGCGTCTTAGCTTATCCCGTTACATCTGTATAAACATAAGATTAGTATACAAAGAAAAATAAAAGGTTTTGTCACACACCAGCTGGACGGAAAACGCAATGATTCTTTAAAAAAAACGAAATAAGGAGTCTGATGTAATTTACTGTACATTTACACAGAATTTATGTACAGTAATTGTACTTGGTGATTGGTTTTAACTGTTAAGTTATGTAGAATCCAAGTTTTTTCTATACATTATATGTTTAGTTTAAGGATTAGGTGACCCTGCATCCTTATTCATTATAAGTATAATATGCTACACTTTTTAGGCGTTAAAAATCAGTCATCAGAAAAATGCACGGAGAGTTCATACAGTTAAAGGATCAGGCTGCAGGTCTCGGTAAGAGTAGGACCCGCAGGATCCCCATGCATTAGGCTGAATATCCCGTCCCTATCCAACATTTTTTTCCAGAAGCAGACGAAACTCCCCTTCTCGATTTTATCACCATTTCATGTTAATTGCTGCTTGGGAGTAAAGCAGAATGCATATCAGAAGGTTGGTTGCCATAATTTTTGTTGTTATTTATTTGCTATGCTGATGGACATTAAACAGTTTTCCTCAAAAGTCCATCTGCACCGGTACCACCACATAATTGTCGGATCTGATCAGTCATTGAATTTTCAATTTAAATGTCTTTTTGTTTGTGTTTTTTTCAAGTAACATTATTCTTATCCAAGACAAAGAAAAGTCTATGTTTTGTCTTTGACATCCTTTTCGCTTTTTTTCGTTTTCATCTATAATGCTTTATATTTCAGTTAACTTCTTAATTTTCGGGTACAGTGTCAGTGTTGACCTCTGAATGACAAACCGCGTGTCAGGCTTGTCGAAATTAAGATAACTTTAGCATTACAACAATTGACTATACTGTAATTGATAAATAGACGCAGTTTAAATTTTCTCTCATAAAATATTGTTATATAATGTTTTAAAGAATTCAGCAAAGATTTTTATTGGAATATTTTTTATTCAATCCTGTATTTAAATTGAGATCTCCAAATTTAATTTCAGTGTCTTGAGATTCTGACAGCGGATCAGTGCATAGCTCTGACAAACAGCGATTTATGAAAGTGTGGATCCTAGGTGGCCGAATAGTGTGGACACTTGCGCGGAGGTTATCCGGTTATACAGAGCTATAATTCATATAGAATCTCTGACCGCTATCAATAGTGGTCAAACGTGTGTAGAGTATGTCATATGTATGGCACGCGACAGTCACAAAAACCCCATAAACTGAGTTTATCGACCGTAAACTATAGTTAGCGGTCGATAAACTGGGTTTATCACTCGCTAACTATAGTTTGCTGATGCTAATGATAATTTCAGTTGTTTGAAATTTATCATTAGCGGTTGATAATGGGGGTTTCAAATGCTAATTAGGGTTTCTCGGTGATAAACCGAATTTATCGATGATAAACTGAGTTTATCGGCGATAAACTCAGTTTATCGATGATAAACTGAGTTTATCGATGATAAACTGAGTTTATCGATGATAAACTGAGTTTATCGGCGATAAACTCAGTTTATCAACCGCAAACAATACTTTACGGTCGATAAATGCTGTTTTGCGTTGATAAAGTAGCATTTGCGCAGCGCAAACTAAAGTTACCGAGTGAACTAGTAAGTTAGTTAGTTATTGCTTTACTCCCAAGCAGCACGATTTCGGCTATATCCGGGAGATGAACATGAAAGTGATGATACAAGGAACATGAAATGATGATGAAGTGGAGGAAATGGGGACACAGGGCTATATCGGGTAGGAGAATTTTGACTGCCACTGGAAAAAGGAGTGATGGGTAGGGACGGGAAATTTAGCCTCCTGCATGGGGATCCTACGGGTCCTACTCTTACCAAGACCTGCAGCAGGGTTTTTTAACGTGCGAGGAACGTGACATTTTTCCCAACACGGTGCACCACTATGGTTTGCGGTCAGGTTTTCCGCATTATCGCCTGACGACCCCGCATCTCTCAATGTCAGGGCTGCCCCATTCAACCACCTGGGGCACACATCCCAGTCGCTTTGTGGGCAAAGCGGCCTGACCAGATGTCAGGTTTCTGAGCGCTCTTTAGTGGACTTTTACCGACAAGCTTAGCGCTGCTGCGGACCTATTCGCCACCCGGAACCCGCACGGGTTCCGAGTGAACTATGGTTTACGTTCTATAAAATAGTTTATTATGCGGTTGCTATTGCATGCTATGAATATGTCATGTGGTTTGGAAAGTATCAATAACAGAAACCAAGTAAGCGTGCTTTCATACCCTACGAGTTCAATTAATATTATCCCTGAGGAGTACCTATTGAGGTACAACAAGCATTGTAAAGATAATTTGCATGTATATGAATGCCATAACAAGATTCCGTTAAACTTAGAAATATGAGTGCAGAATTCAAGATTTTCTTAGTCAAAAGGGTCGCACCTTTTATAAAAAAAATACAGAAAAAAAATTCTAATTATATGCACAACTTTACGAAGTGTACTTCTTGCATACCAAGTTTCATTTATTTCTGCTAAGTAGTTTCAGAGGATTTGCGTCCATAAAATATGATTACAGACGGGTGGGATGGGCTGACGCTCGAGTCAGTCAAAAACAACTTTGCATTGTAGGTTATAAAACCCTGATAAACCAAGTTTCTTTAATTAACATTAGCTGTCGACTATGGAAATTTTCAATGCTAATTAGGGTTCCTGGGTGCTGAACTGCATGGCATGCGACAGTCACAAAACCCCATAAACTGAGTTTATCGACCGTAAACTGTAGTTAGCGGTCGATAAACTGGGTTTATCACTCGCTTATTATAGTTTGCTGATGCTAATGATAATTTCAGTTGTTTGAAATTTATCATTAGCGGTCGATAATGGGGTTTTCAAATGCTAATTAGGGTTTTTCGGTGTTAAACCGAATTTATCGGTGATAAACTGAAACTGAGTTTATCAGCGATAAACTGAGTTTATCAACCGCAAACTATAGTTTACGGTCGATAAATGCTGTTTTGCTTTGATAAAATAGCATTTGCACCGCGCAAACTAACGTTATCGCTGATAAACTTGGTTTCACGAACGTAAACTATAGTTAGCGTTCGATAAACACAGTTTTTCAACAGCAAACTATAGTTTACGGTTGATAAATGTGGTTTATCAGGTTTTTGTGACTGTCGCGTGCCATCTCTTTTTGACCCCTGCTCTCTTAATTAAAACCCTTGAAAAGTACTCACATATACCAACATGCATTACGCTGTTTATAGCAATCTCCGCGCAGTGCCGTTCCCGTCCATTGGTGTAAGACAGAAAGTAGTTCTGTATGGAGCAGATCACTGCGCGGAGTTTGTGTTTATAGTATAGCCCAAATACTTCTACTCCTTTATTTTAAAACAGTGTGTATTCAATTAAACCGGATTTTTTTTAACAAATCTAATTATATTTTCTTAGAAAAATAATATGACAGAAAATTTGATATTTTCAAGACCAATATCATAAGTATAAAATTGTTTATTATATATTAAAATTAAAATTTTCATCAAAATTCTGGATGGAATCCATACAAGTGCGTGGCAGTAGTTTGCCATATCAGCCTTATTTCCGCCCCTTACCAACTCTCTGTTTTTAGTATTATGACTGTTTTATATACAGTTTTTCTACTGTCATGACCGTGTATATTTCAATATTGTCACATGCACACGCATATCAGGAAAGTAATTCCTATTTTTAAGTAATCCTTTGATAGCTGCTTAAACCTTGGATTTTTTTAATAGCAAAATTACACCCATTGGGGTTAAGCAATATAGTCAATAGCTAGACAATCATACAAACAATTTCAATGACACAATTACATCACATTAAAAATAAATCTAGTGGAATTAAGCATTAACTGACACGGACGTGCTTCTCAATTATAAGGACTGATGAATAAAGTCACCACCGACTCGAAGTAGAGGGGATGGTATTTTGCTTTACTTGTGTCCGTCCGTAGTTTCGTAGTTCCATAGTTTCGTAGTTCTGAAGAAGTTCCGTCACATTATATTTCAAATAGAAAATAATGAGATGTGGAAAAGGTGTACGCGACACAGCCCACAATCAAGCGGCAATTCAGAAAAAAAACACAATGGGCAACCGCCAGAAGCCTTCAACGAGGCCAAAGTATTGCCAACACAAGACATAGTTGGGAAAGTGGGGCATCTCTAGTACATGTAAGCATTGGCTAAGAGACTGCTTGTCTCAGCTCATTCTGACTGTTGGTTGCATTTTAATGTTTGACCCTTTCTCCATTTTCCATCTGGGTGGGTTTGATTGATATTTCGCCAATTAATGGAAAAATGCTTTGTTATAAATTTGTAACATTTGATATTCTGGTTTATTGTTCAAAACAGTTCAAAAGAACGAGTAATTTCTATTTTTTTATTCTTATATGGGAGGGATTTGTTATGTTTATCCCTCTCAATGCGTTTTGTAAAAACAAGAAATGTAATTGCATGGGAAAACCTTAGATTTACTGTAAACTAAGGAGTGATTCTTTCAGCTAAGTCTATCATCCCGAATTTCCTCAGCCAACTCAGTTGTACCTCTCGTATCGGTATGCAGAAAAAAGAAAGAAAGAATATTGTCTCATTTAATCATTTATTTCTAAGATAAGTCGTCTTCCTCATAACCAAAGCTAATATCCCCAGCTTGCCCAGTTCCCTCCGTAATCGTTCCATGAGCTTCCTCCTCCTCCGCTGTTGATGTTTGTCCAGCCTGTATTTCCTGAGGTGATGGCATCCGTGATCTGTTGTTGTTCTGAAAAGGCAGTAAATATATTGTAACAGGCCCCAGTTTCATAAAACATCTCAAATTTGAGATTTCCTCAAATCCTTCCTAAACTGAGCTTTCTTGCAATTTCATTGGTCAATAATTGAGTTGAGGACAGATTTGAGGAAATCTCAAATTTGAGATGTTTTATGAAACTGGGGCCAGGACAATTAAAAGGCTACGTAATAGCATGAAGTACATTTATCATGTATATACCTGCAAAAGGTTTTTATCTTTAACTCACTTGGTAACGAGCTGGTTTGTCACCAAGGCGGCCAGGGTTCGATCCCCGGTGGCGGCGGCAGTGTGAATCATGCTGTCCATTTACAATATAAATGCTTTTAAAAGCATTTTATCAGAAAAGCAACGTATTTTTTGTGCCCGGACTGTTTTGGTCAGGGCAATCATGTTTTTTTTTTTTTTTTTTCATTTTTGTATAACAAGTATATTTAGCATCTGCTTTTGAATTTGTGTAACTGGTTAGTATTTTTTTTTAGGTTTTCACACCATTATGTCTAACTGAACTTTTAAAAGTTTCTGTCTGGCACGGTCAGATGTATATTTTTGCATTTTGTATAAGAAACAAATGTTCATTGTATTAAACACATTGTTCTTAATAATTTTGCATTGTCATGATTGCTAAGGTTTAGATCACATCTATCATAAGACAAAGTAATACTTACGGAAATTGCTTAACTTAAAGTTGCCATAGTTGTCAAAGATAACCTTGACTATACCTAGAGAAAAATAAAATGACGGATTAGATAAACTAAACGCTAAAACTAAAAACTAGGGAGCAACCATTTATTTTTCATGGCGGGAGGGGCGGCATTTTTTTTATTTTTATCTTATTCATTATAAAAAATTTTAGCAGAAAATTGCATCCTGCCTTTTTTTATTTCAAAACAACGTCCTGCCTTTATATTTCCTAATTTTTGCAATCCTGCCTTTATATTTCGAAATTTCACCATAGCCCATACCCTCCCATAAAAATCAATTGGTCTCTCCCTTACACTTACATATTTTACTATTGTACTGATCATAAGATGACCCAATTTCCAAATTGTGTCTCAATTTTGGTTTTGTTTTGTGCACTACTGGAACCGAAGATCGCAGTCTCGGCAGTATAAAACCCGTCAAATCCTTAATTCCCTTCAATTTCTCAAGTACTCTATACTTTTTGGACATTCGAGATGGACATCCTCGAATTTCGGTAATTTGTTGTTACCTTTATTAATCATGTAAGAGAAATTGTATGCATGGCAAAGAAAACACATTACTGTGGTTTTAATATTATTCCTGGGGTATCAATTTTTGTTGTTTTTATGTGTTGCCCTGTATACCCAACATACGGAAATTTAACACTTAGAACAACGAATTAAGAACCCATGAACTGACCCTTTTTCAACAAACCACGAAAATTGGTACCACGAAAATTTACGAACCCACAGTATTTGTGAAAGCAGTCGGCTTTTCCCCTTTTAGATATTTGCGTCAATATTTACTATAATATCCCGTAATATATTCAAATCGTATGAAGAAATATTTAACGTTTGGTGCTATCATCAATTGTTCGAAATAGACAGGTGTTTGTTTTGTACAGGTTTTAAATGCACTAAAATATACATGTATGGTAGGGACTCTAAATTCAGTTATGTTTAGACAGGTTTTATTGTATGTAAATAGTTCAGTAGAGTAGGCTGGCATTTCCGGTCTAAGCTGCAATAGACTTGGACGAGCGCGGGAAAATCAGGGGAGTTAACACGTATTCAGCGGTCAACAGTAAACTTAATAATCTTACCATCCTTTCCATCTACACCGGGCACTCCGTCTCGTCCTGGTTTTCCTAGATAACCAATACAATCAATCAGTTTATTGGATAAAGCACATGAGTAACAATGCATTGTAATCCACAAGACATATATGTAACACATAAGTATAAATGTAAATGCATGAAATAAAACATTTGAAGTCCCAATATTTTAAGTTATATTATAAATTGTAATTATTCTAAATGTTTAAGATATAAAAATAGTAGTTTAGTTAATCTGTAGTACATGATATTGGATTGGTTTCAGTGGAATCAAAAGAGCGAATTTTAAAAGCCTCCCTGAGGTAATTACATATTTCCCTGGCACTTTCTTCAGTTGAAGGATTCAGTAATTTTTCACAATCTACTTCAGTGTTGTTAAAAATCTTAAATTTTTCTCTTAGAGATTTGTATTTAGGGCAATTTAGGATGAAATGAACTTCATCTTCAACAGTGTTTGTGCAATATTTACAAATTCTATTATTAGCAGGTACTATTGGTTTAGAATACCTTCCTGTTTCTATGGCCAATGGATGTGCACTTATTCTGATTTTTGTTAACCATGATCTGTCTGATTTTTTAAGATTACATTTAAGGTAGCTCTTTAGTTCAAAGGAAGATGAGATTTTACTGTAAAAACGTAGTTTACCTTCATTATTATTCTTAATAAAATTAAGTTGTCTATGAACTTTATCTTTGTAGAAATTTTCTAAAGATGTTTTGAACTCAGAAGAACTTATGTCTAGATTTGGAATTAAAATAGTATCTTTAATCTTATGTAAAGTTGAAAGCCAACTATAAGTTTTGTCTTGGAAAAGATCTTTCTCTTCTTTGAATGCTGCTTTTAAAATATCGAATTTTTGTTCATGTTTTGATTCCACAGCAACCAATCTTAAATAATATTTATACATCAAAAAGTAGGACTTAATGCTTATTGGGTTAAGTCCCAATTCAGTTCTTAATGCGAGATTGGATGCCTTACTGTGAACTCCCAAGATATTCTTCATAATCATGTTTTGAACTTTTTCAAAGGGTAGTTTATCTACTGAGTCTAAATTTGAATTAAAATCTGAGATCCATATTTCAGATCCATAAGACATAATTGGTAAAATAAGTGTGTTATAAAGTTTTATCCATTTTTCTACTGAAATGAAGTTAGAGTATGGTATTTTGGATTTCAAAGCGAAATAAGCTTTACGAGCTTTTATAGCCAGTTCTTCGGCTGCTATTTTGGTTTTTCCTTTGTTATCAAAGGTAATGCCCAGATATTTATAAGTTGGAACAGATTCAAGAGTGTTTGCACCAAAATAAAAGTCAAAGTTATCAATTACAGATCTGTTTTTAAATTTGGATAGAATCATTATTTTTGTCTTTTGGGTGTTCACACTAAGGTTCCAATCTCCACAGAATCTTTGCAAGCCATCTATACAATGTTGCAAGCCTGAGGGTGATTCTGAAATTAATACTAAGTCATCCGCATAAAGGAGATGATTAAAATTTATTTGATCTAGTGTAACTGGGTTAGATTTGTTAAAATCAAAGTAAGACTTAATATCATCAACAAATATGTTAAAGAGTGTGGGACTTAAACTATCCCCTTGTTTCACCCCAATCTTTGATAGAAAAGATTCGCCTAAGATATTATCAGTCTTACAACAGTAAAGTGTATTAGAGTACATATTTTTGATGAGGTCATAAAATTTTCCACCAACTTTGTTTCTAAGTAGTTTAGTAAAAAGAGCTTTTCTTGCAACACTGTCAAAAGCCTTGCGAAAATCTACAAAGCATACATTAAGATTTTTATTCTTACCATACAAATATTTGTTTATTAAAGTTTTCAAAATAAAGATATGGTCACTAGTCCTATATCCTGATTTGAAACCACCTTGATTGGGACTTACTAAGTTATGTTCTTCAAGAAACAAAGACAGTCTATTTTGAAGAAGGGAAGTGAAAAGTTTTCCCAGACAACTGGATACACATATGCCTCTGTAATTATTGCAATCATTTGGGTTGCCTGATTTGAATATTGATGTAATATGCGACACATTCCATTGTTTAGGAAATGTTCCTGTTTGTAGGATTTCATTAAATAACTTTACCAAAACCAAAACCATAGAATCTTTACTATTTTTTATAAATTCATTAAGAATAAGATCAGGGCCCCCACTTTTACCAGATTTTAGTTCTTTAATCCCTTTCTTAACTTCACTGCAGTTAAAAGCATAATCAAGAGAAGAAAAGTTGTCTTTTGTTTCTTCAAGCTCACTGTTCAAGTTAAAGTTGGTACAATTTAGGTCAGTAAATAAAGATTTATAATGCTCTGTCCACTCTTTAGCTGAAATTGGATTTGAGGCCATGTGACCGGAATGTCTAAGACTATTTATAGATTTCCAAAAAGATTTAGATTCTTTTTCATCTAAGTCATTGACTTTATTCAAGAACATCTTAAAAAATTCAGCTTTTAGCTTCTTCTTAAGTAAATTATAGTTTTTGTTTGCACGCGAAAATGATTGTCGCAAGAACACATTATTTGGTTCTTTTTGTAGTCTTTTCCCTAGTGATCTAACGTCCCTTCTTACTTTTAAACAGTCATTAGACATCCACGGTTTTTTGGGAAAGGCCTTTTTTGGTTTATTGAGAGGACAATTTCTTTTCTTTCTAAACTTGAATAATTTCAATGCAGCATCTTTAAAGATGTTATTAATGTTTTCAACAATAGAATCAATATTTTTATTATTTTCATTATCTAATTCTTTTAGAACTTCCATAATTGGGTCAACATTTTGAAGAATTATATTTTGAAATTCTAAATTTTTTTCTTCTTCCCATATAAATTTACCTTGTTCATATTGTGAAATTGGAGTTACCTCTCTTTTCATGTTTAATTTAAATGAGATTGACAGTAAAGAGTGGTCAGAGAATTCTATTGGAGGTTTTACATTAAAGTATTCAACCTGGTGAAATAATTTGTTAGATGAAAGCATGTAATCAACTGTGCTTTGTCCATTCTGATTAAAAAATGTAAAGAAACCTAAAGGTTAATTATTTATAATTATTTAGAAAATCAGTTTTCTAGAACCTTATAGTTTTCAAAGTTTTTCCCAATGAGAATCATGTGCAAATCAAGAATTTTGGTATCAACAGAAGATAAGATTGATGCACAGTGGCGGATTCAAGGTCGATTCAGGGGGGTCGGACGGACCATTTTTCCTCCGAAAAATTTTGTAATTTTCCTGTAAATTTTCGGCAAAGTTCGTCTGGAACCTATCTTTTATGTGCAGTGGACTTTTTAAGGTCCCATTTCGAAATTTTCTTGTTCCGCCCCTAAAATCCGTGTTGGGAGCAACCAGGCATATACAGGGTTTGCATTGATCGATATTTTTACAATCTTTAACTGCTGTTGAAAGCAAAATGTTTTTTTTGTTGTTGTTGGTTAGATTCCCACCTGTAAGCAGCGATTCTGACTTCCATTTAAAACGCTTTGATCAAGCCTTATTAGTGACAGCAAAAGAACAATGTATAAAAAACACTTTCAAACCTCTAGAAGATTTAGACTGAAGTAAAAAAAGAGTGATTTGGAACAAGTAGGGATGGACAATCGAAAGGCAAAAAACAGAGACTATTTAAGAAATTAAATGTGCTTGTCTTAAAACTGTCGTTGTGCCTGGCTGTTACTGTTACATTTACATATATTATGATGACGTAGTTCACCATTTAGTACTAGATATTTTTATGTTTAAACATAATGTTAACTCAAAATGCTCACCTCACGAGGCACCTGAATTTACTCTGACCGATTTCGCCGGAGTTCTCATCGCTGATTGAACTTTGATATCTAATTTTGTCTTGAACTTTTCGAACTTACACATTTGAATGCCTAAAGGTGCTTCATTTACCTACTTGAACCTTTTTTTTAATTTTTGTTATTTGCCTCATCAACAAATATCCAATGTAGAAGTATTAATAACAAAATAACTATATTAAATATTCTGAATATGCGATTGTATATTACGAATGAACGAGCACGGCCACCATATGTTAAAAGCGGATTAATATCGAATTACGTATACGAGTGTATTTCGGTCACATCTTGGACATTTTTAATTCTTTTTTGTTTATTAATATATGAAAAGCCACATTCTAACTACAAAATATTATTCAAACCATGTAAGAACACGAATATTTTCATTTTAAATGTAAGATGTGGTCAAGGTGCCTGATATTGCGAAGAGCAGGAAAGAACAAATGGGGCCATTCTATAATGTCAAAAGTCCGAAGAGGAAAAGGCAAAATTCGTAATTTCGAACGAAAACAACATATAAGAACATACATGACGTACGTGTCTAATTAGTTTTTACTTCAGTTTAGAAATTATATCAATTTAAGTTAAGGATATAAAAGTGTTCATTTGGATTATTGACATTAAACATAAACTTAGAGTATATACATTCTGGAAATTAGAATGTGCCTATGCCAAAAGGTCAAGTGGAGTTAAATACTGACACAAACAAGCACAATAGCATTGGAAGTTGGATGTTTGTGGAAAATTGAAATAAAATGAATTAACCAAAGATAATCGTGTTGATCAATATGTATGGGCTCAAATATACAAAAAACAAGTCTGGAACTTTGTTGTCATTTGTATTTCTACCGATTACACTGAGACATCGATCAATTAAGAAGCCATGATCTTATTTAACAATATTTTTACACTGATTTTTCATAGGAAAAAAAGCACACTGAGTAAAATGGCAGCTATAGTTAATATTCATGATATAGTGTTGAATATAAATGCTTTACGAAGTTACATTACATTTTGAATACATACCATCTGTACCCGGAGTTCCTGGTTTGCCGGGATTACCTCTCGCCCCTTTGTTTCCTGTCGGCCCTTTGTCCCCTGGTCCTCCTTTAACACCATTTCCCCCTGGCTTACCTACAACAGGTTTAAATTTACAGTATGTAAAATACTTACTCAATTGCAATTGTTAACTGGTACAATTCCAACAACCTGTTTCGCACAAATCAAGCTAAGCAGAAAGAGACATGATTTAAAAGGTAATAGGGTGTTTTATATTTTGCAGTAATTTGTTTGTAAAATATATTTTGAGAAACGTTATAAGAATTGACCAGCAAGAATTATATTATTTAAAATGAAAGGACCGAAACAATGATCAAGAGAGAACCGTAATAATTTAAGGTCAACTTTCTCTTTCTTGACTACCACCTGGTCCAATGCCGAAGTAGAACCACTAAAGCACAGGACCCTTAACTCATGATTACCCGCCCAATCCGCTGGTAAAACAACTTACGCACTAGACCTTTCATTCTTTATTGTCCGTCTATTCCGGGTAAAACTTATGTACATACCATACTTCCATGAAATTCTAGGTGAACCAGGTCCTCCATTGGCCTTACAATCGTCTTCAATTGTCCGTCCAATTCTAGCAAAACAATTTACACTATAAGACCTATTAATCCTGGTTGTCCGTTCAAATATTTTACTTCACTGGACAAATACCAAGTTCACCGTGGTCACCCATTTAGCCTTTGTTTCCTGGTTGCCCGTCCTGTTTTAGTAAAATATCTGACCCTAATTGACCTTTAATTCCTGGTTTTTTCGTCAAGTCCTGGTAGGACCGACTTACCATGTTCCTCAGGAATACCAAGTTCACCGGTGTTATCCATTGGAGTTGTCCGTCCTATCATAGTAAAACATCATTACCTGTTTGATTTTTAAATCCTTGTTGCTTGTCAAGTCCAGGTAGGACCTACTTACCATCGTTCCCAGGGATACCAGGTGCCCCGGGATCACCCATTGGACCCTTGTTTCCTGGTTGTCCGTCAAAGCCTGGTTTTCCATCAGCCCCGCTCATTCCGGGTGTTCCTACATTGTACAAGAAAATACAAATATTTATAAATATGTGTGCATTTTCTCTTTATGTGGAAATCAGAAGCATATATGCATATTGCAAGGGATAACATTTTTAAGCATTTGGAAGCATCAAAAGATAAGGAAGAAAGAGGAGGCACCAATGGGGCATTCGAGTGTCAAAAGTCAGCACATGTATCTCAAGAGATCGAAAAAAGAGAATCGAAATAGAACTTGTGCAGTTCAAGGATAGAAGTTTAATGTTTAAATCGGTTAAGAATATCTAAACTAAATTATAAGCCAGCGTAATGAAGCTCTTAAATGTACGAAGTTTGCCGAATTGCACAGGTCTCAAAATATGATGAAACAAATCGCTTATTCAGTCATTCAGAATTTTCGGAAGATTTCGATGCACGCGCTGAAAAACGGCGGGAAATACTAACACATTGTTTCTTATCACAATATTTTACACCAACAATAGAAAACATCTCACCATCCAATCCTGGTTTACCGTCTGTGCCTGGTTTACCTGGGTCCCCTGGTTCACCCTTTTTACCCGGCGTCCCATCATAACCCGGTCCTCCAGGGGCACCCTTGATGCCTGGTTCTCCATGTGGTCCTGTAAGCAAACAACAAGTATAATTATGAATGATTTATTTTAATGTATAGCTAAATTTTGACCAGTAAACCTTTGCTTAATTATACACAGAGGCTAATATAATTTAAAAAAAAATAAAAAATACTTTATTTTTTAACAGGACCAAAGGGCGTCAATAAGGTCATAGATTCTGTGGTAAAACCTCAGCTAAATTTAATTTTTTCTAAATTACAAATACCAAAAACGCAGGTATAAACGGTTAATTTGGATATGCTATAAATCGATATTTCAAGGAGTAACCTCTCATCAGTAGCATTTGAATCAAAACATTGGATGGTCAAATTCCAGAACTGTTGAAAACGAAAAGTACTCAAAACCAAAACGTTCGAACAAGGAAGCCAAATCGAGCACCGAGGATATCGACCATGTGCATTACAAGGAAAGAAACCTGGTGTTTTTAACAATTTTGAATTTAAAAAGCAGAAATTTGAGTGACAAAAATATAAGAAATTTTATGGTAAATCGTGTCAGACAAGTCTGACCAGGCTTGTGATTACCCTCGGGGACCTCAGGTCCAACAGCAGCGGTTAAAGTTTGGAAAGTTCTTGCAGTATAATTAAGGTTGACATAAAATACCAATACATGTAGCAACTGGAACAAGAAATGGTTTGATGCAAATATAGTTTTAGGTAGAAAAAATAGGAGTATACTTTTTTTGCTATCGCCGTTATCATTGAATACTCATGCGTAGATAGTTATTCTTGTTTTACCTTTATGTCCATCAGCACCTGGCATTCCATCACGACCAGGAATTCCATCTCTTCCAGGTGAACCATTAATTCCCTTGTCTCCTCGAGGACCTTAAATAGATAATAATACATTTTGAGTGCTTGTCTCAGAGAAACCCATACAAAATCTTAATTCATTTTGATCAAAACCTCTATAAAAAAGGCGATTTAATGAAAAAAAGAATCTTGGAAGGTTTCTTTTGTTATGTATTTTGGTTGTTGTATTATGCATTTGATATCTCTTTGTTTCGTACTGTTGTTTTAAGAATTTGCAGATAATCGCTTATTCTAAAGTGAAGCTTAAAAGCGTTTTTTCAAGTTTCATGAAAATAACTGGTTGTCCTGATTAAAGGGGGTCTTCTTTTTTCATTTCAAGGGAGGTTTTAAATTGTATGCATTATATTTTTAATCGAGAGATAATTGCAAAAGGACCAGCAGCGACCATTGGTCACATCAAAGCCTGTTCCAATTCTAGATTTTTAAATAAGGGCTGATATTTGGTGGTTGTGTCGCGTACACAAATTCATATCTGAATCTTGCACCAGGAGTTTGACAGAGCAATGTTCAAAAGTGAATCACTGTTTAAAATAAAGCGCAGAGAACGGTTTGACTATCACCCCAACAGAAGATTTAATTGATTTATGGATAAAAAGTGCTTTAAAATAAGTACAAATAACGGCGATCACTATAATGTTTAATTTGTGTCTTGTAATGCCTGATCTGGTCAAAAGAAGGGCTGCATGAATAACGATTTTATTACATATACGATATTGAGATGTGGAATAAGTGTACGCGACACAACAAACATAAACAAACAGCAATTCAAAAAATCACAACGGAAAACAGCAAGCAGTCTTCAACATGACCATAGGTCACTGCTTACCGTCTTGCATTGGCCCAAGACTTATAATACAATACAAAAGTATCAAAACCAATCCCTAAATCATCAACGAAAGACTCAATTCTTGACATAAAACAGTTAACATAGAATGACAAGGACAAACAAAGGCTTTGGCAAAGTTTCCTGGCTTAGGACAGGCACATATAAAATGTGGCGGGGTTAAACTAGTTTTTTGGATCCAACTTTCCCCCTATTGATAAGCTTGCACAAAGCTACATATAAAAAATACCATTATAGCGTGATGTAATATTATTTTGTATCAAAGATTTATTAGAAAATACAATGTGTATTCATTAACAACAACTACAATTGAACAATTATTATACATTTATAAATACATATTTAATCATCTTGAAGCAAGGCGAGCATCGTGTAAGGATCTCAGGAACGCTTATTTTCAATAAAGTATGTCTTATGATCAAGTTTTAAGTAAACTCTATGCTTTTTAAAATGATGTATTAACTTGTCTAGGTTATCCTTCTTACGATATGTTCAATGTAAATATTTTCAGAGAAAAAAGATAAATATGCTTTTTTCTACATGTTCTACATGCGTTTGTTCCCGTCGACTTTGTGTGATTCGTAATTTGTCAATCAGATGGTCATTAATATACATTTAAGGATAAGTTTAGAATCATACGCATTGTATTTTAGATTTATGATACTTGCAAAACAGCGAGCAAGTGAACACCGGTTACATTGAAGGTTGCTGGATTTTTTTTTAAATTGTTGTTTGTTATGTTGCGTACACTGAATCCACGTATCATTATCTTCTATAAATGATCTAGACAAATATAAACTAGAAATTGATGAATTAATCACCATCTTAATAATCTAAGATTGATCTACAAAGGAGTCTCAACGTGTATGGGTTATTCCTCTCCACAAACAAGGGACAACTATTTCATCCCTTCCGAAGGACTAGCATAAGACTGACTAAGTAATCTTAGAAATAAGATAGATAAAGTACTTCAACCACGAGTTACATGTTGTACCTAGTACTTACCCTTTGCCCCCGGAAGTCCAGGATCCCCCGGGTCACCTTTCTCGCCTGTAATAATCATTATTATAAAATAAATAAATGAATATGGTTATTTAAGTAATGTGATCTGAAAAAGCTAGATAAAGGGATTTTAATTTGCTCCTCGAAAGACAAAAAGACAAATTTGCCTAGGATAAAAGGCAAAGATAGGACATTAAACACTTTTCACCATTTTAGAATTTTTAATTATATCTCTTAAAAGTATAAAAGGCAAAGATAGGATACTAAGCATTCACATTTTTAAAGCTGATGCGTTCGTGTTGTAAAATACAGTACTAAAAACGGGTATAAAAATGCAGTATATCGATCTTTCAAGTAGTAACTCCGCAGCATTTAATTTTGATTCAAAATATTGGAAGATTACAAACCAGAAACATTGAATGAAAAGTTCTCAAATCAAAACGTTCGAACAGGAAATCCGAATCCACCCATTAATTCTTCATGTTCTGTGCCATTTCAAGTTTTTGTACTAATTTCATGTCAATATTGCATGATAATAATGCGAAAATACTTGCATATCAATATTGCATGTTCATAATGCCAAAATAAATAACTTTCTTGTCAATAATGCATGCTAATTTTGCCCCCCAAAAAACTTTCATTAAAATTTCATATGAATGTCGATTTGTTGAAAAATGACAACTTTGCATAAAGCACATGCGTTGTACATTTGACTGTGTATAATAGATTACCTTTAGCACCCGGAAATCCATTTGCTCCTGAAAATAATAATTTACTGTAAAGATTAACTTTCGAAATTATTATCAAATTTCGCGAAAAAAACATCTTTCTTGTTTGATTGAATTTTATTATTTTTGATAAGAAAATCAAAATTTCATTTAAAGCTTAAAGTTATTCTTTCTAAATTTGCGGTGCTTTTCATAATCATAAAATATTCAAGCCTTAGATAAACACAAGCTGACTTTTCAATGAGGTATTAGCGAATTTATTATTATCTATGCAACCACTTCAGGTAAGCCTTACCCGAAGGAGTTCACGAGAGATGCAAAACTTACCAAAATAATTGGTTTTGGTAAGGCATTTGAATAGATAATGTTTTGTCCGGTGAAGAAAAGTAAACAACCTTTGATTATGTCTTACATTAGGTTTTCTTATTTGGTGATTTAAACTATCGTATCAAAACACAAATAATTACCAAAACCATTTTTACGTGAACTCACCTTACCAGGTGTGACAACACATAATGTTTTGACCTACCTTTATCGCCTGGTTCGCCCATAGCACCTATAAAATACAAAAAATAATATAGACTTTTTTATAGATTTCTTAGGCGGATCCAAGGGGGCTGGGGGCCAGCCCACTCCCTTTTGGCGGAAAAAACTGGTTGAATTGAAACATGACCAAAGACCAAAAGCGGGGTCCCTCTAAGGCCAGTCAGGGGGCCCCCTCTTTTCAGAATTTCTGGACCCACAACTGGATTTACTAGGTTGTCGGCTTTCTACGAGAAAACATCAATATAGTTTCTAATTTCCTCCTTTATTTATATTTTGCATTTGAATCTGGGTTAAAACATATTTATTTATCCTGGATTGGTAAACAGGCTTGATGCTTCCATAGATTCCTCTTGCGAATTTGTGCACTGAGCCTACATTTATCAAAGTCTACATAGGGATCTTTAACGTGTACAGGGTATTCCCATGCACGAGATAACATTTTTTCGTCCCTTCTGAACAACTAGCATCTCTATATTTTTTTCAACTTTACTTCAAATAAGGCATTACACATAACGTTACTTTTTCATTTATATTGTCAGCCTTTAGCTCTTTCAACTTTGATACAAAAAGGTTTACAAAGGGTGGTTGTGCCATGAAATTTCAAAGAATGTCGTTTTGAACAAAACAGAGGTCACCCCTAAAATACAGGTTGCAGGTCTGTCTAAGACCAGGTAGAGGCCTTAGAAGTATCTGTATCATACATTAAATGTAACCTTTTTAAAGACACTACCCAAACTCATGTTTTATTTTACATTGATATATAAATTACAACAAAGTTCCAGACAATTATTTTAGCTACACCTGACTTTGCTAGACGTGCGTTTCGTCTATTCAAGACTCATCAGAGGCGCTCTACCAAATTGATTGAAAATGCTAAAAAAACTTTATGAATATGAAAATCATAAAATTATAAAACCAAAAAAAAAAATGCCGGAAAAGGAACTAAACTATGACTATAATCAACCTATGTTTTGCGTAGGAAGAATCTTAGGGTTTTGACAATCTTGAAATTTTAACAGGAGGAAGTTTATAAAGACATGTTATTCAATGTTGATAGAAATTACACACCTGGAAGTCCTGGTTTACCATCAGTGCCTACAAATAGATAAAAACAGATACAAATATAATTTTTTTTATCAAAATACTGCAATTTAATTTGACAATTTTTTTTTTCAAATTCCCATGAAAAAAGTCGTTTCGAAAATTTATTACTAAGGATTAACTCTCATTTTCCCCCTCCTTGTAACATCTAAATTAAAAAGTAGTAGTTATATGTAAAGGTTAGCCTTTCAAATAGATTTATTAAAAACTATTTATTAGCGGCATTTTATCTATGTAATAAAACGATAATCAATTAGGTCTCATGAATAACCAAAATAATTTTATGATCACTCGTGCGGGAACGCACTGAGATTTAACTCGTGCGCGGAACAAGTTCCGCGCACTCGTATAAATCTGTGTGCGTTCACCGACCAATTAATTATCCTATAAAGGTTACATACAACAAACCTACCGAACTGGGATGATTCATCTCATATATCCAAGATGAAAAGACAACACAAAGCAAAGACATACTAGAGAAATTGGAGATCGCAATGGTCCTTTCAAAACACAATATGTTTGTGAGACATCATAGGGATAACGATATAATTATCCCAGTAAAACAAATTGCAAAAAAAACCTTATTGAAACAATCATGAATCATTTCATCTGACATAATTGTGAATTTTGCTTCCAGCGCCTGATATGGAAAGAGACCCGATAAGACGTATTTCCTATTATTTTGGTCTAAAAACAGACTTTTAATAAACTTTTACTTTTCTTTTGAACCAGCTGGGCCAAAAGTCATGTGGGGTAATGTCATCACTGTGCGTCCGTCGTTTTTCGTACGTCATCGGTCGTCTGTTAATGATTTGAAAAGTTTTTCTCCTCTAAAACTACTTAATCAATTTGACATGATTGCAGGATCGATTTATGACATGTTGACAACAAACGATCTCCATCTTACAGGGAATGAAATAAAAACATGGCAACTGTTTCTGAAATAGACCATGTGTTAAAATCACTTAAAATCGCATTTAGATCAAAAACTGTAACAGATAGTTAATATCTGAAGGATCTTGATTACTTCAGAATTAAAATGTCTACCAACATTCTGAATAGTGTTCAGATAGTCCCTTATAGGGGTTATAATGTTTTTTAAGGTTTTAAGAAAGAAAACTTTGAGATTAAAAACTTAAACCGACAGAGAAAAGCTGTTGCTTGCTTAAATCTTCAGCTCATTGAGCTCTGACTACACATGTATACTTTGAGCCGAAGATGTCAGATGAACCCTTGCAGCCATTTAAAGGTTAATATAGATAAAAGCATTTGTTTGCCTAAATTTTCAGCTCATTTAGCTTTACGAGAATCTCCATTGAGTCAAAGATGTCAGATGACGAGTTATGACCTTTTAAGGATAAGAAAAATCGTCTCCATTGTTCAAATGAAAGATGTCGGATGATTCATCTTAGTGGTAACATGTATGGCTTTTACAAGGTAAAAAATAGCGTTTTCATGTTTTGCTCTATGAAATGAACTAGAGGATATCAATAAAAACTTTTGCCTTGCTTCCTAAATTTTTGAAGAATGTGAATTAGATATCACAGAATTTGAACATTTGGACAAACCCTTTATGAAAATTAAAAATAACTTAGAAAGTAATTTTAGACTAACAATAGAAGATAACTACAAAAATATAATAATGCAGAAATTGGCCAGCTTGACTGATGATTCTAAACTATTTTTATACAAACAATTAAAGACTGAGTTTGGTTTAGAAAAATATTTATTAAAAGAAACAAGTTTTAAAAACAGACAATTAATAACACAATTACGTGTCAGCGACCACAAATTAAATATAGAATTAGGAAGATACAGAAATATTAAAAGAGAAAATAGACTATGCTCTGTATATGAAGTTGTTGAAGATGAATATCATTTTCTTCTGTATTGTAACATTAACAAACAATTACGACAAATTTTGTTTAATAAATTGAATCTAAATCAAAACATCGACCTAAATAATAAAATTATACACATGCAACGAATTTTGAATCCCGATATAGAACTGATTCCAATTGTATGCGACTTTATAAAGCAGTCATTGGTACTACGAAAATAGGGTCCACATTGGTCAAAATGTTCTTAAAACTATAAACTCCATATGTACTGTATACTCTGTTGTCTTCTGTATATGTTTTGTATTTTACATGTTTTTGTTTTTGCTTTGACCCATATGGGTGTATTTTGCAAATAAAGATATAAACCTTCAGCTTATTGACCTGTAACAAAGTCGCAATTTGGTCCACGATGAGGGGTAATAGCTCATAATAGAGATATTTTTTATCTTAATTATCAAGTGAGTGGATCAGGATCTTGGAGTCTTTTTTCAAATACATCAAACTAAATAGTACTACATGTAATTTAATCTACATTAACGCATATCTATATTAAGATAACATTTTTTCTGCATCAACCCACATTTTAACAGTTTCCATGTGAAGTGCGTATGCGTTTTAGCCTACTCAGTATTACTCTTAAAATAAAAAAAATCCTACATTTGTCTTTAATCAGAGCCAATGTTTTAACACTGGTTACGATTTAGGACAAATGTAGGAAGTGGCTTGTATAGATAGATTTATATAGATGGATTTCTCGTCTAAATTGTTAATTAAGCATGATGCTGCTATGTGGTTTTTTCTTTTCTTGTTCTGTTAAACATCATTTACTGCATGAATAGCTTCAGGTCGAACAGATACATTAGAATAATTTAAAATCTCAAAATATTTTGGACAAAACTGTTTTCTGTACAAAATTTTGACTATTTTCTCTTTACACATTGACTCATTGAACGATTTACATGTATTTTTACAAATAAAGATATATACATTTTGTAATAATATATGTTTGTGTAACAGATGCACACCTAATTTAACTGGTTGTTTTGTGCTAATTACAAAAAATTTAAAAAGCCCTGAGCATAAACAACTTATTTCTGATTTAAAATAAAAATGCCTCTACCATAATTACAATATCTTGATATGAGCAACTTTGTTACCTGGTTTTCCTGGTGCACCGTTATATCCTTGAAAAAAAAATATTTATATAATCAAAATTGCATAGATTACAGATTTTTTAACAGATTTTATTGAAACACTCAGACACATACATGTGTAACATGAGGACATACAACAAAATAACATATATTACAAATGACAGAATGAGCTAGTCAGACAAGTATAGTTAAAATAACAAATTCAATTTATGTACAAACGATGCTATGTTGTTTACAGAGAGACAACATGCCACTCATCTTATTTTTATTTGGATTTATGCAATAGTACCTTGGTATATGTTGTTGTCGCAATTGTTCAACATAGTCACTTTGACATTTAAATAAATAGTGGAATTCGTCGCCGATTCCATCCCTACAAAGTGTACAAACTCTTGCTTCTCTGAGGAAGCAGAGAGGTACAAAGTCGAATATCAAAAGTCTGAAAGGTAGAAACAAATTAGTAATTAACCGAGAATACCACGAACAGATCACAGGGACGGATCCAGTGGTCCATGAAAAGGGAAGCATAATTGCTAACAATGTCAAATTTGTGATGAAAATTTGAAGTAACTTGGTCAATTTTATACCCCCAAAAAATCTAAATTACACCCCCACCGCCCCTCTTGATCCGCCACTGAGACACAACACAGCAACGCATAAAAACAACTGAAAAGATTTCAAGTTGTTACGAGTGGTAAGGGTAAGCAGTTCTTGTTGGTTGAAACACATCTGTTCAATAAATTAATTACAAATTAAGTGCATCAAATTCTATTTTGTTCTCCCTTAACGGATTACACACACTGAATTGGCCGTTAGCAACGCGACGAGTGTGTTGCAACAAGCAAGAACAGCTTTCATCAGATTGTTTACACCTTTCAAATAGTGGCGGATCAAAAGGGGTTCCCCCTTTCTGTCAGTGATTTTCTGCATAATCGGCTTTTGACACCCCCCCCCCCCTTTGTCCTCAATAGGATTTTTAGTTGAAATACCCATTGTTCGAAAGTTCCTCCATCCGTTCGAATTAACATCGTGCTTGTTTTTAAAGTTTATCTTTAATTAATTGTATATAAATATAAAAGTTGGGTAAGTCTTAAAATAAAATAAAGACCTCGAATAATGATGATTTTATGTAACATAAGATAGAAATAAATTTCATTTTTGGATAGAGGTAATATTAATTCTTTCATGGAATGAACATACGTCTTTTAAAATATTTTTTAAATCTTAAACAAATTCTAGAAAAAAATATTTTTTTCATCTTTTATTTAAATTATGAAAACATCTACCAATAGTAGTTACAAAATGTTCTGAAACGACCATTTCAGGCCCGTTCACAACAAAAAGTGTTTAATCCTCTTTAGAACTTCAGTAAATGTTAATACAAAGCACCTGCAGTCAATGTAGAAGTGTTCAGATTATAATGTCTGAACAAGTCTTGAATGACTGCAAGGATTCACGTCTTAAAAAAATAAATATCTTAAAAAATTTTGTTCAAAAGTGTCTAGTTTTTGATGTTCGGTTAAGCAGTGTTTAAGGTACATACCATTTGCTCCTGGTTTACCATCAGATCCTATAAACATATATAAATAGATCATAATTTCATAAATTCCGCTTTCAGTCAACATCGGCTCTCTTATGCATGAGGTATTCAACTTTAAATCGGGTGTGTGATTCATTTCCACTGTATTTACTGTCATCAAATGCTAATGATAAATTAGACGGGTTCACAAGAAAATTTTGGGTTTCTTGACATTTAGGAAATAAAGGTAATAACAAAATAACCGATCTTGGAGGATCAGTCTAAAATGTCCATGAGGAAAGAAAAAAAAGACAAGTAAAACATATCGAAAAAATGAAGACCGCATTGGTCCTGACTTGGTACAGACATTTCAAAAGAAATGGTTGGTTATACTCTTATGGCGTCTTATGGCGCGCAAAACACCCCCTTCCATTGCCATCTTGGGGATTGGTAGTTACACAAAACACAATTAACACGGTAGTCAAGACACAATAGGGATGTTGAGTTGATCATCTTAGTAGAACAACAACCAAACACTAATCAAAACAATCACTAAACATTTCGTCTTCCATAAGTTTGATTTTTTCCACCAGTGGCTGATAGCATAAAAAAGATTATTTTGGGGATCGTACAAGACGTATTTCTTGTAGCATTGGTTTAATATAGTCTGTCACGGAGATAGCGGTGTCGGATAACGCAATCTGAAAAATCTTTACAAGCCCTGGTAAGATATCATCATAATATGGGTGATTAAAATGATTATTTGTAAATAAAATGTTCATTTTTAAGTTGTTAAAGTTGATTTGTCATGAAATACAAGGTATTCCCAATTATATTTCAGAGCTATTTAGACTTTTCTTTTATTCCCTATGATAAAAGCAGATAGAGGGACATAAAATGTATACCTACTGCAAAGTAAGATAACTCTTGCTTATTAAGATAACCTATGTTGATTGAAAAGATTGATAAATCAAAGATATATTGATAAAATTGGAAACTAAAACAAAGCCAATATTTAGAGTTGATAAATAAAAAGTATTGATTTTCTCACTATCGCAAGGAGATAGCCTTTTGATATTCATTTGTTGAAGATTTGGGTACCCATTAGATTGTTCCTTTTATTTTGTTACTAGTATTAGAATATCTGAGTGTTAATATAATATAAGTTTTTTTTTATTTTTTACTTTTTGATTCTTTGGATTTCAGTTGAGATATTCATTTTTTGTTAGATTGTCTGATTTTTTTACCGTCTTTTTTCATTGTTTTTTTTTTCTAAATTACCGTTTAATATGTGAGCTGTGTCGCATACTTTTATTCCACATCTCATTAATTGCTATTTTATAATTCCAATTATAGAATACCTGGTGTTCCTGGTTGTCCTTTAGCACCTTGTTGACCTACAAAACAAAATATCTCAATCTTACAAGTGTTACAGAATTCCGACCAGTTTCCCCCTAGTGAAAGACGGACACTTTATTAAAAGGGGGAAGGTTGGTTCCAAAAACAAATAGTTCAATCCCGCCACATTTTAAATATGCGTCCGAAGCTAGAAATGTTTAAAAAAAGCTTTTGTTTTTATTTCGTCGAGTTTATCCTAATTGGTTTTTTTTTTGGCAAGAAGAGGGTCTTTGATTGCACTTAAGGATTGGGCTTAAATCATATATAGTATATTTTCAATTCAGAGCCGATTAAAAAACAGCGAGCAGCGACCACTGGTCATATTAAAGGCTCCTGCTGTTTCCATTGTGTTTAATTGTCGTTTATATTGTAGGTTATGTCGCGTACACTTATTCCATATATCATTATCTTCTAGTGTTTTACAGAAAATCAAAGTCTACATAAGCACCCGGATACTCTGAAGCAGACAACACTGGTGGTGATGTGTCATTGGCGGAGCAACCCATGGCACACAGCGTGATAAATAGTCGTTGCAGAGGAGCATTCCCCTATAGTCACGACTATCAACTTGATATGTTACCGTTTGGGACCAAACAAAATCTTTCTTTGTTCGTTATGAAACAGGAGAGTGTTTCAAGTTAAAACACTAAAAGCTTAAAGGCTAAAAGGTCTTTACTAGATTTGACACACTGAATTGGAAATTAGCAACACGACGGGTGTGCTATAGCAGGCAGGAATCGCTTACTCTTCTGGGGACCTGAGTTTCAAACATTGGCAAAATCTGTGGGGTCTACAACAATTATTCATAAAACACAACAGAGATTATGTTTCACAGCATTCATCGCTTGCACCTCTGCAATTAACTAACGGCAACATTTAGTTAGTGGGGGAAAATGCAAAAGATCTAAATGTGTTAACATGACTTGGAGTTTATATGTAAAAATGTTCGTGTCAATTGAATAAATGTTTAATTGATCTTGTTTGTAAGAAATTTTTAAGTCTTTAATTAAACCAATTCTAAAATTTAGACAAATTCTAAAAAGAATTTAGTTATCTTATTCAGTTGTAAAATTTACCTGGTGGGCCCTGTGATCCTTGTAAACCTAGAATATAAATATAGAAAAAGAAATAATTTTTATATGAAATATTTTAAGTATGTCATGTATGTATAGACTTAAATAGATAAATGTTCATTTTATTACGCCTTTCATGTTCATAGACTTATTATAGCCGAATTTCTACTGCTTGGCAGTAAAAAAATACTAGTAATACTTACTTACAAACTAACTAGCTAACCAAAGATATATTTTGGCCACAATTATGATGAATTGATAAGGCCTAGACATATATACTTTAACCTGCCCGATCAAAAACAAAGAGCTAAAATTTGCTGCCTCATTTTGGTCTAAACGGAGAAATTTTACTCTTTACATTTACAGATGGTTTTGTAAAAAGCCAATTGTCTTGCAAGGACAGTCTTTCACAATGCTGAATTTATTGTCCTCAAAATAAAGTATACACCAGTCAGAAAACATTCATATTTTAGCCATTCATTTTATGTTTGAGTATGTGTGGATGCATTTATTTTTGCTGGTATCAATTTTCGTGGTTTGACAAAATAGGAGCAGTTCGTGGATTCTAATATTCGTGGTTTTAAATTCTATCGGATCAAGTTCAATGTTAAATTTCCTTTATATGTAAGGGTATCAATTTTGTGGGCAAAGAACAGCGCGAAAACCACGAAAATTAAAAAAAATCTATTAACCATTTCATCTGTACCATAGGTTTTGTTAAGTTATTAATAAAAAAATGATACTGACCTGGGATTCCATCATTTCCGGGAGTTCCTGAAAAAAAAAAAGATTGTTTATAACTAATGGTCACATTAAGGACCGACCATATAACTTGAAAGCGGGCCTTTGTTTTTTTGTTCTGGTCAGAATTTTTTTTGCGCGCAGATCTAGAGCGCGGCAAAAATATTTAGTTTTCGAAGGCGGCGCGACAGAATATTTGTTTTCATTATTATCATTATTTTATATGGCAGAAATCCTTCTTCAGAATATTTTTTTTCAATTCTCTGCTGCCAAAATATTTTTTTAGGAAAAAAACCCAAGCCCCCCTTCAAGTTAAATGGCCGGTCCCTTATGGTGCAAAACTTATATATATTTTCAAATCGAAACAAAGCTGTTTTTATCTGTTTGGTAATTCGTTGTTTAAATCTGAAGTTTAAAAATCTGGAAAAAAAAAGAATTAAGTAAAATTGAGAAAATAACGTAATACTAAAACCCTTTATGTTATTTTTTTCCGTCGGTTTATTGTGTATTATCTAATTTCTCTGTTGATTAATTTGACATTAATACTTCTCTGCTTATCAGAATATAAATAAACATTAAACTAATTTTAAGTACTGTGTAATCATTTATTTTCACGGGTACCAATGTTTGTGTTATGGCGAAAAAGGATAATTTCGTGGATTCTTAAATTCCTGGTTTTAATGTCTGCAGCATACATTTTTTTCGTGAGGTATCAAATTTCATGGGGTAATGCCACCCACGAAAAAAAAACAAAAAACGAAAATTGATACCCCACGATTAATAATTAAGCCACAGTCCATGTATTTCTTTTACAAAAAAATGTAGATTTGTATAGTTTTATTTGAAGTTTTTCGCTTTGTTGTTGTTGTTTTGTAATTTACTTAGTTAAAGATAGGTTTACACCATCTATGAATTGTTCGTCATTATTCAAAATTCATTATTATCATATGTTTACCTTACGTTCAGTGCCCATATGATGAACATATATCTGTTTCCATATGTTTAACATATGAAGAACATATGACAATCATATGTGTAACATATGGTTACAAACACAGTGAATGTTGTATTGGTGATACATTTAAAATCCTTTTTCTACCTATTTTCAATAATATACAGTCATGTATGTCGGTCATATGTAGATTGTGTCGCGTACATTTATTCCACATCTCATTATCTTCCATTAAACAATGATTACTATATAGACACAAACTATATAAATGAATAACATATGTTAACTTTTATAATAAAATAAGGTATGTGCTATATAAGGTTTAATTATGATATATACTAGTATACCGTAAATTGGGATATTTTGGTGTAGGGATATTTTGGCGGTTTTAGATCAAAATGGCCATGTTTTATTTTGTTAACACGTCATATCTATCAATTACTAGTAGTAGTGACGTTAATTCTATGCACTCTCAACATAATTTGGTGTGTTTAATTTTGGCACATTTAGGTGAGGCGCCAAATAAACTTAAATTAAACTACATCCAAAATATCCCAATTTACGGTATAACATATTACCTGTATAACTTTACCTAGTAATCTGTTAGGTCAATTTGTCCTGTATAACATTACCTAGCTGGTAGTCCGTTTGGTCAGTTTTTTTCTGTATAACTTTACCTGGTAGTTTGTTAGGTCAGTTTTACCTCTATAACTTCACCTGGTAGTTTGTTAGGTCAGTTTTACCTCTATAACTTCACCTGGTAGTTTGTTAGGTCAGTTTTACCTCTATAACTTCACCTGGTAGTTTGTTAGGTCAGTTTTACCTCTATAACTTCACCTGGTAGGTTGTTAGGTCAGTTTTACCTCTATAACTTCACCTGGTAGTTTGTTAGGTCAGTTTTACCTCTATAACTTCACCTGGTAGGTTGTTAGGTCAGTTTTACCTCTATAACTTCACCTGGTAGGTTGTTAGGTCAGTTTTACCTCTATAACTTCACCTGGTAGGTTGTTAGGTCAGTTTTACCTCTATAACTTCACCTGGTAGTTTGTTAGGTCAGTTTTACCTCTATAACTTCACCTGGTAGTTTGTTAGGTCAGTTTTACCTCTATAACTTCACCTGGTAGTTTGTTAGGTCAGTTTTACCTCTATAACTTCACCTGGTAGTTTGTTAGGTCAGTTTTACCTCTATAACTTCACCTGGTAGGTTGTTAGGTCAGTTTTACCTCTATAACTTCACCTGGTAGGTTGTTAGGTCAGTTTTACCTCTATAACTTCACCTGGTAGTTTGTTAGGTCAGTTTTACCTCTATAACTTCACCTGGTAGTTTGTTAGGTCAGTTTTACCTCTATAACTTCACCTGGTAGGTTGTTAGGTCAGTTTTACCTCTATAACTTCACCTGGTAGGTTGTTAGGTCAGTTTTACCTCTATAACTTCACCTGGTAGTTTGTTAGGTCAGTTTTACCTCTATAACTTCACCTGGTAGTTTGTTAGGTCAGTTTTACCTCTATAACTTCACCTGGTAGGTTGTTAGGTCAGTTTTACCTCTATAACTTCACCTGGTAGTTTGTTAGGTCAGTTTTACCTCTATAACTTCACCTGGTAGTTTGTTAGGTCAGTTTTACCTCTATAACTTCACCTGGTAGGTTGTTAGGTCAGTTTTACCTCTATAACTTCACCTGGTAGTTTGTTAGGTCAGTTTTACCTCTATAACTTCACCTGGTAGGTTGTTAGGTCAGTTTTACTTTTATAACTTCACCTGGTAGTTTGTTAGGTCAGTTTTACCTCTATAACTTTACCTGGTAGTTTGTTAGGTCAGTTTTACCTCTATAACTTCACCTGGTAGGTTGTTAGGTCAGTTTTACCTCTATAACTTCACCTGGTAGTTTGTTAGGTCAGTTTTACCTCTATAACTTCACCTGGTAGTTTGTTAGGTCAGTTTTACCTCTATAACTTCACCTGGTAGGTTGTTAGGTCAGTTTTACTTTTATAACTTCACCTGGTAGGTTGTTAGGTCAGTTTTACCTCTATAACTTTACCTGGTAGTTTGTTAGGTCAGTTTTACCTCTATAACTTCACCTGGTAGTTTGTTAGGTCAGTTTTACCTCTATAACTTCACCTGGTAGGTTGTTAGGTCAGTTTTACCTCTATAACTTCACCTGGTAGGTTGTTAGGTCAGTTTTACTTTTATAACTTTACCTGGTAGGCCAATAGGTCAGTTTGACCATGAGTGTATAACTTTACCTGGTAGGCTGCTATGTCAATTTTACCTGTATAACCTTACCTAGTAGTCCGTAAGGTCAATTTTACCTGTATAACCTTACCTGGTAGTCCGTTAGGTCAATTTTATCTGTATTAACTCACCTGGTAACCCGTTTGGTCCTGGTTCTCCTACAGAATAAACAAACATATCACAAAATAGCATTCATTATTCAATGGCGTCAATTGTTTTAGTAAGACATGTCATACTATTTGATATCAAATACATCTCACATATATCTCACGAACATTGTTCACAGTGCGTGGCATGATAATAACAATAAGTGTTCCTTAAACCATTTGTTTTTCTTAATTGATTGCAAATGCTTGCAAGATTTGGATAATAATCTTACAACCTCTAACATTCCTAAAATGCTAGAAAATAATTTCTTTAAAGGCACACTATTAACGATGAATTTATGTTCATTATCAATAATTAATAACCCTACAATATAAGACTGTTGTAACATCAAAGCTTCAACATAAAACCACAAAATTGATTTTGTTTAGTATATAAAGTTTCATTAAAATAATTGTATGGAACGTGATAACTAAAGGATAATTATACAGATGAATTCGACGAACTCAAGTTTCACATGAAACTCACCCTGATCAAACTTATTACGTGAACTCATTTGAAAAACATTTTTTTGAATTAAGCTTTCATGTAAAGTTAAAGTGAATCTCACGTAAGTTTTACATGAAAATCATGTAATTTCAAGTAAAAATTTTACATTTTTTAATGCGCAAGTTTCATGTGAGACTCACGTGACTTTCATGGTAAGTTTACACGATGTTTCACATAAACTTCACGTGATGCTAAATTTTCGTGAACTCTTGTGAGAAAAAAATTGCCTGAGTATGCCTTACTTATATAGGTGTTAAATAATTATCACTAACATTACCTGGTATTCCAGGTGTTCCTGGGTCTCCCATGGGGCCTATAAAATACAAAAAATACATTTATCAACCTTGAGCAAATACTTGTTTAGTCCAATGTGTCATTGCTTAAAGCAATAACATTAGTTGGAGTGTTCGTTATCAAAAATATAACGATTGCTTTATAAAACATCACCAAATCCCGTTTTGAAGTGAGTTTCGGTGCGTTTAATTTGTTGATACATGTTAGTTTTATATTGTCTTGATCGTTGTTTATTTTTTTTCTATTGTTTATTTAAAATAACATAAAGTATTAAAGACACATCCCATTTAATAATTCTCCTTTTAGCTTTAAAATACCTTTTAAGTAAAAATATAAAGTTGTAGAATTGCAGAATCGTCATGTTTTTTTTGTCAAAACGTTTAGAATTGCTCTGTTATTTGAATAAATATTGAAATTTCATTAAATGTAGCCCTCCTCAACTTAAAGTAATGTGCAAAAATGTTATCCACGTAAAATATATCTTTTAACATTAAAATTACATTACAAAAAAATAATGTAACAAACATAAAAAAAAATCTTCTTTAATATTTTTTGTTGAAATGATCATGATAGTATTCGTAACTAAATTATACCCGATGTTTCCTTCAATTTAAAAGTAAATTGTACAAAACGGTCGTTTCAAATCCAATATATACGCGTTTTATGCACTTCGTGATATATTTTCATTTTAATGTTTTTTGTTTTTCTCTCCGTGAATATTCATTTAGTATTGAGTACATTGTCACAAAAGATATTTTTTTTAATTGCGACATAAAGCATATCCACTAATTTTGCTTTACCTTTATCGCCAGGTGGTCCTTGTGGTCCTACAAATATAAATGATAAATAAACGTTATAGCAAAATTTACGAACTTGGATGAATCTAAGAGAAAGACAAAACATGGGAGACACACCGGAATACTAGCAATAGATCGCAATGGTCCAGACTTGGTTCAGACATTCCAAATGAAATGGTGGGTAACCGAGGTTTAATGTTTCTAAAGCATTTGTAACTAAACATAATAAAAAATACTATTTTTGCAAATTTGTATCTTTGAAATTAAATTGTTATGCTAACACAAGTATTGTTTTTATTAAGTAGTGAAAGGACTGTTTCAGGGGTTTAATTCCCATTTTTGAAGTCAATCAGATATGAATCCTATAGTTTTTTTTCATACTAAGGGACCAACCAATTAACTTGAAGAGGCTTTGATTTTTTTACCTTGTCAGAAAACTTTTTTTTTCAAAGGCGTCATGAGATTTTTATTTTCATTATAAGCATTAAAAACCAGAAATCCTTCTTCAGAAATTTTTTCTTGACCTTTGATGCCAAAATATTTTTTTCAGCACAAATGAGCTTGAAAATATTTTTTAAGAAATACCAAGCCTATTTTCTTAAATGGTCGGTCACTATTTTATATATTGTAACAGGGAAAGGTCAGACTAAGATAAGAAAGCCGACGATTCATTCGCCCTTTTCAAAAAGTAAATGGATTTCCGATTTTGATTCCTTTATTTTTATTTATGCAAGAGTAGTTTCCCTTTGTTGTTTGGCCACATAATGTGAACAACGTTCAGCTAAGGAAAACGCCAATTTATCCTTATCCATATTAAGCGTAATTCCGCTCACCGAGTCAAATTATTTAGTTTGCGAGTGAAGTCTTACGTTTTAAACGTGTGGTTGAGAAGTTTTAAACTTTGGCAGACAGATTGAAATGTTTAGATAAGTTGACGAATTTTAGTAAACTTTATCAGATTTCAATAGAACGAGGCCAAACCGCAAGTCGTAACCTGTAGTGCATAATTAAAAGATTTCCCTAGTTTCTGGGCTATAAGGGATTTAATTAAAAAATGATAAGCTGTTCAAATACTACAGTTCAAAAAGCTGTGTAGGTTGGTCATCAAGTCAAGCACTCATTGTTCATTGTTCCCCACCGGAAAATTAAGAATAGTAAACAGTAGGTCAATTAAATGTCAGAAGGTTATTGATACAGAAATTTCAGGTGTTTTCCTTCCTTTTATAAATCTTATTAGAAAAGTTGACGTTATTTCTAAAAAAAAGTGGGAATATGTCCGATTGTGTACTATACTGTAATAAACAAATTTGTTTTCTCACGTTTTTAAACACAAGATTTATTTGTGAAAGCTTTACATAATTTGCGAAAATAACTGTACAGTTTGGACTTACGTAATTATTAGTATGTACATGTAATAACATATTTATATACCGATTCATACGTGCCATCAAACATGTTAGACTCGAAAACGGTTAATACCACTAAATTATGAATCAGTCCAAACTGATCATAGCAAATTAAATATTAAATGAACCACCCTTAAAAGGTGTAAGTCAATTAACTTAGGTAAAACTATAAGTAAAAGTGATGTTAAGTTGCTTACTTGCACTGATTTGAAAAGCTTTTTATAAAGCAATACTTTGACTGTGCCTTGAAGACAATTGATTATGATCTTCTTTGAATAATTTCTCCCTTGGTTATTTGACTGCCAAAAATTAAACAAGCACACGTTTAGTAAAAGTAGATATTTAAAACACTTTCTGGTCCAAGTCCAAAGTTTTTGTAAAAAAAATGAGAGGTCAGAACTGCGATATGTAACTCATTACATATTATAAGGTTATATGACCGAACTTTGATCAATATGTAAAGGAATCAATAAAGAAACTTATGTAAAGGGCTTTCTGACAAAAATTATCACCAAGAAAAGCAGCCAAAAGTTTAAGTGAATATAATACAGTATGTCAAGTAAATGTCAGCATATTAAAATATGTAATTTTTCCATCATGTTTTATTTTCTATATGTTATATGTAATATGTTATATGAGTGTATATAAGTGTTAAGGTTTAAAGCCATTTTCGACGCACTTGGATCAAAATAGGGCGGCCAGTTGTAATGGTGGAGGACACTGGAAAACCCGAAAGGAACAAATCGACTTTGGGCAGATAACTGACAAACCGAATAATAAATATACATTATTGCATTCACACGATAAGTATTTGTGATTGGTGCAATTTCTTACAAGTAAATGTGTCTATGAGCCACAGGATGTCCCTCCCGTTCGAAATATTTTTAACCACAAATGTGTATTAACTGGGTTCTGACCATTTACCAAGAAATTAATCAAAATTGTTCATGCATAAAATTTAGGTCGTAATTATTTCTTATTTCTTATCTTCGTGTATTGTGACTCAAGGCACAACTAGCGGTGAATACCATTGACCCCCAACATGTAGTATCCGAGATATGAATCTTAACTAAGAACTTAAGCAAAGTCATTTGTGCGTAAAATATAGATCATTATGACATTATTTCTATTGGGGGTGTCATGTTAAAAAAACACATTTAGTGGTGAAATATCATTGACCCAACACCTAGTTACCAAAATAAAAATGACAACAAAGTTCCAGACAATAAATTTTGCTACGCCTGACGCGCGTTTCGTCTATTCAAGACTCATCAGAGGCGCTCTACCAAAAATATTGAAAATGCCAAACACTATATGATTATGAAGTGCACAGAACAATAAAACCAAAAATACCAAACTGTGGAACCAAATTATTACTAGGATGATCAACCTATATCCAAGTTATTGACCTCAATCAAGATCTTCACCAAAGTCGTTCATGCATAACATATAGGTTCCAGTGAGATTTTATCTTGTCAGTGGTGTAACCTTACCCAAGACCCATCTAGTGGTGAATTATCATTAACCCCCAACATCTAGTATCCGATGAATGGACCTTAACCAAGAAATTAACCAAAGTGTAAACTATATGTCTGACCATAAAAATGGGGTCAGAAAAGTCGCAAAACAGTTTTGTGTCTAAAATTCATATAGAACAATGCATTATTTCTTAACAGACCAATAGCCTTGTTTTGACTACACATATATCTAAAGTGTTGGAACTATTATGGATATTTTCCATGATCTATTAATTTAAGCAAATAAAAAGTAACTTTGAATATGAATTGTTTTTCCATGAAACATTGGCGTTTGAATATTGCATTTTTCAATGGTTTTAAATCTACCATGGCAACTGTGGTCAATCATAAATGTCTTAAATGAAAAGATAATATGTAAAGGAAAAAAAATCAGAAAAAATTAAAGATAACTGGCTTTAAAATTTTGACGAAAAAAGGTTTCCTCAGAATTTTTCATGGGATTAGTATTTGCACTAATTAGCTGTTATTACCATTGACAGAATAAATAGGATTTGATAAAACTTTTCTTCAATATACTATAAAATATTGATAGAAAATAGTGGGTTTGTCGGTAGATGATTAAACGCTATTTTGATCGTAAAGTACAAAAGATTCCGAAAAAAATTATAAACATCCCAAGACTAGAGTAACGAGCATCCTTAATAATAATTAGTGATCTGTCCAAGTTCTAGAGTTTCAGAAGCTGTGTAGGTTGGTCATCAAACCAAATACTCATTGTCCATTGTTTTCCACCGGAAAATTAAGAATAGTAAACGGTCAATTAAATGTCAACAGGTTATAAATATGGAATATTTCGTTGTTTTTCTTCCTTTTATAAATTTTATTAGATTTGTTGACGTCATTTCTTTAAAAAACAAAAGTGGGAATATGTTTGTGTATGAACTGTTATTTGATAAACAAATTATTTTTCTCACGTTTTGAAACACAAAAGTTTTTTTGTGAAAACCTTACATAATTGTGTGAAATAACTGCACAATTTGGACTTGGTTATAACATAATAATAATAAGGTTTATACGTAGCATAAATCGTGTAAAATTCTAAAATGATCAACACCAATTAATTATCAATCGGTGCAAACTGCAAATTGCAAATTATTTATCACATTAACCATCCTTAAATGGGATAAGTCAATTTATATAGGTTAAGCGATACATGTACGTAAAAGTGATGCTTAGTCGCTTAGTTCACTGATTGGAACAATTGTATAAATCAATTTTATGGAACTTTTACTGTGCCTTGAAGACAATTGATTATGAACCTCTTTGAATAATTTCTCTCTTCGTCATTTGACTGCGAAAAAAATCATGTAAGTAACGACGAGGAAAGGTAGAAATTTAAAATACGTTCTGGTCCAAATGCCAAAGTTTTTGTTAAAAAATTGAGACGTCGGGAATTTCTGTAACTCACTACATGCTATAAACTTGGATGCCCGAATTTTGATCAACATGGTAGATTCGTAAAAAAAAAATCACGATCGTCGTCAGGCGCGAGTGAATTACTTTTACGAATCCACAGTATTCGCAGAGAAATGATGCCTTTTTGTGTCCGATTCGCAACTTTACTGACTCTATTCGCTGAAATTTCCGTTTTTTAAATTCAAAAATGTTTAAAACATCAGGTTTCTTTCCTTGTAATGCACATGGTCGATATCCTCGGTGCTGGATTTGGCTTCCTTGTTCGAACGTTTTGGTTTTGAGTACTTTTCGTTTTCAACAGTTTTGGAATTTGACCTTCCAATGTTTTGATTTAAATGCTACTGATGAGAGGTTACTCCTTGAAATATCGATATATAGCATATCCAAATTAACCGTTCATACCCGCGTTTTGGTATTTGTAATTTCTATCCCACCTGAAATAGTCTTCATGAATATAATTACAGAAGGTGTCACAGCCCTTTTGGTACGCGGTATTCCGTGCTTTTTAATGGGTATTTGGTACGCCATGGTGTGGTACGCGGTATGCGATGTTCCGAATTTTTAGGCTTTTGGTACGCGTACGCAGTGATCTTTAGAGTAATCGGTATTCCAGTCTTTTTAATGGTATTCTGTCCTTTTTTAAACGGTATTCGGTATTCCGGGGGCGGGGGCTGTGACACCCCCATTACATAGATTGATGATTGAAATTTAAAACCAATAATAATCTCAATGGGTTACAAAAGGTGTCCTTAAAAAAACTGTTAAATGTGGTTACATTGGCATGTTTTTAAAATGTGCCATTTTTGTTTTGGTTAATATTTCCACGAAATGACTGTTCCTTAAGAATGAATTAAATCATCCTTAATTATCATCCTTATCAGATATCAGATTATCTTAAAATGAAATTCAAATTATTTCAAGATAAAATGTGTCAAGGTCAAGGTCAAATAAATATTGATCTTTTAAAAGCAAAATCTATTTCAATAACATAGAGAGCAAAACAAGTGACCTTGAAAGTTTTTAAGGTCCTTACATACTGAAAAGATCCTTTTAAGTACATATTAGAACAAAACCCTTATCTTGGCTCATATTACAAGTATGGTCATACATATCAAAATATAGAAAAATACTGTTTTTGTCTAATTACCATGGTGCCCAGCTTTAACATTGTTTTTAAGACATCTTTTGCTACCCCATTGCGATATTTATAATTGTTGAAAACTAATAATCAATGTACATATTTTTTTTTGGATGGTGCATTTTCAAAAACTTGGGTCAGAATATAAAGGTAATAACAAAACTACCGAATTCGAATGATCAATCTCATAATCCAGAGAAAATGACAAAAACGTATCAGTCATACCGATGAATTGGTGGATCGCAATGGTCCTGACTTGGTACAGGCATTTCAAACGAAATGGTGGGTTTAACAAAGTTTTATGGCGCCAAACCTCCCTCTTCCATTGCGATATTAGGATCCGGTAATGACCATAGAACATAACATAGTTGTGAGACACAACAGGGATATTGAGGTGATCATCTCAGTACAGCAGACCAGTCAAACACTAATTAAAACAATTAACCACCATATCTTTTATCTCAATTTTGAACATTTCTACTAGTGACTGATAATGAAGAAAGAATTTTTTTAGGGATCGTATGAGACGTATTTTCTTATAGCCCTGCTCCAAAAATCGGTCACGAAGAAATCAGTGTCCGATAAAAGAAATCTGTGAAATGTGTGCAAGCTCTATTTAGCTGTTATTTCCTGTGGAAGGATAAATAGGATTTGATTAAACTTCTTTATGATATACTAAAACATTGATAAAATGGAAATATGGTGTTCTTTGCCCCCCCCCCCCCCCAAAAAAAAAAAAATTAACGTTATTTTGATCGTAAAAGCCAGATGATTCCGACAAAATGACAGAAATCCCAAAACCGAACGTCTAGCGAGCATCCTTAATAATAATTGGTAAGCTGCTCAAGTACTTGAGTTACAGATTCTGTGTAGGTTGTTCATCAGGCCAAGCACTCATTGTTTCACCGGAAGCTTAAGTATACTGAACAGTAGGGGAATTAAATGTCAGCTGCTTATTAATATGGAAATTTCTGGTTTTTTATTCCTTTTATAAATTTTATTAGAATAGTTGACGTTTTTTTTTTCCTTTTATAAATCTTATTAGAAAAGTTGACGTTGTTTTAAAAAAAAAAGTCCGAATATGTTCGTGTGTGAACAAATAAAGGTAATAACAAAACTACCGAACTTGAATGATCAATCTCATAGTCCAGAGAAAATGACAAAAACGAATCAGTCATACCGGAGAACTGGTGGATCACAATGGTCCTGACTTGGTACAGGCATTTCAAACGAAATGGTGGGTTAAACCGGGTTTTATGGCGCCAAACCTCCCTCTTCCATTGCGATATTCAAGTCCATAATATATATAGTTACATGGAATAGTGTGACACTGTAAAATTTATGAAAAGTATGATAAACAAATTAGTTTTCTCACGTTTTTCAACGCATGGTTTTTGATGAAAACCTTATATAATTTTGGTGAAAATACCTGCACAGTTTGGGCTTTGCATTAGCATAATAATATTTAGGTATAAATATAACATTAAACAAAAACTGTTTGGGATTTTGACCTTCCAATGTTTTGGTTTAAATGCTACTGATGAGAGGTTACTCCTTGAAATATCGATATATAGCATATCCAAATTAACCGTTTATACCCGCGTTTTGGTATTTGTAATTTTGAAACCACTGGGCGATAACCGCTGCTGGTGGACCAGAGGTCCCCGAGGGTAATCACAAGCCTGGTAGTCAGACTTGTCTGACACGAATTACCATAAAATTTCTAATATATTGTCGCTGAAATTTCCGATAGTTAAATTCAAAATTGATGAAAACACCAGGTTTCTTTCCTTGTAATGCACATGGTCGATATCCTCGGTGCTGGATTTGGCTTCCTTGTTCGAACGTTTTGGTTTTGAGTACTTTTCGTTTTTAACTGTTTGGGATTTTGACCTTCCAATGTTTTGGTTTAAATGCTACTGATGAGAGGTTACTCCTTGAAATATCGATATATAGCATATCCAAATTAACCGTTTATACCCGCGTTTTGGTATTTGTAACGTAAACGATTAACGCAAATTGATAATCAATCAGTGCAAACTGCTTATTGCAACTTTTAAAATATATATATCAATTTCGAAAGGTAATGTTATACATTGTAAGGGTTAGTGAGTTTCACTGATTGGCGCAGCTGTTTGTAAAGCAATATTTTGAAACTTTCACTGGGGCCAATTATGATTATGATCCTACTTAAACAATCTCTCATTTTGGTCATTTGACTGCCAAAATTAAATAAGTAAACGGTTACATGTAGAAAAGATTTTATGCACTTTCACTGGTCCAAAGGCCAAAGTTTTTGTAAACATAGTTAGAAATGCGATCTGTAATTTTGATAAATATGCAAAGGATCAATGACAAAAAGCTTTTTTAAAGGGCTTTTTGACAAAAATTATCACCAAGCCAAGCAGTTGAAAGTTTAAGTGTGTATTATATATTATGTCAAGTAAATGTCAGTATATTAATATGGAATTTTTCTACTGTGTTATTTTTTTTTATATGTTATATGCTGTATGTGTGTGTGTGTGTGTCCTAGCGTTTAACGCCATTTTCGACGCACCTTGGCTATAAAGGGTGGTCAGTATTAATGTTGGTGGAAACCGTAGTACACGGAGAAACCACCGACCTTGGGCAGGTAACTGACAAACCTAATCTCATATAGTTGGGGAAGCTAAGGCTTGTTTTTTGTAAATTTCAAGCGAGACTCGAACACCACCTGAGAGGTGATCGGCTTGTGATCGATAGTGTGATATTTGAACCAGCGCCTAAGACCACTCGGCCGCCCATATATGTAATTCAAGCAGCTGACGTTATATGTTTTATTAAAGATAAGTATTGTGAGATAAAGAAATACATTTTCTTACATGTTTAACCAATGTTAATGCAAAAAAAATATATCAATACGATGTCACTTCACAGTCTTTGCTTAAAATCGTAAATGAAAATAAAATAATTAACACACCAAAGTGAACTTCACATATGGTAGTTCGTTATACTTCATAATTGTATAAATCATTAAACCAGTTATCATTTCATTATATAAATGGAAATTAATGATAGTGAAAAGATTGATGTGCCAGATCAAAATATTGAAAATTTTCTTTATCATTTGAATGGGTATTATTGTTCATTTTCTTTCGGGGAGGCATGTGGCTGTTTTTTTTTGGGGGGGGGGTGTGTTTTTGTTTTGTTTTAACCTATTCTACAGCTTTTGAACTTTTGAGAATTTTCACAGGAGTAATTCAAATGTACCATTTAACATTACATGCATCATAATATGATCATATGCCTAGAAAGAAGCAGAGGTACCAATGGGGTATCCAAATGTCAAAAGTCCGAAAGGGCAGAGACAAAACCAGTAAACACCAACAAGAACGGGACAAAAACAGACAACATGTAAAACATGGAAACACAAAATAACTGAATATCAATCAACAACGCGAACTCCAGTCGAAACAAGAGTGAACTCAGGTGCTCCGGAAGAGTAAGCAGTTCCTGCTTGCTATAGCACACCCGTCGCGCTGCCAATAGTCCATTCAGCGTGTCAAATCCGGTAAAGGAAGACAAAACAACACCCTATGACAAACCAACATCTGCACTCATCTGAGAGATCGAAAGTTAGAAGAAAGTTAATAAAACATGTAAACCTGAAAATAATTTTCGCACTATCAAAAAATAAAACATACTCTATGCTATTTTTTTAATAAAGTCAACTGTTTTGAACGAAAATTTTAAGAGAATATTATGGAAAAATGCAATGTTAATAACTATAGTAGTAACTTTAAAATTTAATTGACCTATTTATTGTACGGTAAAGGTTGGCTTTAGGTGTAAAACTACGAGTGATTGGCCTGATGACTTGAGTAAAACCGGCCGGACACTGGGGTAAAGATGTGTACACGTAAAAATAATTAAACTTTATATGTATATAAAATCATAATCTAGACGCTACTGAGCCTTAATTAACAAATGAATATTTAGATACTACTGTACTTAGGCTGAATAAGGACGTAAAATATCGTAGTTTTCAAAAAGGGTCTTCAAATTTCATATCTAGACGGTGTTATTTATTTTCGTAGTTTTGGCTATCAATAAACTAAGGCCAATTCATTAAAAGTGTAACCATGAAGCTTAATAATGATCCTAGAGGTCGATAATTCAAGGGACCGACCATTTGATTTTTATTGGCTGGGACTATGAATAAGAAATACAATAGGCACCATGTCCAAAATCTGGAAGTGAAAAGGCATGGCATGGCAGTGGTTTAAAATATAAAAAAGGTAGGATTGTGTTTTTGGCTGAAAAAATTATTTTGCAGTTATATCAAGTTATACTCTCAGTTTAAAAGGTCTTATATTAAAATAAAGGATGGGTTGCGATAAGGCCCTATTTTGGCCCATCTGTAGGCGAAAAATAAAAAGTATTTCATAGCCTCTTACTTTTTACATTATTTTGTAGCAAAATGATTGTACTGTTGTGAAAGACTACTTTTAAATCCTTTTGCTTTAACACGGCTCGGAAAATCGTGTTCAAGATTGACCCATTTTGAATGAAATTTTCATCTTGATTTAAAAGAAATTTCAAGGTAGGGCTTCAATAAAGTGAAATTTTGTGCTTATATAGTTGAAGCCAATGTTAACAATTCTATAAAAGGTTCATCATACATATACATCACTTTTAAGAACAATTTTGAATCTGAAATGAACGCTAATCTCAAGAAAAACGAGGAAAACGGAGAGATTTTGCACAATTTTTAACTACTGACAACAAGTTCAAAAATTATAGTCTTTTTAAATTTTCAGTATGTCTTGCACGCGGAACCAGCTTGAAACTTTCACAAAAGATGTGTTTTAGTAAAACAAGTTTTTGAATAAAATATGGAGCTGGATCCGCGTGCAAGACTATACTTTCGGGAAGGATATATATCACTCATTTGCGCCACTTTCCCATAGGCTCAATGTTAAAATCATTTGTGGTGGTTCATTTCAAGCACCATTTACTAAAAAATAAAAAAAGCTTTTAAACTACAGACGTTTATTTTCAAAAAATAGAAATATTAACCTTTCGAACAAGACATTTTATGAAAGAATTTACTTTTATTTTTGACTTTTGCGGTGGGCTGAAAACGGGCCTTATCGCAACCCATCCTTTGATTTAAAAAGAAGGGGTCAGCGTGCAAAAATTCTCTTCAGCATTAACAGGTAAAGTCCAGAGGAGTTCCGAAATAAAACTGAAATTCTGAAATGAGGAGTGACCATCCTTAATACATATTTTTAAATTAGAAGATTTGTGCCCCTTGGGTAACTTAAAAAATGAATTAGAGAAACATGTTGAAAATTTCTATTTCCGGTCCACGGAAGTGACAATAAACACCTTTATTCTATTTACGTCATATATTTTTCAATATTTTCAATAAAATTAGAAATACATGGCTTAATTGTTGTGCGAAAAACTGCTCACATGCAAATCTTTTACGTGTTTTACTAGCCAAACTGTCAATTTTTCTCATATAAAGCTTCCAAATATATTACACAGTAGGTCAAGAAAATGAAAAAAAAATCGAATTAATACGAAATTTTCCATTTTTTCAGCTGACGTTCAAATTAGTATCTTAATATTGTGCGAAAAACAAATAATTTTTTTTTATATTTAAAATCATGGAATCCTACAAATACACAAGTTGGAAATTGTTATATGCCCTTATTCTTAAATCATTGATATAATAAGTAGGCAATGATAAACCTATACCTTTTTTTTCTGTCAATGATAACTTATTCTTTACGTTCATAGCAAAAATCTATAGTTAATGAAACATGAGTAACATAAGCCATATAAAAAGATAGGTGGACTGTAAATAAGTAGTGTATAAATATGAGGAGTAATGTAGTATAAATAGGAGGAGTGATATAATAGCGAGCATAGCTCGCAAGCGGAGAGCTCTACGGTATTTGTTTCCGCGAGAAATTTGCTAATGCTGATTTAGATTTTTTATGGTCCGGAAAGGGTTATTATTTTTACAGGTCCGGAGTGAATGTTAAAATAATTTATAAGAAAAGAAATAATGCTTAAAAAATAATAAATTGCGCTTTTTACAAGAAAATAATATTCTTGAAATAATAAATACACATAAGCTGCTCGTTTCGTCTTGGTTATATGCACGTACGTAACTAACGTGTCTCGAAGCTTAATCGCCCCATACCATCTCGCCCCAAATACCCTATATAAACAAAGCGTAGTCCCTTTTAGCTATGCTCGCATTTAGGCAATGCCTACTCCATATTATAAATAAGGGAGACAACTAAAATATTATCTTACCTGGAGGTCCTTGTGGTCCTAGCAAAAATATAAATAAAAATAATTGTTTAAACTGTCAATCATATATAAATCCTGACAGAAATCTTACACGAATATTGCTTAATAAATTAATTAGAAATTTCCGTCTTTTAATTCAAAATTGTATAAAAATTTCGGTTTCTTTCTTTCTATATCCTAAGTGCTGGATTTTTTTTCATTTTTGTTTAATCCTTCTGTAGACCTTTAATTGCCCAATTAAAACCAAAAGGCTGTTTCATGAGTTGTACAACGGGTAAAGAGTCTTATAAACTGCATTATTCGGAGAAATTAAAGACATGGTACCTATCAATGGCACAAATTTAACTTTAGTGTTGTCCATACAAAATGGTTGTTTTAGCTCACCCGTTACTCAGATGACATTTATGAAACATTTCTAAGTCACTTTATACATACGTGTTTGTACAGTACAAGATTGACGACATGTTGAATTAATAAAATGATGAAACCCTTGATAAAGTGAGTTATGAAAGAAGCAGAGGTATCAATGGGGTATCCAAATGTCAAAAGTCCGAAAGGGTAGAGACAAAACCAGTAAACACCAACAAGAACGGAACAAAAACAGACAACATGTAAAACATGAAAACACAAAATTCCGTTGTGGCCTTTATCTCAAGCTCCTGGGGAAATAGGAAAAACCTGCTTGGTGCTTAATTGTTTGATAAAACAGAATCTAATGTATGTACACATAATAAATATGAAAATAAACAATTTTGGTGTTCTGCTTGATAAAATTTATCAATCAAATACATGATAGCAAGCAATTTCACAAGAACGCTTTATACAGGGTATTCTTTCTTTGCTTTTGATAGATAAAATGGTCCAGAACAAAATACCTGATCCTAATTAATGGTGTATAATAAGTTTGGCTTTCTTTCATAAAACAGCATTTTGCAGGCAGTTTTCTCTCAAAATAAAATACTTTCCCGTTCATTTAATTTTTTGGAAATACTAACAAGAACTACAAAAGATTTTCATTATATTTTTTATCTAATATAATCATTTTTTGTTGTAAATTGCAAAAATGATAGGTTCTACATGTATGTTTTTAATTAACACAAAACGTCAAAGAAAACAACACACGTATCGAGGTCAACAGTTTATATCCGCCACATGAGGTGGCGAGGTATTATGTTATTCCATCCGTTTCGTTCCGTCTGTCCATCTGACCCCAAAGCTTTCTAGAATGATAACATGAAAACGCGTCAAGAGATTTGAATGATATGTTGCACAGCTGTTAAGTATAATAATATACAGGTCAAAGTCAATTTTAGAATGATCAGAAAAAATGATTTAAGTTTTGCCATTTTATACCTTTTCAAAAGCTGACCATGATGAAAATTTCTGGTCTAAGAAGGATAACTATTCGGACATGTATATATACAAATATATCAAAAAATTGATGAATATCACGGCAGTTTATTATTCAATGTCCCTTTGCCTGCCATTTTTTTTACTACTTTTATAGAAGGTCGAACATTTTTTCTTATAACAATTCACATTTTTTTATATTTATTTTAACGAGTTTTAGTCCTGTTTCTTTTTCAGCAAAACTTTCCTCGAAACACAGCTGCCTGATAGAGATTGTGTCTTTGATTAGTAAGAAAAATATATATCGAAAATAGTAAAAATTAGTAAATTACAAACCCATGTTGTTTTTAGCAAATATGTTTTTTAAATCACATTTTTTCAGCACTTAGCAGTTAATCTTCTAAAAGTAATTCTTCACCGTGCTTTCAAATGAAATGGAAATGTTAAAAGTTAAAAAAACAATGCAGCACTGATTTTTCATATAAAATACTGTTACACTAAAATCGTTTTGAAATAAAAATAATATAAACATCACAAGTGCAGAGGATATAAGACGTGAAATAAGTGTTCGGCACAGAGCCCACATTCACAATCGAATAAAAAACACAATGAAGGACGAAAATCATTCAGGACGTCGTGCTAGGTCATCCTACTTTTTCATTAATTTCATGGACCCATAATCAATTTTACATTATTAAAAATATTAAAACGCAGATATAAACGGTTAATTTGGATATGCTATATATCAATATTTCAAGGAATAACCTTTCATCAGTAGCATTTAAACCAAAACATTGGAAGGTCAAAATCCAAAAGAGGTGAAAGTGAAAAGTACTCAAAACTAAAACGTTCGAACAAGGAAGCCTAATCCAGCACCGAGGATATCGACCATGTGCATTACAAGGAAAGAAACCTGGTGTTTTCATCAATTTTGAATTTAACAATCGGAAATTTCAGCGACAATTGTTACATTGTTATAATTATATTAAGTCTAAAATTAATCTTACATAAAAAATAAAGAATAAGTGATGTTGATAACAATACTAAGATACAAAGATAAGATATTTGATAAAATATTTATATCATATGAAAGAAGCAAAGAGGCACCTAGGGGGCATTCAAGTGTCAAATGTCCGAAAGGGCAACGACGAACCGGTAAATATGAACAAAAACACAAAATCGACCGAACGGAATTCAACAACGCCAACTCAAGTCGTGACAAGAGTTAACTAAGGTGCTCAGGAAAAGTAAGCGGTTCCTGCCTGCTATAGCACACCCGTCTTGTTGCAAATTTCCAATTCAGTGTGCCAAATCCACTAAAGGAAGACAAAACAAAATTTTTACGACACACCAACATATACACTCATCTGAGAGATAGAAATCCTATATTTGTCTACGAGTGCACGGTGTCTACCGTAAAATTTCATGAGTGAAGACAGCAACCGTTTAGCAACATAACCCTTTGCCAGCAATTTCTGTGTAAACGTGGCGCTCTGCCAAGGAAATTGATATAAATTCCGCAAGCTCTGGAGTAACGAATCAGCTGTGATACAAAGACTCAAAAAGCAGGAGCGGACGGGCTGTTGCTCCATTAAAAGGGGAAGTTGACGATTGGAAAGTTAAAGTCAAATCACGTTTATCATAGAGCATTGTTAAAAGTCTTCTTTGAGAGTCAATTTCGAGATGTATATCTAAATATGAAGCAGACTTTTTAGAATCCGTTGTGTCCTTTATCTCAAGCTTCTGGCGATACTTGAGATGAAGAAAGACTCGAAATTGAGAATTGTTTAGTGAAAAGACATCATCAATATAAAGGAACGTGAGGTTGAAAGAGAGAGCTAGTCTACGATATTTTTTGGCTAGAAAAGATTGTTAGAAGTTTCATATGAAAGAAGAAACAAATCAGCAAGCAAAGGTGTACAATTACTGCCCATTGGAATCTCTATTGAACGATGAAAAACACGTCCACCAAACTAAAGAAATATGTTGTCGATGGGGAAATTAAGCATGTCTACTATTCGGTCGTCTGTATATTTGTTCTTTTTTCTTAAACTCATTGATGACAAAGAGAGTCTTACTGTAATCGACTTACAAATTTTTGTTCCTGTGTTTCCCATTCTTTTTGGAAATAAACATGCTTTTCATTTAAACTCGATAAAAATGTTTTTCATTTAATTGAAATCGTATCGAAAGTTTTTCTTTTTTGTTTTGTTCTTTTATTTTGAATTTCTCAAAAGTTCTTAGAACATGTAAACAATATATCAATTTTACTTCCGGTCCGTTAACGGTTTGTATATCAAATGTCCTCCGTTTTGACAGTTTTCTTGCTTTCTGCTATCCTACAAGTTCACAAGATGCTCAGAAGAGTCGATGAAATAGTGCTTGCAGATTCATAGTTTGTACGCCTACTATTTGCTGGATTCAACCTCCTACCAATTTCTTTACGTGAATACATGAAACACTTAAATCCATGTATGGAGAAAGTTAAAGAAGCAGAGGTACCAAAGGGGCATCCGAAGTTCTAAAATTTTCCACAGTTAAAGCTTTGATACCTTTCGTGTAGATGTTTCTCTTGTAATACCTAAACAACTTTTCTTTCCTTGAAATATCTAAATATCAGGGAAATATTTTTTATTTGTTTTTATTAAAGGAAAAATAAAACATTACCCTTAAACATATTGAAAAAGATGGGTATCTATCAGTTCATTATTTCCGTTTACGCATATTCTAAGGAGAATATTCTCGGAAACATTACTTGATCAAAAAATGAAAGGCTAAAAAAGTCGTACTCTTCTCAAATAATTCAACAGTGGCAAAAACCAGTTGCGAGGATTTTGCAAACAACATTGGACACGCCATTTACCATTGGTGTTTTGTTTTTACAAGATCAATTGTACTCAGCAAATACAATACCAAATAAAGGTAATAATAAAACTCCGAACTTGAATGATCAATCTCATAGTCCAGAGAAAATGACAAAAAACGAATCAGTCATACCGGAGAAATGGTTGATCACAATGGTCCTGACTTGGTACAGGCATTTCAAACGAAATGGTGGGTAAAACCAGGTTTTATCCGCTGCTATCTTAGGATCTTGTAATGACCATAGAACACAACATAGTTGTGAGACACAATAGGGATATTGAGGTGATCATCTCAGTACAGCAGACCAGTCAAAACAAAAACAATACCAAAATAGGTATAAAAACCCCTCTTAATTAATGATTTGATTTCATGTCGAGGGGAACCTTTAACTGTGTAAACCAAGAATCACAGCTTATAACATTTTTCACACACAAATGTTTTTATTTCTTTTTTTCGCAAATAAAGATAAAAGGAAATTTTTTTTTCAGGGGGTAAATATATGTACAACCATTAATACAAGAATGTTTTTTTTCTATAGTTTGACTCTTCTACATTTTTATTATTAATTTTTTTTTCATTGTGAAAAAGAGTGAACAAGAACAAAATACAGTTAAAAGTGACATCAATAAACAACAACCTTGGCCGGAAGCATACTCCAATTATTATTTTAGAAAATCTGTTATGAGTATTAAACTGTTTATAGAATATATTTTGATGTTTGAAACAAATATCATACTTACATTTAAACAAACAAGCCTGTTTGAGTCAAAGTGTTGTAGACTCGGGGAAATTAATGTATCCAAATATACTTAAAAAGAATTTTTTTTATAAGTTTTTTAATTTTCACCATTTTTGGTCAATGAAAATTAGCAATAAATGATGCACACGAATATGCAATGTTTATTATAATAAAAAATTACGAGATGTGCTATCAATGACATAGGTCAGCAGTAAGTTAGAAAGACCTACAAAATTGAATTAGCGAAAAAGATACGTGTCAAGATTTAACCAGTTTTTATCCAACTTTCGACTTTGAGACATTTATTCTTAATATAGGAAATCAGAAATAAAAAAAATATATAAAAAAAAAACAGTTTTAAAATTATAAATAAAGATTGAGACAGAAAGAAATAACACGAAATATTTGAATAGATGTAAAAAAATCAACAGAAGATGGAAAATTTAAGAAACAATCTAAGAGGAGAAATAACCGAAAGGGCCGTTCAACCTTATAATTGACGTCACCTTTTCTACCTATATACACGTGTTCAAAAGAAGTCACGTGCAGTACTTGTGTGTTTTCACGTCAATGTATCATACGTAATAATTTAAAACAAAACATTTTAACAAATGTAAAATATTTACCTTTGATAATTTCATAATATTTCCTTATCTTATATATGCACATATGCTGTAGAATTTTACAAGGAAGCAGAGGTACCAATGGGGTATCCGAATATCAAAAGTCCGAAAGGGCTGAGACAAAACCAGCAAACACCAACAGGAACGAGACAAAAACAGACAACATGCAAAACACGGAAACACAAAATAACTGAATATCAATCAACAACGCGAACTCCAGTCGAAACAAGAGTGAACTCAGGTGCAAGTCATAAAAGAAAATAACAAAACTGAATGGAAATATAGCGTTTTAAACTTCCATTTGTATGGTTCAGCATTTTGACAAAGGAAGATTAAAATAATTAAATAATTTTTAAAATGCTTAATTTGTTCACTTTTTTATCAACAAACATAGATGCACCGATGTATTCTTTTACTCTCTACTGCAACAATACACAGTTTTAATGAAAAAAAAATACAAAATTTATTAGAAAGATTTTTTACTTGCAATTTTTAGCACCCTTTATAGATTTTGATGAAAACAAACCAACAATTTAATCATTAATAGCTGGCTACTAGAAGTGTGGTTGATAACAATACTTAATTATAAAGAAATTAATGAAAATATGATAATTTTGTGAAAAGATTTATCTCATTTTCAACTCGATTTAACATGCTTTGCAATGAATTGAAACGGAATCGATAGTTTTGGTATATCGTTTTTTTGGGGTCTTTCATTTTGATTTTCTTAAAAGTTCTTAGACTATGTAAAGCATATTTCAATGTTACATCCGGGTCCTTTAATGGTTTGTACATTATTATCCTTCATTTTTTACAGTTTTCTTGCTTTTTCCTATCCTACCATTCACACAGTTCTCAGAAGAGTAATTGAAAATGTGCTTGCAGATTCGTAGTTTGAACGCCTATTGCAATGGTTGCACACATAATCTGTTAAGTTAACTTGAAAAGCAGACATAAAGTTTATTTCAAGTTCACTTGCGACTGGTCATGTGACTGCTTTTAGCAGACGCGCTACTGGTTCCAAATTAACTTGAAAAGCATTCATTTTTTAAAAGATGCCAGGTCTGGTCAAGTTAACCTCGTGAAAATTCTGGTTTAAAAATCTAATGTAAAGGACAAATTTTATGTTTTATTGCCTAAACTTTATTTGAAACTCATTTTTTATGCTATAGACATTTTTTTCATATTATACATGTCTGGTAAGAGCACATTCTTCGCAAGTACTGGACTGGTAAAAGCGATCATATCTTTGTGATTGATTATGACCAATTTTTAAAAAAAAACTGTCACAAGTCTGCTTTGACCTGTCTTGAGTTAACTTCAATGTCTGCCATTGCAGACAGGAGCAGACATGTAAAGCAGTCACAAAGTTATTATTATATTAACTTTTGTACAGGTTTTGTGTGCACCTATCTGTCTCTGCTGGATTCATTCACCCATTTATTTCTTTACGTGAAAACACGAAAAACTTATTCATTTGTAGAGAAAGTTAAAGAATCAAATGTACCAATGGGGTATCCGGAAGTCAAAAGTCCGAACGGAAAGAGACAGAAACAGATATCACAAACGAGAATAGACAAGAAAAAACAGACAACATAAAACACAAAAATACAAAACTGAATAGCAGTTAAAACGCGAACGCTGAATCGATACGAAAGTAAACTCAGGTGCCCCGGAAGAGCAAGTAGTTCTTTCTTGCTATAGCACACCCTTTGAGCACACAGTTTAAAAGTTTATTATTGTTTATTTCTAAGCGGTTAGTGGACTAAAACTGTATTTCTTACGATCAATTATTCGTAAAGTATAAAATGGGGTCACGTTGTGTGGAACGTGCAACCTATCCTTATTTCTTACTTGTGTTTCATATTTCCTTTATAGTAAAATGTTACTGTAATAAAACTTCCAATTTCGACTTTTCCTTGATTTTACCATTTACAAGAAATCTCTGAAAAAGCATTCGACGTCTCAAATTTGTTTATTGGTTTTATTTTAATGAAAAAATAAAAAAAAATACCAGAATACAAATTTCAAACTATCCAATATTTAAGTGCTATTCTCTGTAAGAATCGGTCAATGGGTGAATCACGAATTAAAAAAACACATGTGCTTGACTTCACAATACAAAATGCTTTAAAAGACACCAAAAATGCATTGGCATGACTCAAAAGTGTCAGTAATTTGAGATATTTTGGTTGAAATGCATATAGAATTTCAATTAAAGAGAGATAACTTTGTAAAATAAGCTAAAATCTTTATCATTCTAACATAACTTTTTTCTCCATCCTCTGACACTCAAGACAACACTTGGAAGGCTATTTTAGATGCCCTTTCAAAACCGTGTGTTCTTTAAGTTATGATTATTTTTTTTTTCTTTTGCCTGATTCTACTAGAGAACTGCACTTAAGAAATTCAGTTAAAATTCAGTAATTTATATTTGCAGTCAATCAAGTAAAATTAAGAAAGTGCCAAGTCAAGTCAAGAGTTAACACGCTGGACGTTACTAGTTTGGCCGTGAAAATATACTACGGAAATTAAACTTGAAATTGAACTCTTTTAAACAGCACTAATCAATAAACGCGTCCCGTTTGAGTAAATTATGGACGATCAAAAGATTTTGTGGTTAATGAAAACACCAATGCTTTATCTTTAACTATTTTTTTCGATACTGTAGTTTCATCACTATTCGTAGGGTATCAATTTTTATGGTTTTGTGGGTGACCCATGAAAATGTATGTCCAACGAAAAGTTAATTAAAATTGATATCTAGGTTGCAGTTTTAAAACCGTGAATTTAAGAATTCATTAACAAACTTTTTTTCATCAAACCACGAAAAAAGGTACCCACAAAAATAAATGAATACACAGTATAGGAAATATTGCTGAAATCTGTTTATATTTAGCAAAGAACCCTTTTTTTAATTACTCAAACTATTGGAATAATGAACTAGCTTTGGCAAATCCAGTTTCTTTTTACAGATCTGATTGTTCTTTGACAACTGGTTGGTCTTGTGTTTTTTAGTTCCCTTCCGGCGAAATCAGTCCCCTTCCGGCGAAAGCCGAAGGGGAGAATAGGTTTTCGCTCTGTCCGTCTGTCATGCCTCAGTTTTCTGCAATTTTTTTCTAAACGCTTATAGATAATGAACCGATTTTTGATATGTGATTTAACCATGCTGAGTTACAGATCAAGTTTGAGTTTCGTGCCGGTCCACAAAGTGTTATGGGAGTTATGGCCTATTGAACTTTGAAAATTCACTAAAATATCAGTTTTCTGCACTTTTTTTAAACGCTTATAGATATTGAACTGATTTTTTATATGAGATTAAACCATGGTGAGTTGCAGATCAAGTTTGAGTTTCGTGCCCATCCACACATTTTTATTGGAGTTATGGCCCTTTGATCTTTGAAAAATGACTCAAATTTTAGTTACCCGCACTTTTTTCTAATTGCTTACAGATAATGAACTGATTTGTGATCTGTGAGTTAGCTTTTGATAAGTTACAGATCAAGTTTAAGTTTCGTGATGGTCCACAAATTTTTATGGGAGTTATGGCCCTTTGAAGTTTGAAAATCCATTGCAATTTTCTTTTCTACTCTTTTGTATTATTCCTTGTAGATACTTTAGTGATCAAGTTTAGGTATTCATTTGTTTGACAAATTGTTACCAGTGACTGAAATATGAGGCCGGAAGGGGACCAGGTATTGTTTTGCAATACTTTCAGAATGCTTGTTAAAAATTTGAAATAAATATTTATATTCTGAAACAACAACTAATGGTCGCTAAAACTCAGAAAAAGTGACCGAAATTTGAGGTTTAATCTCAATATCCAAGAGAAGAAAGACAAGGAAAATATACCAAAAATATTGAAGATCTCAACTGCATTGACTTGGTACTAGCATTTCAAACAAATTTTTAGTTAAACCAGGATTTAAGCCGCGCAAAATATTCCTCTTTCATTTCATTTCGTAATCATAACAGTACAACATCCAGCCAAACAATAATCGAAACAATCACTAATCATCACGCTTCACAAAATTTTATTTTTCCATCAGTGGCTGATAACGAAAGAATTTTTTTACGTATTTTCTTTTAACCTTGTTCTTATAGTCGGTCACGAACGCATCGTTGTTGGATAAAAAGAACTTGTAAAATTATGTACAATGATTAATGTTTCTAGGAGTATGTGTGCCAATTTAAAATTTTTCACTGACTGTCCTGGCTTTAATGTATCATTTGTATAGTGAAAACAGGAATCAAGAAGAAAAAATATTGTTGAAAAGTGACAACAATAAAGGTAATAACAAAACTACCGAACTTGAATGATCAATCTCATAGTCCAGAGAAAATGACAAAAACGAATCAGTCATACCGGAGAACTGGTGGATTTTAGATCCTGTTCATTAGAAAAACATGCAAAATCGTCCAATATCAATGTTTTCATTTTTGTAAAAGGTATAGGGCAACTGAAAGACCATCCTATAAGACTTGTTCGTGCACATTTTTCCTTCGAAAAATCAAAGATGCCTGCCCTACATGCATCAATAGCTATATATAGCATTCATCTGATTTCAATAAAAAAATTATGAAAAAAAGACATTTTCATTGTGATTTTTTAGTTTACATATATTAAATGACAATTGTAACATTATTTTTTAAATAGCGATGTTTTGTCTTTCAAATTCAGTGCAATTTTCCTAATTCATAATTTTGGTTCCTCTAGTACATTAAGGTAGGACTTGGGCAGTATTCCAGACTGTTTAAAAATGCTGAAATTTGTTATTTTTAAGGGTACTTATTGTCCAAGGTAACGCTTTTTTTATCCCTATCTTTTGGAAATTCAAAAACAAAGACATATTAGGACAAACATATCAAAAAGCCGAGCTGGGATTTTAAATTTTGACTTATCCGCAGTTCCAGGAAAACAATAGACATGTTTGAGTAATTTTACATAAAATCCAATTTTTTGGGAATCAGTTTAAAAATCTGAATGTGTTTGCTATGAAACAAAATACATTTAAAACATGTGATACAACAGATGATCACAATACAAGTACAATTTAAGGATCGGGAAAGATATAAACTTTGGGATTAAGGGTGAAAGATGGGAATATCTGTTTATTTTGATGAAATGTACAGAAATTTCAAACTTCAGGGGTCTATTTTTCATTAATGAAGTGTTGGACTATTAATATGGAATATGTTTCCAAATGACTGCCATATGGTCGGTACAAAAACATATTTGTAACTTTGCATTCGGTCATCCCTTAAATGTTACAGCATTACAAAAATGGAGATTTGGCCATTTTAGCACATGGCTAAAATGGGCTTTGGGGGCCTGATAGTGGCATCTTATTGAAATAACTTAAAGATGTACAGAACAGAACACTTTATAGGCCAAATGAATATAACTTGTTCTATATAAACATCACTTTTTCAAAAAATATTGATACAATTTTAATTCCATCTATGTCAACTGAAAAAAATTACAATGAAAATGTTTATTTTCCAAATAAAATTTGATTGAAATTACCGATAAATCAGATGAAAACTATATATAGATTGAGGCCTGTAGGGCGGCCATCTTAAATTTTAAAAAAAAATTGCCTGAATAAGTCTTATAGGATGGTCTTTCAGTTGCAATATACCTTTTACATAATTAAAAACATTGCTACTGGACAAAATTTACAATTTTGCATGGTTTTCTGATTAAAGCTTTAGAAAATATTTTATGGCACATTCAATATGAAGACCCCTTATGCAATAAGGCTTTGGACACAAGATATTGCTTTATTGGAGAATGGAAAGTGATAGGAAAATTCTGAGACACGGTTTTGGAGGTCATGCAGTGATGATTCAGATTATATTTGTTTTAAGGAGGTATTTGTAATGCTGGGAGAGCTAATTTTATTTGAGTCAGCTTTGTTGAAATTGTTACTTTTGAACAGTTATTTCTTTTGTTTTATATTGTTGTTTTTTATGTATGGATCATCATAAAGGGAAACATTTCCCCTTTCCAATAATGTCTCATTTATTGAAATTGGTGAAATAATGAGAAAGCTTTGTAGGTTTAAAGTGTGATGGTCGGACTAAAACAACCTTTGTATGGTGCTACCTTAATCAAAAAAGATGAAATACTGTCTCGAAAGAAGCAGAGGTATCATTGTTCCGAGCGTCATATGTCCAAAAGAACACAAAAATCTGAATAGCAATCAACAACGCGAAGTATGAAAGTGTAATGATGGTTCGACAATGCTAAACACTATCCCCCCAAAAAAGAAATAATTATTTTGATTATCATTATCCTAACATCTTCTCACGTGATGATAAGGAGGTCACTACCTGACCTTTCTATGCATCGTAAAAGCATCTTATTGTCAAAACGTGATCAATCACGGCGAAAAAAAATATTTTACGTAAATGGAGAAAATAATGAACAACTGCTAAAAAAAACCAACTAAAAATGAAAAGAATTTTTTGGGGAAAATTATTTTTTAGATTATATTATGTCGATTATTAATAAAAAAATTCACTTCGAGATAAACGAAATACTATAAAAAAGGGAATAGTTATTTAAAAAAAAAAACAAATATTATAATTTAAAGAGCAACGATTTTTTTCATAAAAAGAATATTTTTAGAAAAAAATAAGATTAGAACAAAATTATTTCTTTTAATAAAAAAAAATAAAAAAGGCTACTAGATATATAGTCATAGATAGAATGTGATTGTTAAAATTGTCAGTAGTTGTTTAAATTATTTTCTCCATTACTGAATTTTTTTGTTTGTTCGTTGTGAATGTTCACGTTCTAAATCCCACGTGTCTTAATCGTGCATGGAAACTTTAGGTACATGTACTGACGTCCTAATCATCACGTGAGTTTTTAAACCCATGTGATTTTAAGATGCATAGAAAGGCCAAGTTCTGACGTCCTTGTCATCACGTCAGCTGATAATTAGATTCTTGCACAGGATGGGTAGGTGTTAATAGTCATTTAAATTTGCAGGTGTTTCATGAATCACACATATAGAATATTGTTATTCATAACACGTGTCAAAATTATTGTTTGAACCCTTACGCTATTGTTTAGTTATATATACTTGGACAAAAGGCAGGGACCACCTGAAAATCGACAAATTTTTCAAAGTCATAAATTTATATCTCAGACGTATAAATTCAAATTGACCATGGGCTATATAGAATTGTCATCATCCTTACTTTGCATTTTATGAAGAAAAGCCAAAAAAAAAAAGCCTTACGAAAGACTGAAAATGTGCAATTAAGTTGACTAGGTGAAAATTTTTTAGGCAGAAATAAGGGGTTTCATTTTTTTTTACTATATGTAAAAAATTTAAAGACATCAAACTTGAAAACTTAATTCAATTATCAAAAAATGGTTATTCTATAAGTTGATGTCATTTTTCGACCCATTCAACAACAAATTCATAGTTGCAGACAATTTTAGCTGCAAACTCTTTTTTTTTTTGGATTTTTCTTTCAAATTTCCCCATATCAAAAAAAAAGCCAACTGTTGGTCACAAACGTAATGGTTTCATTACATAAAAACGACTTAACTCTTATGAATATATTTGTATTTTATCACCATGCAGGTTTTTTATCAAACTAATGCGCTTCTATACGAAAATAAGAAAACAAAATTGTTGAAAATTTTGAAAATCGGCGGTCCCTAACTTATGTTTAAGTGTATAAATCTAATCTATCTGTTTAATATGTCAGTCCAAGTCACATTACACAGGCAAAATGTTGACTGCGTTTAACGTACGTCTGGCGTACGTTAAACGCATATCATTTGACGCATATTAAATTGGCGTTTCTAACTGCGTACGTCTGACGCACGTTAAAAATTTATCTTGGCAATATTTTTATTTCATAATTAAACACACTAAATAAATAACTTACTAACTTCATACATTTTAGGAAACTATATGTCTGACGTATGGTAAACGTACATTTACCGCATATTTAAAAAACGTACGTCTGACATATGTTTTTACAATAATTTGACGTACATTTAGCGTACAGCGGTTAGAAATATATGTTTAACGTACGTTTATGACTACGTCAGACGCACGTTTTTATTAACGTACGTCAGATGTATGTCTAAATTTTGCCTGTGTATCACATTTTAACCATCCCGTTTTACTTTGTTTTTAAAATGTAGTACCATAACAATAAACGTTACAAACCATAACGAACCGAATCACAGCAATAAACGAAACAAACAGTAACAAACCAAATCATAATATAGTTAAAAATCACAATGTTATCAGACATACCTGGACACAGATTTTTTTTGGTCCCGTTTGTATCGTTTACACAACACAAACGTGTCCAAAATCAACAACTGCTTAAAAGAAATTTTACTTAAACTAACAAGCAATACATTTTTTGTTGAATCGAAATAATTTTTCCGTGTTTTTCCTTTTCTTCTTGTTTTAAGAAACACGTGTAGAATGAAAAAATAGTGGAAAGCTCAGGCACAAACGCCTTAACCAACACGTGAGACAATAGTAGCAAAGAGGCATCACTTGTTAGAGTGCCAAAAGTCAACAAAAGCAACGACAAAATTGGTACACGTGAACAATAACAGCGCGAGGAAACACAAAACACAAAATCAACCGAACAGAAATCATGAACGCAAACTCATGTCCTCAGGTGCTATTGAAAAGTAAGCGGTTCCTGTCTGCTATAAGTCATCCACCGCTCTGCTAATTTCCAATTCAGTGCATCAAATCCGGTAAAGGTAGACAAAAACAGATTTCTACGACAAACCAACATCTGCACTCATTTGAGAGATAGAAATCCCATATTTTTCTACTTTATTACACAAAAACCAATAATTTCAATCAAACGAACGAATATTTCAAATAATTAAAAAACAGCCAAAATAATGTTAAACAAGAGGCTCCCAGGAGCCTGAATCGCTCACCTGGTCTTGATGTCAACCCTATAGAGAACTTTGTAGAGCTGAATAAGCTGAACATTTTAGCAAGCAACAGCTTTTCTCTTTCAGCAATAGTTTTCATGCTGTAGGCCAAAAACGTGCAAAATGTCATTATAAGGGCCGTCTGAACACTTTGACCCTATAGAGACTTTTGTTAAAAGAGCTTAATGAACTGAACATTTAAGCAAGCAACAGCTTTTCTCTATCTGCAATAGTTTTCATTCTATATGCCAAAAACATGAGAGAGAAGGCTATTTTTGACCTTTAAAGGGCCATAACCCCTATAAGGGTTCCTCTGACAAGTTCGTCCCAATGGAGACCTTTGTAGAGCTTTTGATTCTAAAGGGCCTAAGATCCTTCGGATTTTTTCTATCTGTTATGGTTGCTGGGTTATAATCCATTTTAAGTGGTTTTACCCTATGTTCTATTTTAAGTAACAGCAGCCATGTTTTTATTGAATCATTTTAAAATGAGGATCGTTTGTTGCAAACATGTCATATACCATTCCTGCAAAGTTTTCGTTAAATTTGATAGGTGGTTTCAGAGGAGATTTTTGAAATTGTTAACGGACGACGACGGACGACGGACGACAGACGACGGACGACGACGGACGACGACAGACGCATAGTGATGGCATAAGCTCACTTGGCCTTTGGCCAGGTGAGCTAAAAACTATATATTATTTCGGTTAAATAAAAAAAGTCTTGCCTGTCATTGATATAAATGATCATTTTTAATCTTTAATTTGATCTTTTCTTTTCAATAGTTGTATCATTCATTTTCATACAGTGTTCAACATTTTCAACTTCTGGTAGAGCGTGTCAGGCGTAGCAAAATTTATTGTCTAGAACTTTGTTGTAATTCATATTTCTACCATCTGTGATGGTTAGCGCTGCTGGTGGAGTTTTAATTCTCCGATTTTAACCCGCTCCGTCAACAACATTTTTGTGTTGACTAACACATCAACGCTATAAATTATCCGTTTAAATTTCTAAATTGTCAAAACGCTAAGGTTCTTCCTTCCCCAGACATAGGTTGGTGTTAGTCATAATTTGGTTTCTCGTTCGACATTTTTTGGTAAAATTCTTAGCTCTTCATATTCATATAGTGTTTTGCATTTTAAACTTTTGGTAGAGCGCCTCTAATGAGTCTTGAATAGACGAAACGCGCATCAGGCATAGCAAAATCTATTGCCTGGAACTTTGTTGAAATTTGTATTTCCCCAGTTACGTTAAATGCAATTTTTTGTTCGTTGTAAATGACCATGTTTTGAAACCCACGTCATTTTAATTGCATGGAAAGGTCTTATTGACACGTGAGCTAATAATTAGATTCTAGAATCGGATAGGTAGGTGTCAATAGTCAGTAAAGGTTGCACGTGTTTCACGAATCCCACATATAAAATGGTGTTTTATATAAAACACGTGTCAAAATTATTGTTTGAACCCTTACACTAATTTTAAGTTGTTTAATATGTCCGTCCAAGTCATATTGTCATTTTCTTTACCATCCCGTTTTACATGTACTACGTTTTAAAGGTCATGTGAGCTATTGTCATCACTTGTCGTACGTCGTCGTCATCTGTCGTGGTCTTTTCAAAACTCTACTCATCTAAACCTACTGAACAGAATTCAATCAAACTTAATGTGATTGATCCTTGAAGTTGTCTTGCACAACAGTTGCACTTCAATAACAATAAACCAACAGATTGTTGATCCGACGAAAAACATGGCCGTCGTATATTCAAAGAAACCCGGGGGTTAAACTACTGTTTGTAAAAAAAAATGTATAAAAAAAGAAAATCTGAAGCAAGCTTCCTTCTTCGGCACACAAAAAAAGCTCTACAAAAGTCTTAATAGGGCCGAAGATGTTTAATGACCTGTTAAAGTGGTGAAGTTCCTTTAAAGGTGAATAATAACATTTAACGTAACTGGGGAAATACAAATTTCAACAAAGTTCCAGGCAATAGATTTTGCTATGCCTGATGCGCGTTTCCTTTAATGTCCTGTTTTAGATTTAGATTTAAGTATTATTGACGGAAAATTACATACCAAAGTATATGATAAACGTGACGACTCTACCTTCCCTATTATAAATTTCCCTTTTCTTGAAGGAGATGTTCCACTAGCGCCGTCATACGGGGTTTACATTTCACAGTTAGTAAGATATGCTCGGATCTGCAGTTGTGCTTCTGATTTTAATAATAAAAACCGTTTTATTACTGAAAAATTATTAAAACAAGGTTATCGATACCACAAATTAGTAAAATCTTTTTCTAAATTCTTCCACTAGTATCGATCTCTTATTGAAAAATTTAATTGTACACGTCACTTTCTTATAGTGAAAGGAATATCACATCCTGAATTTTATGGTAACGTTTTTAATAAAGCTCACAAATTTAAAAGCAATCCAATAGAAATGAAAAATTGGCTTCAAAATTTATTACGAAAAGGATATGAAATGAATATCTTGGTTAAATCTTTGAATTTAGTGTTTTTTGGCAGAAATATTGAAAACTTGATACATGCTTTAAAACTTCCATAAACGTTTTTACTATTGTCATTTTTAAGCATTATAGCGATCAAGCGTGTCGGTTTTGTGTGATGACACTTCACTAAATCTTTATTGTTTGAAGTGTTGTGTCGGATTTAAAATCGATACGTTTGATTTTTTTACATCAGTCGATTGATGATTCTCAGCTAGCTGTCAGTAACAGCGAGTGTTCTATAGAGAGTTCCTTTACCGTCCTTTTGTTTGTTCTTGTTTTTTTGTCTTAGGTTCTCTCTAGTAGAATTGGACTTTGATCGATTTGATTTTTATTGTGTGTTTAGTTTTTGTGCTTTGTCTAGGAATATTGATAGGGGGAAGGTTGGGCCCAAAAACTAGTTTAACCCCGCCACATATTACATGAGCCTGTCCTAAGCCAGGAATCTTTGACAAAGCTTTCGTTTGTACTTGTCTTTTTGATGTTTTCTGTTCATTGTTAAAGAAGGGGGTCTATCTGTGACTATTTCAGGGCTGGATTTGAATTATATGCATCTTATTTAGACCATGGGCCAATTGCAGAACCGCGAGCAGTGCCAAATGGCCTCGTTGAAGGCTGCTGGCGGTTGTCCATTGTGGTTTTTCTAAATTGCCGTTTAATTGTGGGTTGTGTCGCGTACACTTATTCCACATCTCTTTATTTTCTATTTACCCTATAGGATGAAAGTTTTTGCAGATAGATAAAAGCTCTTGCTTGCTTTAACCTTCGGCTCATTGAGCTCTACAAAAGTCGACATTGGGTCAAAAATGTCAATTCTTCTCCAAGCTCGGTAGTTTTGTTTCTAACTTTTTGAAAAATATTGCATAATGTCAAAAGTTTCATTGATACTTGATGTTTAAAAACGAACCAAATACTACTTAAACCTAGACAACAAAACGTTACAGTGTGACAGAAACTTTAAAGAAAAAATATTCAGACCAAATACACCTCTCAATCAGTGTTTAGACAATGTGTCAAGCAAGCATATTCGATTCAGGCACGGGTCAGTTTGAAAGGTATCTTAATGAGTATGTTTAGAAAGTACACGGCCCCATATTTTCATAAAACTGTCGACTTTGTACTTGATGTGGCTCAGTCATTTGATAACTTTACATATTCAATCGATTTCACATGGTTGCGGCAACATGCGTGATATTATGCCGTCTTTAACACGCTGAAAACTTAGAAAATATCAATATTTGCTAAATATTTTAGGATTTGTGAGATGTTTTTTCTATAAATTGGTATGGGGCACATTTCTCGACGACTTTAATTCTTTCCCTATCTATTTGTCAGGCAAAAACATTGATATCTTCACAAAATTTGTATTTGTAAACACATGACCTCTATGGTCAATTAGGAGATTTCTTACCGATAATGCTCTTAAATTGTCAAAATTCAAAATATTGCAGGGGTTCCTATGATTTAAAGCTCATTTTTTCCTAGCTATTTTTTTGCATTCCTTAAAATACAAGGTTTCAAAACATATTTCCTAGTAATTTCAAGAAGTTTACTCCAAGTTGAAATTTTGGGCCAATTTTGGTTATTACTGAACTTACTCCTTTATATATTTAATGAAAAGACAATAAGGGAAGGTACAAAATAAGATTTAAAAAAATAATAGGTTGTCGAACTCGTTTTCGAGATAATAAGCGTACAAAATTTGGCGTTAAATATCGATTGTGTACACGGTACACCAACACCGAAATAAAACCTTCAATTGACGATAGATCTGAAATCGATATGGTAGGGCGCCTCTGATGAGTCTTGAATAGACGAAACGCGCGTCAGGCATAGCAAAATTTATTGTCTGGAACTTTGTTGTCATTTGTATTTTTTTAAATGGAAAAATCCAGAGGATTCTGGAAATCTCATGAGCAAAAAAACAAAAAAACAAGCATATAAGATGGATTAAATCCGAGGATATCGAAAATCTGACAAAATTGAAATAAATACGAGGAGCAATCATGAGCACTGTACAAGTATACATTGTTTGTTGGGAAGTAATTGTTCTTAGTCAACTGTTGGTTAAGGAATCCCGCAGTATGACTCTTCTATATATCTACACACGAATCTACGGAGTTTTGAATTGAAGAAAATAATTATTTTCATTTATCTATAAGGTATAAATACCAAAGTTTTTGTTATTATTTTATACCTTGTACTGCTGGGACATAACATTGCTTTGATATATGAAAACTGCTTTGAACATAATGACTATATAATGATTCTAAAAAATGGTACAAATGACTCTGCAGTTGTATGGGACAATAGAGTTAGGGTAGCATACCACTATAGGAATAAAGTAATAGTTTGTTTATTTCATATGCAAAATGAGTAATAATACTTTTAAAATAGTCTCATGCAATTGTCAGGGTCTTAATTCGCATGAGAAAAGGAGAGATGTTTTCGACTATCTTAAATCCAAAAATTTCAGTATATATTGCTTACAAGATACACATTTCAATCCACAAGATGAATCCAAAATTAGAAATGAATGGGGAGGAGAATGTGTCTTTAGTTCTTTTACATCAAATCAAAGGGGAGTAGCTGTTTTGTTTAGTAAAGATATTGAATTTAAATTAATTAAGGTATACAAAGATGATAACGGTAATATGCTCTGTTTAGAAGTTAAAATAGAAGGGAAAATAATAACATTAATGAACATATATGGCCCAAATGTAGAAAGTCCACAATTTTATACTAAAGTAAGTGAAATTATACAAAATTTTGATAATCAGTTGGTAGTCATAGTAGGAGATTACAACTTAGTTCAGAACCAACAGTTAGATACTTTCAATTACAAAAATATTAACAATCCAAAAGCTAAAAAAAAAATTGTTAGAAGTGATGGAAATTAACAATTTAGTAGACCCATTTAGACAATTATACCCAGACAGAAAACTTTATACTTGGCGCAAAAGTAATCCTCTCAAGCAAGCTAGATTAGATTTTTTTTTGGTCTCTCAAAGTCTTGATCAATATGTACATGATGTTCTGGTTCTAAATAGTTACAGGTCAGATCATTCTCCAATAGTTTTAGAGCTAGAATTGAATGATTTTACAATTGGCAAGGGTCTTTGGAAATTTAACAACTCTTTGCTATATGATGCTGACTATGTGAAAATTGTTAAAGAAGTTATAATAAAATGTGAAGAACAATATGGATCTCTTGTATATGACAGAGATTACATTAAAACTCTAGATCCTTCACTGGTACAGTTCACTATTAATGAACAGCTATTTTTAGAAACCTTACTAATGGAAATAAGGGGGAAAACAATCGCATACTCATCATTCAAAAAGAAAGAGAGAACTGCGAGAGAGAAAAAGTTAACAGAAGAAATTTACAAATTAGAAGAAAATTTAGAAAATATGTATTAAATGAATGAAATAGAAACCAAAAAAACTGAACTGAGAATATTGAGGCAATATAAAACAAGGGGGAATTACATTAGATCAAGAGTCCAACATATTGAAGAAGGGGAAAAACCAACTAATTATTTTTTGAATTTAGAAACAAAAAATTTTGTTAACAAAACGATTCCAAAACTAGTTACTGAGAAAGGAATACTTGAAAAACAATCTCAAATACTAGATGAAGCCAAGTCTTTTTATCAAAAACTCTATACAAAAAATGAAACATTAGTAAATAATAACTTAAACGAAGAGATTACTTATCAGAATATTCCAAAATTGACAAATTTCACAAAAAAATCTTTGGAAGGTGAAATTTCATATGAGGAACTAACCGCTAGCTTAAAGAGACAAAAGAATGGTAAAAGTCCAGGGTCTGATGGATATACATCTGAATTCTTTAAATTTTTTTGGAAAGATATTGGATTCTTTGTATTACGCTCTTTGAACTATGGATATTCAATCGGTGAAATGTCTGTTACACAAAAAGTAGGTGTTATAACTTGCCTTCCAAAAGGTGACAAACCCAGACACTTTATGAAAAACTGGCGTCCCATAAGTCTTTTAAACACAGTCTATAAACTAGGCTCCAGTTGTATAGCAGAAAGAATTAAATCCGTTTTATCTACTTTAATCAATTCTGATCAAACTGGATTCATTCCTGGCAGGTTTATCGGGGAAAATACACGTTTGATATATGATATCCTTCATCTTACAGAAGAGAGGGATATACCAGGCATTCTCCTCCTCATTGACTTTGAAAAAGCATTTGATTCTATATCATGGACATTTATAAATCAAGTATTATCATTCTTCAATTTTGGCGATTCGATCAAACGCTGGGTTATAACATTCTACAAAAATATAAAATCCGCGATTACTCAAAACTGTCATTTATCAGATTTCTTTGAGATTCAAAGAGGGTGTAGACAGGGGGATCCTCTTTCACCTTATGTATTCCTTTTATGCGCAGAAATACTTGGTATAATGATACGTAACAATAGAGAAATTAAGGGCATCACCGTTGAGGACACAGAATATTTGATATCCCAATATGCAGATGACACCTCCTTAATATTAGATGGCTCTCCTGTTTCATTAGATGCATCTCTCCGTACTCTCAGCAAATTTGCAGATTTATCAGGACTTAAGATTAATCTTGAAAAGACCAAAGTAATTTGGATAGGAAAAAAAAGGTATAGCACTGATACTATGTGTATAAAGCATTGCCTGGAATGGGGTTCCAGTAAATTCACATTATTGGGTATACATTTGTCGGTGGATTTGTCCGAATTAGAACGGCTAAATTACGAACAAAAATTAAAAGATATAGACAATACTCTAAAAAAATGGTCAAAGCAAATCCTTTCTCCTATAGGTAAAATCACAATTATAAAATCCTTACTGATTTCCAAATTAAATCATCTTTTCCTAGCAATTCCCGGACCAAGCGAAAACTTTACTAAAAAACTTACAAACATATTATATGCATATATATGGGAAGGAAAACCAGACAAAATTAAGAGAGATACTTTATGTCAAACCTATACATTAGGTGGGCTAAAAATGATCAATATTGAAGCATATATTAAAGGCCTAAAATTAACATGGATCCGTAGATTATTGAAAAATGACTCTAAGCTAGTTAAATTATTCTTCTCCCAAGTGCATGTAGAACCAAATTATTTTATATACACTGGTAATATTAAAAGAGCAACAAACCCATTTTGGAGTGAGATTATAAATGCCTGGAATGAATTAGAAAACAAACGTAATAACACCAGTAACATAACAAACGATACTATTTGGAACAACGATCGAATTAAGATTGACAATCGCAAAATATTCTACAAGAATTGGACAAAAGACGGAATTTGGACGATAAATGACTCACTTACGAACGATGGAAAACTTATGTCCTTTCAACAATTTTGCGAGATATATAATGTCAACACAAACTTCCTCACATACCAAGGTATAATATCTGCCATTAGAATTTTTTTTAGAAAAAAGAAGATACAGGAACATTCCTTGCAAAAGATAAAGGGACCAATACTACCAAATAGAATAAGTATATTTTAAAAATCTCAAAAAGGCTCCAAAGATATGTACGAAGTATTGATAAATAAAATAGAAACCAATAAACATGAAGAGAAATGGGACACCTCTTTGAATAAAACACATAAATGGGCAAAAATTAACTCCATGACATTTTCTTTCACCAAAAGTTCCAAATTACAATGGTTTCAATACCGAATTATTCATACAGTTTAGGTACAAACGAATTACTTCATAAGATGAATATGCGACAAAATCCAGATTGCGTTTTCTGTAAGGAAGAATCTGAATCTATTGAACACCTATTCTGGACTTGTCCCAAGATTTCTGAGGTATGGGATGAGTTAAACCGGTGGATATATAGGGAAACAGAAATTGAACTCCCACTTAATTTAGAAATAGTTTTATTCGGCATTTTAGATAAAAACGATAAAAACTATATTCGGAACCTAATAATAATACTGGCAAAATTTTACATCTACCGATGTAAACTGAATGAAGATCAAGTTAATATAATAGCACTTAGAAGTTATTTGAAAGAGAATCTTAACTTTGAGAAAACAATATTTCAAAAGAATAATCCTCTACAAAAATTCTTAAATTACTGGAACCCCTGGATGGCATTATTTTAGGAGTACTACTATTCTTTTCACAACCTGCGACCAAAGTAAATATTTACAACTCACTTCTTAACCGTGGATACACAGAAATCTGCAAAATTACTTTCCAAGTACATTAATTTTTCCTGTTTAGGTATCATTGTAACAAAATGCAAATGAGATCAGCTTTCAAATGTGCCGGCAGTACTATAGGGGTTTTTGATTTGGGTATTTACATTTTCTTTTTTTTTTTTTTTTTTTTTTTTTTTTTGGTTTTTTAATTATTTGATTTTGTTTTTGTTTTGTGTCTTTTTTCTTCTTTTTCCTTTTTTTTGTTTGTTGTTTTCTTTTTATGTGTCAATATTATATCATCATCATATTCAAATTGTACATTTATAGTTGGAGTGGTCCTTTCTACTAACAAGTACTAACACTAGCTACTCCAAAATGCAATACCTCAAAATATTATACTATTATACTAACATTAACGGGGCCGGGATAAGGTACCGGTATTCGATGTTTTTCATACTAACAAATGTACTTTTTGAAATAAAAATGAAAAAATAAAAAAAAAAATAAAATAAAAAAATAAAAAAATAAATAAATACCAAAGTTTTGAACAGTTTGCTCATGAACCCCCTATTTTCTTTTAATTATTCGAAAATGAAAATCAGTACACTACATATGAAGTTGACAATTTCTAAAGAAATTTAAATACTCTGTCATACATTTTTGAGATTCTAAAGTTGTAAATAAGCGCCAATGCTAAACTAGAAGGGCTAAAAGCATAAAAACAAGCACATGGACCTCCTTTTTTCTTGCTTATTTTGATCGTTTACACTCCTTTCAATAATAAGACAGAGTTGACGGAAAATGAGGGAAGCAATTAAATTGTTGGACTGATGGCTCATTGTTTAGGCTTAATTCTCAGTACTCAAAGTGCCAGCAAAAACGCCAACCTTCTCCTTTGGTGGGTCATGTAATAGGGAGAACAAACCGTAAGACGTGGGTTGATAGAGCCGGTGGTGTAGTGGTTAACGCGTCGGGCTACTGACACCAAGGTTCGTGGTTCGATCCTCGTCCGGGGTGAAAATTTCATGAACCAATTTTCCGACTCTCTCTTGACACCATTTGCGAGGATGGTCTCAAGGAACGATGCTAGTCCTTCGAAAGGGACGAATAAGGTTGCCCCGTGTATGTGGAGAGCAATACCCCATGCACGTTAAAGACCCCATTGTAGAGTTCGATAAGAATAGGCTCTATGGGGGCCGCTGCAAAGGCCACACTCTCAAACTGCTAGCTGGAGAGGGATTTACATAAGCATTAAGCTTGTTTCCCAATCCAGGATAAAAAAATATGTTTAAACTAAGACGTGGGTGATTTCTGGTATATAAAACAAAAAACTGTGGGTGTTTGCGAGTGTGGTGACAGCTCTATCCTGTTCGTTGATAACTTTGTTTTTTTTTCAAACAGTCAATGTATCTGAGAGAAGATCAACATGTTTCCACACAAACAAAGCAATAAGAAGGAGATTTATTCTAATGCATTGTTTTGAAAAAGAAGTTTAATCAACATTATATTTTTATTATTGAGACTTACATTCAAAAGTCAAATATTTTACTAAAAAACCAATTTTGAAGTGGAGGATCTTCGGGGAGAAACATAAGACAGAATACAGAAGCAGTCATTATAATAACAACGCATAAAACAAGAGGCTCCCAGGAGCCTGAATTGCTCACCTGGTCTTGATGTTGACCCTATACTTTTGTAGAGCTAAATGAGCTGAACATTTAAGCAAGCAACAGCTTTTCTCTACCTGCAATAGTTTTCATTCTATAGGCCAAAAACACCATTTTTCACCTATAACCCCTATAAGGAGTCATCTGACAACTTCGACCCTATGAAGACTTTTGTAGAGCTAAATGAGCTGAACATTTAAGCAAGCAACAGCTAATCTCTATCTGCAATAGTTTTCATTCTGTAGGCCAAAAACATGAAAAATGGCTATTTTTCAGGGGCCGTAACCCCTATAAGGGGTCATCTGACAACTTCAACCCTATGGAGAATTTTGTAAAGCTAAATGAGCTGAACATTTAAGCAAGCAACAGCTAATCTCTATCTGCAATAGTTTTCATTCTGTAGGACAAAAACATGAAAAATCGCTATTTTTCAGGGGCCGTAACCCCTATAAGGAGTCATATGAGAACTTCGACTCTATGGAGAATTTTGTAGAGCTAAATGAGCTGAACATTTAAGCAAGCAACAGCTAATCTCTATCTGCAATAGTTTTCATTCTGTAGGACAAAAACATGAAAAATCGCTATTTTTCAGGGGCCGTAACCCCTATAAGGGGTCATCTGACAACTTCAACCCTATGGAGAATTTTGTAGAGCTCAATGAGCTGAACATTTAAGCAAGCAACAGCTAATCTCTATGTGCAATAGTTTTCATTCTGTAGGCCAAAAACATGAAAAAATGCCATTTTTCAGGGGCCGTAACCCCTATAAGGGGTTATCTGACAACTTCGATCCTATGGAGACTTTCGTAGAGCTAAATGAGCTAAATATTTAAGCAAGCAACAGCTAATCTCTATCTGCAATAGTTTTCATTCTGTAGGCCAAAAACATGAAAAATGGCTATTTTTCACCTTTAAGGGGCTGTAACCCTTATCAGGGGTCATCTGACAACTTCGACCATATGGAGACTTTTGTAGAGTTAAATGAGCTGAACATTTAAGCAAGCAACAGCTAATCTCTATCTGCAATAGTTTTCATTCTGTAGGCCAAAAACATGAAAAAATGCTATTTTTCACCTTTAAGGGGCCATAACCCCTATAAGGGGTCATCTGACAACTTTGACCAAATAGAGACTTTTGTAGAGCTTTTGATGCTGAATCAGTAGCGTGGCCTCAGATTTCCTCTATCTCTTATAGTTTTTGATTTATAAGCCAAAAACAGTAGTCTGACCCCCCTAGTCTATTTTTAGTAACAGCGGCCATGTTTTTTAACGGATTAAATATCAAAACACAAGTTTGGTGCAGGACACCCTAAGGATCATTCATACCAAGTTTCATTAAATTCTGTTTGGTAGTTTCAGAGGAGAAGATTTTTGAAAAATTGTTAACAGACGACGACGACAGACGACGACGACGACAGACGACGACGACAGACGACGACGACGACGGACGCCAAGTGATGGTAATAGCTCACCTGGACCTTCGGTCCAGGTGAGCTAACAAAAGGTGAACACATCTTTGGGGCCAAAATGATAAACAAATGTTCATCATATATTTTATAGTTTCATATGTCATACATATGTTTTAGACAAAATGAAGAAACCCCATTTTAAAAGATTCGCTAATGCATAACTCGCTCTTTTAATTTTTAGTTGTTTGTAACCATATGTTGAACATATGTTCGTCATATATATGTTTGAAACATATGATTATCATATGGACACCAAACGTAAAGTCATATGTTTTCAAATATATGTTTAACATATCATGAACTTATGTTTAACATATGTTGCAATATTTCATGTGTATCATTTCTGTACGTCATGAACGTTTGATATTGTTATTTTCATGTGCCGATTACAGCTGCATTATTTTCATTACAAACTGTGGGCACTAAATTAAATGCTTTTGCCATTTAAAACAGTCAGACTATTATTTATCATAAAACCATATTTTTTTCTTATTCAAATGCCGCTGATGAGAGCTTACTTCTTGAAATATTGATATACAGTATAACCAAAGTAACTGTTTTAGACCGGTTTTGGTATTTGTACAATGAAAGAAACTTGTTTTATTTTTAGTGATTTCTTTGTAACCAAGTATAATTTTCTTCTTAGAAAGTACATGTATCATAATATTTTATATATTATACATTTAAAACACCTTTATTCCCCTGGGCCAAAAACAGAACAACATACAATGTAAACATCGCGACAGATACCGTGTTAAAGATTTTTTCGATTGCTGGTCGAACTTCCCCGATGTGGTATCAAACCATTTTTGTTATTTGAAACTCGGAATACACTTTCTTTATGCAAAACAGCGAAAGGTCTAGAGAGATATACTACAATACCGTATCCATTACAAAAGAAGTGAAGGTAACCAGTCAAAGAAAATCAAGAACCAGTAACTTTTTACTTGCCATTGGTCAAACTTCGACAAAGGTCCCCTATATGACATATAACTCCTTGTTTTTATACATGTATGTCAATGGTCTATTTTTGAACCCGTAGTACTTTATATTCTAACAACCTTGACATCAATAGTTGTTACTTATATATAAGTATAATCAGTGAACCTTGAAATTTTCCCTGCATATGTTTTGTTGATTAGTTGCTTCGTCCATTCTCTTGGCTTGGATAAACATATCATAATATCAGTTGTAGATCTAAGGGGAGTTTTTCCGGGGTTGGCACCATCCTTTACTCAGAATATACTAAATTTTCGTCGTGTAAAAATATTGGTCTGAAACCCTCATTTCACCGAAAGTGGTTAGTATGTGGACCATCCCCTGCCAACTACACAACGACATTATGTTGAATGTTGGCGTTTCTTTTGAGTTATTTTTCGACAAAATCACATGCTATAACATGTGACTCTAAAGGTTATTTTTTTCCGTTTTGTTCTGCTGACTCAGAATGAGCGAATTACAAACACGATAAAAACAAGGATTGGTATTGGTTTATATTGAAGACGTATGTGACAAACTAAACTGTGAAACTGATTTAGTCAAATAGGAAATAAACTACCGCAAAAGCATGGTAAACTAAGAAATGAGAAAAAACAACATATTTACAAACAATCTAACTTAGCGGAAATTGTGATTAACGAGAAATATTAGATAACAAATAAACAAACAATCTTACCTGGCTCTCCAGCACTACCACCTTCACAAACTGAAAGTAAAAGTTTGTAAATGTTGAATTTTTGTTAAATCAATAATGCATAATAAACAAAGATTATGAACATTCCAAATAAAAACGATGCAAAGAGGCACCAATTGTTCATGTGGACTATGTTGCGTACATTCAATCCACATTTCATTATCTTTTATTGTATCGTCAATGACATGTTGATGTTTGAAATCTTCATGTAAATGTTTGTTTTCGTGTGTTGCCTGCCTGATCTTTTATAGCAAAAGAGCTCCTTATGAAGAGAAGGACACATGCCATTCCATCATAGATAATTACAAATACATAAAAAAATATGCAGAAGACCAATATACCAAACAAAGTTATGTAATATGGTTTCGTTAGTTTGTATTAAAATGAAACACTTAATATTTAAACAATTAAATCGGCTTTGATCTAACAAAAACATTTTTGCATTTTACAAAGAGGTTATTCAGGTTATTTCCAAAAAATACAAGATTTGTTTTGCAGATAAAACCTATAGTGGTGAACCCATTCGAATTGTTTTAATTTCATAATTAATTCCTTAAAACTTAACTTGATAAAAAAAAAAATAAAACAGTTCAATTTCTCAGAGCTAATATTTTTGCCGGTTATTATTATTAAGTCATTATAATTTGGACAAATTTGAAAGCCATTTGATGGAAAAACAAGCCTGAAAGCTAAGTGATATATCATAGTTAAATGGAAGATGGTTCAATACAGTGATAAATTTTCGTCTGCGAGATCTTTTCGGTAAAGATGCCCTTCCCTACCATTAAGCATACAATCTATCTTAATGTAGCGGTAAATATCTCTACCTTGAAAGAAAATACAATCTTCTTATAATTAAAATTCAACCACAATCTAAATTACAAATAACACTTCCGTTCTTTGATTCCTACCTTCACACATAAGAGCCAAAACGTTATCTAAAATGGAGGCTAGTTGTTCGAATGATCCTGTAGTAAAGACATAGTCAGAGCTGGTTGCTATCTGTTGAAGTTCCGATAAACGGAAATCGGTACCGACGCCAATAGCAATAATGGTTACACCAAGGTTTTTCAGCTCAAGAGCTTCATGTATCGGTGGTGGGTTACCATTATTTTGTCCGTCAGTCAGTAAAATTGTAATTTTTTCAACATCGGCTCTTGCATTGTTAAAGCTGTTCAGACGGACATACTGAAATACAAAATTCGAGAAACGGATTATTATACGACTCGAAGTCTTGTTTCCAAACCCGTTTATCATTTGGTTGTGTAATAATAACTATTATGTCTCGTGCTTCATTCATAAATTGCGATTGTGAATTATACTGTTGACAAAGCGCCAATAATTTTCAAATAATAATTTACTCAACATTATGGCTGAAGGTTCCTTTTCAGTTTCGTTGAAGTTTTAAAAACTTGAGCTGTCTGTTATTGCTCCTGTTTCTTTCTCTGACCAGGGTGTCCAATGTAATTGGTAAGTGCGCAGCATAATTTGGTAAGTGACTATATTGGTAAGTGCGCAACATAATTTGATAAATAGTCACTTACAAAATTATGCTGCACACTTACCAATTACATTGGCCCCCCTGCTGACGTTATTTTTTTTGGACATTGGATTCGTATTTTTTACTATTAAATCGTTTCTATCTGCTGGTGGGAGGTATCTTCTTGAAATATTGATAAATAGCATAACCAAATTTACCGTTATATACCCATTTTGGGGTATTTGAATAATTGAATAACAATCAACAGCGCTTAGGAACAGTGTACTCAGGTGCTCCGGAAGTGTAAGCAGTTCCTGTTTGCTAAAGCACGCCCGAAGAAATATCTAACCTGTATTCCGGCACCTATAGCTGTGGCCCCTCCGTTGTTTGGTTGAATATCCTGGATCCCTTGCTTGATTGCACTTTTAGTGTTGTATGTATCAAGTTCGAAGTGTCCAGCAACTCTATCGGAGAACATGACAGCTCCGAACCGTGTTCTGGTTCCGGCATTTGTAAATTTGTCTACAATATTTTTCATGAAGTCCTTCATGGTTTGGAAATTTCCCGCGTTGTTATTACTTATACTGGATGAGTCATCAAAGAGGAAAACAATATCTGCATCCGCCGTACACTCGTCAGTACCTTAATAAACAATAAATACAGAAATAAGTAATCCGCCGTACACTCGTCAGTATCTTAAAAAACAATACGTACAGAAATAAGTAATCCGCAGTACACTCGTCAGTATCTTAATAAAATATAAGTACCGAAATAAGTAATCCGATGTACACTCGTCAGTATCTTAATAAAATATAAGCACAGAAATAAGTAATCCGCCTTACACTCGTCACTACCTTTTAAATAAACAATAAGAACAGATATAAGCAACACAAAAACAAAATCTTCTTACTTTTCCTTTTAGTTTTATGTTTTATTGAAGTCATCTGAGTCATCTCATATACAGTTTTAAACTCAAAGACTGATGTTCTAGAAGCATAACTTGTTTTAGTGGTCTTGTAAAGTGACTTCCTAAAAGTAGGTAATGTTTTCGAAGGCCTCTCAATTTTGGATATCATGACTTTTAATTTCTTCGAAGTTAATGACGACACAATGTTGTTGATTTGGGACGTTCCGAGACTTACCCTTAATTTGATCATTCATTTGTAGATTTAGGGGAAATTAACAGTGATAACAGTATTAGAAAAATGCATTATTCCTTTATTGTCCTTTCATTTGTTCTTGTTGTCTTTTGTCTAAGGTTCTCTCTAGTTGAATTTCACTTTGATAGATTTGATTTTTATTGTGTGTTTAGTTTCTGTGCTTTGTCTAGGAATATTGATAGGGGGAAGGTTGGGCCCAAAAAAACTAGTTTAACCCTGCTACATATTGTATGTGTCTGTCCTAAGCCAGGAATCTTTGACAAAGCTTTCGTTTGTACTTGTCTTTATGATGCTTTCTGTTCTTTGTTTAAGAAGGGGGTCTATCTGTGACTATTTCAGGACTGGATTTGAATTATATGCATTTTATTAAGACCATAGGACAATTGCGGAACCGCGAGCAGCACCTACTGACCTTGTAAAAGGCTGTGTTTTTTTTTTCTGAATTGCCGCTTGATTGTGGGCTGTGTCGCGTACACTTATTCCACATCTCATTATTTTCTATTAATATTTAAAGATTTTTCACAAAAGACAAAGTCTTGTTAGGCCAATATTTGGTTCCCTCTATAATTGAAAGTTACAAAATTATTATAAAGAAGATTCTCTGTGTTATTTAGATGGTAAGATGATTGAACAAACGTGTTCTTATAATTCTAAAAATTGATGCTAACCAGCACTATAAGAATATTCCAAATACAATACCAAAGGTGGTATAAAATGAAATTTGTTTATGCTTAATATCGATATTTCAAGATGAAACCTTTCATCAGCAGCATTTGAATCAAAATATTGGAAAGTAAAAAAAAACAAAAGTTTGGAATGAAAAGTACTCAAAACCAAAAACGCTTTAACAGGAAAGCCATATCCAGCACCGAGAATATATCAATCATGTGCAGTACAAGGAAGAAAACGTGGATGATTCAAACAATTTTGAATTTAACAACACCGTTTCATTTCGACTAGCTTCTTTTAGATAACCAGTCGAAATGTTTTGTGACTAGGATGTTCTACAATGTACTCACCGGAAGGTGGCGCTGTGGGAGGTCCACGTGTTACGACTACTGGCGGAGGAGTGGCTGGTACAGGAGCTGAATTAGATCCTAAAATGATATAAATATTGTCATTATTAATGATTTTTTAAGTAAAAAATATGCAAACTTGGTACGATTTGAGCCGTTCCTTTACAACTTTAATCCTAAAATGACTGGATTTACTTCAGACTGTCAAAGATTTATTATATTATGTAACTTAATGTTATGCTTATTTGTAATAAAAAGGGGAAAAAAACTTTTATGTTGAAACTTTTATTAGCGTTCATGTCATACTGCACTTCGATCTATAAAAAATATACTTATGAATGTGTTATTATCCTTCTATGAATTGATTTCATAATCTATCATAAAAGTTAAAATGTTCTTGTACTATTCGAATTTCTAACACCTAATTATATTTTTTTTATAAATAAAAAATTCAAAATTGGTACATTTTTTAGTTAGTATGAATGATAAATTGTTCATTCACGATGCAATGTTAGACCTCTAATACACTTTTTCTCTTATCTGTTGCTAGTCATTTATTTACATTTTTATAATGTTCAATAGAAATTAGGTTTTGTTTCTTTTATTTAGTTAATCTTAAACATTTACATTAAGATACGTTTACATACTATTATTTTGATATATCTCAATCTGCCTTAAAGGAAAACGGAAGAAACAGAGGAGCCAATGTGGCATCCGAATGTCAAAGTCCGAAAGGACAGAGACAACGCCAATAAACACAAACAACAACAAGACGGAGAAACAAATAACATATAAAACTCGGAACCACAAAAACTACTGAATATCAATTAACATTGCAAACTCTAGTCGTTACGAGAGTAACTAGGATGCTCCGGAAAGAATTCCGATTCATATGTTTATTTTCCAGTGTAAGTTTGAATTTTGTAGCACTGTTTGATTTCGGATTCTTATATATTTGCACTGAACTGGATAAGAATCATATTCTTTTCATATGTACCAGTAGTTATATCACATGCTTTTAATTCAAATATGATAAAATTTTTATTGTATCCTTTTACATACCTCCCCAACTGACCCAAGATCCCACTGTTCCTGCATCTAAAATTGAATAAAAAATTCACAAATCCTTTATACAGTGCTTCCATCATTATTCGTTAGGTATATATTTTCGTGGTTTTCGTGGGTGTCATAGACAACGAAAGTAAGAATCCAACAAATTTTGTATTTACTTTGATAACAGTTGGTGTTATACAGAAACCACGAAATTAAATATCCCTCGAAATGTCTTATTTTGAGAAACCACGAAAATTGATATTAACAAAAATAAATGAATCCACAGTAAGTAGAAACAAATGAAAAGGCACATCACTTTAAAACTTTAAACAAATTTACATGTATACTAACGAAAAAAGAAACTTATACTGCTTCGCAAATTCAAAATGATGTAAGTTAATATTGTAATATCTCGTAACTTGCATTATTGTTTTTCTAAAGATCTTGATAGCTGATTTTCGTATCGTTTGATTTTATAAAAAGGAGAGATACCGATGGACCATCGGAAAGTCAAAAGTCCGAAAAGGCAAAAAGAAAAGCAAGTAATGAAGATCAAGAAGAGAACAAAGACACAGGCAACACAAAACACAAACAATAGGAAAATTAACTGAGCGGAGATTAACAACTCGAATCCAAGTCGTAACGAGAGTGCTCCGGAAGAGTAAGCAGTTTCTGACTGCTTTAACACACCTATCTCATTAACAATGGCTAATTAGAAAAATAAATAAGGTTGAAAATATCACGCTTGAAAAACACATCACATCAATATTGAAGTTCACTTTTCAGCATGTATAGTACATGAGCAAATTAAGCAAATTATCTGAAAGCTTAATTAACACAATTAAAATAATGTGAAATCAACGCCAAAAATAAAAAACAGTTAACAAAATTGAAAACCAAACAAAAGTTGTACATTTTATATCAAATTTCAAATTCAAATCAGTTTTCTTTTATCAGGCACAAAGTACGCCCAATTAAGGGCCAATGGCTACAAATTAAACAGTGGGAAAATACAAATTGCAATCATATGTACAAATGAAACTTAAGTGTTTCCTGATCTCAGTGCCATTGACTGATTTAAAATGATCCAAGAAATTTCACTTGTTTGTTATAGAATTTTGTATTATCTAATTTATTGTTTTTTTAACGGGATACTGCTCTTTTAAAATTAGAAATAATATTTCATACTCACATGTGCCATGAAAGGCTAAAATAGTCACAACCAGAACCGACACAAGATAGTACATTTTTGTGAATGGCAACTTTTACCATAAATCGCGCTCTTTTGTATGAGTTTGACAATTTGAAAGAGGATTTAATTGATTTTGCCGTGCCTACTTCATTAATGTAAAACTAAAGCCATTATAGAAGATTAGGAAACACACTGGTGACAACTGTTAACTATTTATTTCATCGTTTAATTATTGCTTGGAATATGACTAATAAATACTATAAATTTTATTCAGTTATTTTATATTTTTCATAGAAGTATTTTTTATTGAATTGCATTAGTTAGATATTATAAGTATATCATCAATTTATACTTAGGATGGGTCTTCGATGTTATTTTAAGATGATTAATCGTGTCTTTCTGGCACATATTCCATATTCTTTCGTTTTTAATATTATTTCAGAGTTTGGCTTTAGTGCCGTGTGGAGGTCGTATAAAGCTTCCCCGTGCTTCAGTTGTATGCTCTTTTATATTTTCGAGTACTGGAATAAAATGTTTGAAAGGCACAGTTTACATATTTCCCAAATTTGACAACGTTTGGCTATTTCTTTAAATTTGATAAATTTATCTGTTTGGTCATTGTTGTAATATTTTTTTGCTTCTTTTTTGGTTCATCACTCATATATTTTACCGATTTTCCAAGTTTTCTACTCCTAGTGTGTCTGATGAAGGTTAATCCAGAAAAGCGCTTCACACGCAGTGAAATTCTGCTTTTGTACATTTATCAAAATCATATCAATATGTAGATTGTGTCTTTCTGGCACACATTCCATATTCTTTCGTTTTTAATTTTATCTTATAATTTAAAATAATATATAACGATCAAAAGGTGTTTATCTTATTTCACTTATTAATTTGTCATTCATGGTATTAGTCATAATAACAAAAAATACCTTTGATATTAACAAAAACCTGACTATACATGTAAAATCATATAGCTATGACACAAAAATCTCATTTTCTGTAATTATTCTATAGGCCAAAAGTTATCATTATATAAAAGCACCATTTACGTCACACATGGTCAATATATGAAGACTGCACTCAATCTGTGCAGAATAAAAAAAAACTTATGGACAACCGGTATAAACTAAATTGGTTGTTTTGGATATTTTGGATCGGGATTTTCGTTTAAGTTCTCGTCTATATCACTGTATATACTTTATCAATTTGGTCATGCATCAGAATCGTATAATCACACTTAAAATAACCGAAAATAATATAGAATTTGTGTTGGTCATTATTTTCGTGGGTACCAATTATCGTGATTTGATGAAAAAGGACCAGTTTGTGGAATCTTAAAATCGTGGTTCTGAAGTCTGCAGCATTCAGATCAATGTTAAATTTCCTTTTCGTGGGGTATACAATTTTGTGGGTATAGGCCACCCACGAAAACCTTGGAAGTTGATACCACACAAATATTAACGAGACCACAGTATATAATTTTGAGACTTGTCTGACACGATTTACCAAATATCCAATATTTTTGTCATCGAAATTTTCGCTTGTTAATTTCAAATTGTTTAAACACGAGGTTTCTTTCCTTGTTATGCACATGGCCGATATCATCAGTGTTGGATTTGGCTTTTCTGTTCGAACTTTTTGGTTTTGAGAACTTTTTATTTAATGTTTTTGGTTTGTGATCTTCCAATGTTTTGATTTAAATGCTGCTGATGAGAGGTTACTTCTTGAAATATCGATATATAGCATAAGCAAATTAACCGTTTTTTTCTATTGTATTTTTGAGTTACTTTTTTGTTTAAGTGTCTCTTGCGTGTTTTTGTTTGATTTTTTCTTTAATTTTAATAAGTAATTATTCATAAAGTTCTGGACCGTGTGTATTTTGATTATTCGGCAATATTAATCTTGTTTGTGTTCGGTCAATTATATTTCTGTATGAAATTTTCATAAATTGAGATTTGCATAAATGAATTCAATTATGGTTTTGTTTATCATTATTTGTTTTTGTTATTCTGTTTATATATCATGATTTTGATAGTAAACATTTCGTAGTTAAAGGAGTGTCAATGCTATGTAAGAATCTGATTTAACATTTTTTCGATATATAGGAATGGGAAAACGCACTTTAGATTTTTGTGTTACTTTTTTGTCGATATTATATAAGCAACCTATATGAAAAAGCAAAGTTATGGACGTAAATATTAATATTGAAATAAAAAAAATATAATGAGATTTTCTCTAGGGATTTTCGCCTAACATTGCTATTTAAACGTAATGGCCATTAAAGAGGACTTAATCTTATTAATATATTCATTATATTCCTAACATTAAGGGTATTAGAAGAAAATTGATCATTTATAATTAATTGTTTTTTACCAAATGAACTTTTATCGGGCACAGAAAATATAAGTGTAACGACCTTCGAGAACTGGTACTGGTTACGGATTATGTAAAATTCGAAACTGTGTTTTTATACAGATTGCTAGTGATCCATTCCGGAACCTTCCAGATCCTAGAATTGTCTATGGAGTAAAACATCATACCAACAAACATAGGAGCAATAGGAGTCAAATGATTTTTTAATGTTCACAGAAAAGTGAAATAAAATAAATTATTAAATTCTCAGGTCTCTATGGTTTTGCATATTATTGAATAAATGCATGCAATTCCTACAGATTGTAGGAATACATCCAATATTGATTAATCAACCAGTTTTCCCGCACAACAAAAGAAATAAATGGGTGAAACGATATTTGTGTTTATAAAGGATAAATACTATATATGGTAAGTTGGAACAAAGAGGGAACAACTATGACAACAAACATACTGGTTTTCCGTTTCATTGGAGAATAGCTCATGATATTTTAAAAATCTGTAGCATTTTTTTTCTTTGGTAAATACATGAATAGTGATTTCTAAAACTGCATATGGACCTATTGGTGTTGTCCGATGAGCGGGTTTTATGTTTTCCTATAATTCATTTGCTCATATGCGATAGGGAACTAGAATTTCTGTTTATAGGGTTTCCCATTTTGCCTTCTTACTAAAGATTTGACCAAGAACTAACAAAACGAAAATGATCGATTGCAGCTACATAATGATGCATACCGATTTGTTTTCAAATTGTTTTATAATGTTATTTAAACTGTATACCATTTATTTTTGTCATTTCATGTATTTTGTAATTTTGGCAGGTCCGGTTGCAGCATTCGTTATTCAGTTCTTCTGAGATCGATTTCACTAAGATGTCCCATGATTTTTCTTTTCCACAGTCGGTAACGTTTTTTTTTTTAATATTCAGCCGCTGTTGTTGTTTTTTCTATGTTATTCAGTAAGAATGAATACAACAAAAATGCTTAACAGTTTTAAGACCAAATGTGCAATTTTATGAACAGAATTAATTCTTAATTAAGTATGACATGATAAATTTCTTTGTATCAATATTTTATATTACAAATCATTGTAATAGAACTAGTTAAGTGAGACTCGTAGTTAATTTCATTGAAAACTACTAAAAATATTGAATAGTTTATGCATATTTAGTGGAAACCACCATTTAATAGCCAATTTGACCACGAATACATCATCAAATGTATGTCTGAATAAAGTAATTCAGCTGTTTTTCTGTATGTATATTGTATCAATAGAAGATAATGAGATTTGGAATAAGTGTACGCGACACAACCTACAATATAAACGTAAATCTAAAACACCCAAAAAGGAAAACAGCCAGCTCCATATTCATATTCTCAAAGTTTGGGGGTCACGGTCTTGCCCTTATTAGACATCACGTGCTCATACACATGATGCACCATTGAGTTAATTGTTTTGTTGTTTTGCCTACGGATAGAATACCTCCACGAATAGAGCTAATGTTTTCAATTATATTGATTCCAAAAGAAGAAAAGTCACTTTAGTGCGAGCAAAGTTGTTAATCAATCAAAAGACGTTACACTGTGGCTCGTGAATTGGTAAATGAAAAAAATGTTTAAAAGGTGAAACCTCATGTAAGGTAGATGGGCTTTCTATTACTGAGCATCTTTCTGCACATCTATCATAATTTTAAATTTCATTGTGCTAGCTGTTCTAATTGATTTGATTTTTGGGCTTTTTGAGCATCAAAATTGAAAATTACAACAAAAAATGGACAAATCACAAATTATTTGCGAATTTCAATGTTTTCCTGTACTTTTCAAGGGGATATAGTTTGTATAGAAATAAAGGAGAAAAACACATTCCACTTTTTTTTCAAAATTTTTCTTAACTTTGATATTTAAAAGTCTCTTCAAAACAAAGATTTCCACAAATTTTATGAAAAATCCATGGAGCAGATTTTCTCAGGTGAAGAAAATTTGATTTGCCCTATTGAATCTATGTAAAAGTACTAAAACGTGCATTGGTTAAAGTCGTTTCTACAAAAATACTGATGGTGAACTTTTAATTTCATTACCAATATTTAAAGTACCATTCTATGGCTAGCTGTGTCCAACATTTAAGAAAATTCTATGGATTAATTCTTAGACATCCCATCTACCTTAAAAGGTAAAAACCAAATAAATAAATACAAGACATTTTGAAATGAATAGAATTCAACGGTGCCATTTTTTACTTTAAGTCTTACTCAAGGTTTATAACGAAATAAGATATGTTTACACATCAACTGAACCGAATGACGATTTCGGACCCTTGGTAAATCTTCATTGGAAAAGGTAAAAAAGTTCGTTTACAAAGACCAAAATTACGGGAATACAAACGTCATTTAAGTGTAAATCTGGATCTTAATATTAAGTAAACATCTGTCGTAAAGGATTGAAACCTTTCTAAAAATTTGACAATTCTTTGCTCAAGAACTTTTGTTTTTTGCCAGTGCAAGTTTCAGGAAGATGCTTGCATATCGTGAAAGCTGTTTGCCGAACCACAGTGTCCACGAACATATCGTTCGTGGACACTGTGGTTCGGCAAACTGCAGGCAACCTTTCTCCCGAAAATTTGGGCACGTTTTATTGTTTTATTAATTTTAAACTTTTTTTGTACTTATTTATTTACTTATTTGGTTTTTACCTTTTTTGTAATGTGATTTTACCTTCTAAACAATTCTTTTAAAGTCGTTATTTGCTTTAATTATTAAACTTCTTTGTGTAAATCACTATTTACTATTATCACAAAACGCAACTATTCGGAATGGTATTACGTTAGAACGCAACTATTCAGATTAATGGCATTAGAACGCTACTATTCGGATCAATGACGTTAGAACGCTACTATTCGGAATGAAATTACGTTAGAATACAACTATTCAGATCAATGACGTTAGAACGCTAATATTGGGATCAATAACGTTTTGAACGCTACTTTTCGGGTCAATGACGTATAAACGATACTATATAGATCAACGACGTTAGAACGCTTCTATTCAGATCAAGAGCTATTCTATTCAGGTCAATATCGCTTCCTTTCGGATCAAACTGTAAAAGAAAAGAGCAACTCTCTCAAGAAAATGTTATCTATAAAGGATATCTAAGACATTTTTCTTTTATTTCACGGGACGCCTACAAAGATGAGGCGTTCAAAATTTCTCCAAGTACCAAATTAAATATATTTTATTTTCGACAAAGGCATGTAAAAACTGTTATATTTTTCCGTGTTGAAGTTTGCAATCAAATAAATTGTTATTCCTTTAATATTTTGCACAGATTTAAGATTTTCTTTTACAGCGGCGAACGAAAGTGTCTTTCATGGCTCAAATAGCATGCATATACATGGTTTGTATCAAAAATGATTTAGCGGCAAATTGATATGGTTGCTCTCTGTTATAGCAATGACAAAACAGTGATTATTTGTGAAGTTATTGAAAACAGAATAATCTTTATTTGGTCAAGCGGGAAAATTTGTATACCTCAACTATATTGACGATCTGCAAAAGTACAAATTTATTTGAGACACCCTTTGAAAATAGAATTGAACATTTTAGTAGGCAGGGTTGGTCTTTCTTTTACAGATTTGTCTGATTAGAAGCGTTCTTTATCTGAATAGAAGCGTTCTTTATCTGAAAAGAAGCGTTCATGATCTGAATAGAAGCGTTCTTGATCTGAATAGACGAGTTCTTTATCTGAATAGAAGCGTTCTTTATCTGAATAAAAGCGTTCTTTATCTGAATGGAAGCGTTCATGATCTGAATAGATGCGTTCTTGATGTGAATAGATGCGTTCTTGGTCTGAATAGTTACGTTTTGAATATACACCGAGATTATGCAATTTTGAAAAAAAAAATGTTTACGGGGTAGTGGTCAATGCGAGTGATTTCGTAAATATTAGTTAGAAATCAGAGTGGATCATACTTAATACAAATGACAATAAAGTTCAACAACAATAAATTTTGCTACGCCTGACGCGCTTTTCTTCTTTTCAAGACTGATCAGAGGCGCTCTATCAAAAATATTGAAAATGCAAAACACTATCTGATTATGAAGAGCATAGAACACTAAAACCAAAAATACCAAACTGGGGAACCAAATTATTACTAAGATGATCAACCTATGTCTGGGGTAGGAAAAACCTGAGGGTTTAGACAATTTTGAAATTTAAGCAGATAATTCAAAGCTTTGATGTTTTCTCTTACACAAAAGTGTCGGTGCCGGAGCGGGCTAACCTCGGGGAATTTAAACTCCACCAGCAGTGCTAACCTTCACGGGTGTTCAAAATACAAATGACAACAAAGTTCCAGACAATAAATTTTGCTACGTCTGACGCGCGTTTCGTCTATTTAAGACTCAAAGGAATGTTTCTAAAGAATTAAACCATCCCTTTACGAGAGATATCTTCACGAATTGTAAAACCAGTTCAGAAACATGACAGTGCATAAATGCGGTTTCTAGATAGAAAGAAATGCTTTATTACCTTACCTCAAATCGTCAAACAAAATTTGAATGTTTTTATCAACAATGACCAGCCCGGTTTTCATATTATTGAATTTGTCAAAACAGAAATGAAATATTGTTATTTCTTCAAGATTTTTGCGAAAATTATGAGAAGCTTTAAATTAACGAATCATGGATAAGAAATCGGTAAATTTAGAAAAAAAATGTTTTTCTCAAACAATTTATTATTGCTTTAAAGACGGAGGACATAATTTAATCACATAATGAGCATACGGGTTTTAAGGACCACTTGTTTTACTCGTTGAGGAAAAACACTACTAAGATTGGTCTTTCTAAAGGTCTTGTATTACTCTATTTTATTGACCGGGCTGGTCACGGGTCAATTATTTCGGACTTGATCGTTTAAATCTTACCTAAAAGAACGAGAAACTTAAGCTCCGCCCAACCTTGTGAATAAAATAGAATAATAAATCGAAAGGAAGACCAAACTTCTATACAAAACAATCGAACTTATTTATTCTAATTTTGTCTATAAAATATATAGCTTGTTAAAGGAACCACTAATTAAGTTTGTTTAAAGGGGGTACCCAACACCTAGACTAAAATAAAATTGTGTCGTTTAATATCCTTCAAAATTTGCTTAAAGATCTATTCTTATCAGATAAGTTTATCTACTAAATCTTAAGAAATTCGAACCATAGGTTTCTTGGGAAAATTTTCATTGAACATAATGGAGTTTCAACATTTCATATTTTGATCACGAAAAAGCTTGATTTCATTGAATAAATATACCTGACTAAAACGTTCAACTGATATTTAAGAGTTATCTCCCTTAGGTGTATTGTACCCCCTTAATTCATATTGATAGGACTAAAGCATTATCATTGGGAATATATTTCTCTAAACCGAAAGGTTATGCCTCTCCCAGACATAGGTTGATCTTACCCATAATTTGGTTTCCCTGTGCTGTTGTCTGGACTTTGTCGTTATTATTATCCTTAACATCCGTGTAGGTAAGGACTGCTGCTGGAGTTTTGATTCCCCGAGGTTAACCCGCTCCGGCATCAACACTTTTGCTTTGAAAACCACACCAAAACTATAAATTTCCCGTTCATATCTTAAAATTGTCTAAACCTAAGGTTTTCCCTTTCCACATTTTTGTTTATCCTAGTCATAAATTGGTTTTCCTGTTTCCGGTATTTTTGGTTGTATTGTTCAATGCTCTTCATATTCTGTATATAGTGTTTGTTTTTTTTTTCTCAATTTATTGGAAAGAGCGCCATTGAGGACTTTCGAATAGATGTAACGCACCTGCACGTCAGGCGTTACAAAATTTATTGTCTGGAACTTTGCAGCATTTTATTATTCATGGAATGCCTGTACCAAACAGGACCATTGCGATCTTCAATTTTTCTGATATGTCTTTTTTGTTTTGTCTTGACATAATTTACTGGACGATTCTGGTTTGTTTACACTTGATCTGGTGGTGTTCATAGTTTTAGTTAAATTTTGGCTTTTTTCAATATTTTGGGTAGAGAACCTTTGATGAGTCTTTTGTAGACGAAACGCATGTCGGGTGTAGCAAAATTTATTGTCTGGAACTTCGTTGTAATTTGTATATTCAGTATTTAATAATCAAGGCCACCCAAGTAGTGTCAAGTGTCATATCTGTTGATTTCACTGGACACGGTATTAATTTTACCTGATTGACTCCGATAACAGTTTACCGAATCTCAAAATATTGGACACTGAGTAAAGTCAGTAGTTGATCAGTAAGTTTTGTCCGTTCCAGAAGTGAAATTTTCTTCTAGTGAAAATAGTCTTGAACCAAATCAATTTAGTAGGCGATTTTAAAACATTACAATAGTGATAAATCAAACATTTATTACAAATACAAACAATGTAACCAATTCTAGCACATAATGCAAAAAGCTTCTTTACAAAGGAAAGATAGTTACAATAACATAATTAGTACAACATTTTTTGTGTTTATTTTAGAAACATATCAAAATAGACATAATCTGTTTTTTTATCTCAACAAGATATACGAAAAGAAGTTTCTTTAGCGTTGCTTTGCAAGCTGATACATTTTTGATGATAAAATGCCAACATCTGTTTTCATATTCTGTATCGTGATGATCAAAGGATAAGTTTGGTAAAGGGTTGGAATAAATTACGGGTAAATGTTGTATAATGTATGCGAGTCAGATACCAATATCTTAAATCAATAATAATATTATTTAAAATCAATAATAATATATCTTAAGGGGATAGCCGGTACATGACAAAAATGGGATAATTTCGGTAATTTTTTTTCAAAATAAGCTAAAATGTGTACTTGAACTGCAAAATCTAAAAAAAAAATGAATCATAGGGAAATTAAGGATTCCTTAGGTACCTCGACATTTCATATTTCAAATTTGATTCCTGAGAAGCTTGATTTCCCTGAATGAATGAGCCTGATTTAAACATTCGCCTGATATCTAAGTTATCCCCCCTTTGATGTTTTGAATCACGTTTAGTTCAGATGGCGTCTGACGATATCCGAATAGTCAGGTGATCTTTGAGCACAGGGACATTATATTTCAAGACTGTAGAATATATGCACATATGCTACTTACATGACTTAAAAATGCTTGTAAATGTAAACTCATGAAACTTTACTTTTAACAAACATAACAAAATATCAATTGATACTAGTAACTAAACAGGAAAACCAATTATATTATAAAGTTTGTTTGTTTGTTGTAAGATAAAAAAACACTATAAAAACAACACCAATGTGCAACATATTAGGAATGTGTTTACAGCATGTTATTCAGATTAAACTATAAAACTTCAAGAATGTGTAAATGTAAAACTGTGACACAAATAGAATAACAAATATTTAATGCAGAACTGTTATATACAGTTATAACAAATAATACATAATTCTAGATTTTGACAAGTGATAACACATCTATGTACATTTACTGTTCTTAACAATCTTCTCCATTTTCTAAATCGAATACAGCAAAAGTATGAAATATAGATTTAGTAAAACCTGTACCAGTGTACAAGGCGATAATACTCATAATTGTTTCATTACTTATAAAACAAAATATTGTCATTGGCATTGTTTTCAATAAAACAATAAAACTAACAATAGTATTTATCTTTAAAAGTCTCAAAGAAAAAACTAAAATATGTTTTGGTCATTTTTTTTCTATTCGTCAGCGAAAGACTGAATGTAGCTTTGATTTGACCCTTAGTTTCGGTGGTACACCTGTTTGAGAATCCGGAATTTCTTCGCCGTCCGTCAGCCCACTTTCCATGTCGCTGTCCTGTCCGTATGATGGCTCATTGTTATCAGAAACTGATGAAGAAGAAGAACTTTCTTCTTGATCATCTGAACCAGCCCTTATCAGCTGACTGCGATTTTTCTCAGACAAAAATCTCAGCATTGAATAAAAGTTGGGATTTACTGCCAGATTAAACTGATGTGTCTTTTGTTGGAGGTAATGCATGCTATTGGCATACTGCCATTGTTGCCAATAATGACCCCAGTCACCATTTACAACGCGGTACTTATAAGCCGGAGAGATGCTGTAGGCGTTGTTCATCAGAGCTCGTTTAAGTCTGGACTTCCGGGCACACTCGTTATTCTTTGCACGTTTCATCCAGTATTGCTCGTCCTTCTGGTCTGCTGGCACATGCTGTTTCTGTGCTCGCCTTCGTATACTCACGCCTTTATGGACATCTAAATTTATCTTAGAAATATTCGAAATCATGGTAAAGGATTTTCGCTGTCTGGCAATAACTTGTGAAAGTGTGAATATCTGAAAGCTAAAATGAAAAGAAATAACTTTATAAACTTTGAGCTCATGAAACGGCAGAAGACAATCAAATTAACATTGGTGAACCTTTTCTACTTCCATTCGAAACACGAAAATCCTATACAATTATTAGTTTCCATGATTTTCTGATAACGATGTGGTTTTTTTTCTTATTTGTATAAAAACGTATTGTCCCCAATTTCATTATTGTACATTAAAAGAAACAAAAGTTATAACTCCTAGACTATGTGTAATAAGCATTACTAATTATACAATATAACTTGGCATTAATTTCTCTAGGCTACACTGGCCTATGTTTAAATTTAAATGTGCTATAACTACAATACTGTTAAGTGGAAATTATCATGAAGTCATGCCACCCTTGAAATACAGATCTGTCTTTAAAAGAGCCAAAGTATTTTGCTCAATATATACTTGAGAATTCGCCCACGGTTCTGGAGAAGTAGCGCGAACACGTGAGCTGTTTGTTTTTCTTTATTGCTTTGACCGATCAAACTCGTGATATAAAAAAAACTGGAAACTTAAAATGTTAACCAGCATGTTCTGAACAAAATATACACATTTAAAATTTAGTATAAAGTAACATTTGTGGATTTGAAGTTTACAGTGTATAAAGCAATTTCATGGGGAACCAAACAGACCAGCGCCACACATAAAAACCACAAAAAAATGATACACCACTAAAAATAATAAAAAACAGTGTTCGTAAGGTTGAATGAAAAGAACTGGTCACCAAATAATGATGACTTTGGTATTGCAATAGATACGAGCATAATAAGTAAAGATGTTTTTGTTTTTCTTCTGAATAATCTATCATTTTCAAGTAATAGAATATGCCCTCGTGTCGTTTTTTTCATGTCTCTTTCCAGAGCATTCGTGTAATTTTTCAGATCAAAATTTTCTTTATAATCGTACAGCGTTTGGCATTTGGATAGAGCGTCTGTGATTAATCTAGAAATGCACGTAAGGCGTAGCAAAATTTATCGTCTGGAAAATTGTTGTCATTTGGATTAATTATGTTAATAGTGATTATAAAATAACTTAGTGATTATAAAATAACTTAGTGATTATAAAATAACTTAGTGATGCAGAAAATGATTTAACTAAAAAAAATATGAGAATGATTATTCCAGTTCCGACGTTAATTTCGTTTGAAATGCCTGTACCAAGTCAGGACCATTGCGATCCACCAGTTCTCCGGTATGACTGATTCGTTTTTGTCATTTTCTCTGGATTATGAGATTGATCATTCAAGTTCGGTAGTTTTGTTGTTACCTTTATTTGTTTTATCTTTATTTTAATATAAATTCAAAAAACTTTAAAACAGAATTTGGTTCCATTATTTTTTTTCCAAAGTTCCATCGATAATTTTGTTTTCCCTTTATTTTACTATGCATACAAAGAAAATTAAACAGAATTTTTGGTACCTTTTATTTTTTATTTTTTAATGGGAAAATAAAATATATACAAAATGCACCATAAAGGGCAATTTAATTCTTTGAGCAATAAGAAAGAGCATGATGCATTAGTTTTTCTATGTTCAGTTTACGCTTTTAGAACACGTGTTAAGACATTGCTCTTATGAAATGGTTTTAAACTTAATTGTCTTTTACGTGACAAATATATAATATAAACCTATATATAGAGAAAATGTGGAAAATAAATTTACAAAGTGTTATTTTACCTATCTTCAATTTGTTCCCCAAAAAAACAGTAAATAACCCCTTTTATCGGTTATCATTACATTTTCTCTTTGATGTATCACCTAAATCATCGGGTCGGTACGGTCAGTCCACATAAAAAATAATTCCTATCAAAACCATTAGAAATAAACACATTAGAAAGAAAAGGTCACAATTTGTCGCTCGGTGATTACCGATAAAACGAATATAGGACTTTTCAAATCTTGAGATCGAGTTTATCAATGGTATATGTTCACTCTTTGGGTTCAACATAAACCAGTGATAAACTCGATCTCAAGATTCAAAAGTCCTATATTCTATATTTATTTGGCTGTAATTCAACTAACGTCTTTTTGGGATCGACATTTGTTCGACACCATTTCTAAAATAACCACAATCATTTTATTTCTAAAGGTTAACCTCGGGGATATACAGCATAACCGTATAAATCGTATTATACCCATTTTACTATAATATTTTGAAAACAATGTCGAAAAACTGCTGCTGATGGACCAAAAGGTCCCCGAGGGTAACCACAAGCCTGTTCGTCAGACTTTTATGACACGATTTTTTACATTATTATTGAAATTCCCGATTACTAAATTATGAATTGATTATTACACCAGGTTTTTTTTCCTTTTACTGCGCATTGGCAATGTCCTCAGTGTTGCGACAGAATATTTTTTTCATTATTATCATTATTTTTCATGGCAGAAATCCTTCTTCAGCATAATTTTTCACTTACTTTCTGCTTCCAAAATATTTTTTTCATCAAAAATAATTTTCAGAATATTTTTAGGAATTAAGGCCCCCTAGACTCGAGGTGATTTTATTCAAACATTAAATGCAATATTTATTTTAAAAGTTTTGATAATATGTGAAATCAATGTATTATAAAGTGTGGGTACACATAGATATGGACAACTTTTACAATTTGATACTCTTTTTAAGTAGTGTCAAATCTATAAAATGTGTCCGCTACATTTACCCCGCTCAATTTTTTTTTGTGAGTAAGGGCACAAATATACCCAATATGCCCCTCAAATGACATATTACGTATAGTATTTTAGAAAGTAATAATTGGATATTGCATGAAATTTGAGGCCACACGAAAAAAAAATCAATGATATTCCATAAGATAAGTAAACATTGAGTGTGTCTCCCACAAGGCTAAAATAGCAATGGTCAATCACTTCTGAGAATGAAACGGTGAAAATTGTTAACCATGATAAAAAACTTTAAACTTACAATTCACAAGGATTAAATTTTCCTGATTATAAATTTAAAGATATCGGTGGGAGAATTAATCTAGCAGGGTGTAGGCGTATTCATAAAGAATGAATCTGCATTCTTAACACTTTGTAAATGTTGGGATAGGAGTAAATAAGAAAACTGTAAAAATGTAGGACATCCAAAATGCAAACCGTTATTATATCCGAGCGTAACATGTTTAACATATTCTAGAATTTGATTCAGAAAATCGAATAAAGGACCTTAACAAAATATGTACTAGAATTTTGGATCTATTTCAAGTAAAAATCCATGTTTTTCGAGTTTTATATATCACAAATCTTATCAACTGATTATACTAGTATACAAAATTGGACAAAAGTAAAGAACCACCAATTTTAATTTTTTTCTTATTTTCCTAAAGAAGCAAAATAAATTTGATATAAAAAAATTCATGATAATAACAGACTAAAATGTCTGCTGATGTTTAAACGATTTATTGTCATGAAACCATTGCGTTTGTGACCAACAGCTGGCTTTTTAAACATCGGGAAAGTAACAAAGAAAAAAATCAAGAAAAAGTTTGCCTCTAAAATTGTCTGTTATAATATGTTCTTTAAAGACATAAACTTAAAGAATTACAATTTCTAAACAATAGAGTAAGTGTTCAAGTTCGATGTCTTGTATTTTTTTTATGTTGCTTTTTGAAGAATAATTTCTGTTTTTCTTGATTAAATTCAAAGTGGGGTAAATGACAGTTCTATTAAGCCTTAGGTTAATCTGATTATATATCTTTAAGATATGAATTCATTACTTTAAAACATTTGTTGATTTTCAGGTGGCCCTTAACTTTTGTCCAAGTGTATATTGTATTTGTTATCTATTATTTAAAACCACACCAGTTCTTTATACAATGGAAAATATAACAACGAAAAAAAGCAAATCTATAATACATGTATTAAGGTAAGCATTTAAGCAAGCAAATGGGTGGCCCAATCTTCTATGAAATACAATCTAAATATCACGTACAATCTACTTTTTTGTCATTTAACAGGCAATAACTCCTTTAAGAGTCATCTGATAATTCAGGCCTAATGGACATTTTTGTAGATCTAAATTAGCTGAACATTTAAGCAAGCAACATCTTTTCTCTATTTGCAATAGTTTCATTCTATAGGCGAAAAAACCATGATAAAACGTTTAACATAAAAGCAAGCAAAACATTTTCTCTATCTACTTACGATCACAATCTATAAGGCTAAAACCACTTTTTTGTGTTTTAAGGGACCATTTCTCCTATAAGGGGGTCATTTGACAATTTCGACATAATGGACAATTTTGAAGAACTTAATTAGCTGAAAAATATGCAATCTAAATTTCTTCAATATCTTATATTGTTCTTGAGATATTGAACAAAACAAGTGCAAAATGCAGAAAGAAAAACAAAGAAAAGGGACAATAACTTCCACACATGTAATGAAATTTCTTTAAAATTTCTGGGTAGGTAGATCTTCACTTGCTGATCACTTCTACACGTGCCAGAATTTGGATATGTTACCGTTTTGTGAGTTATTTGCAAAAAAAATGCTGTTTTACCCCCTGTTCTTATCGGATCAATCTAAAATTATGATCGATTGATAAATGGTGTTGCGTACAGCTCTGTAAAGTAATTGATATAATATAGAATGGATATGGTGAACTGCAAAGTTAGAAGGGGTGTCCGTGTGCCAACAGTGATGAAAATCATCTTTTTTTAAAGCCGTTGACACCGGAAAATCCAGCATGTGGCTGAGCTGGAATCGAGCCCATACTCTGTCATCTATGGCAACTTCGCCTGCACTGTGACCAGCGCCCTAGACCACTAGACCACCTAGGCTAGATAAAAATCTAGCTTTCGGTTGCCTAGTTAAGCCTCCTCGTAGACAGTCTAAGGTTGTAACACAGTACACGATGAACATTTGGTGGGTAGGGAGAGAAAGATAGAGAATTGGGCATAATTATGATCGTTTGTAACCAACAAATATCATTCCTAAAAAGTTTCAGTCAAATTGGTACAGTAGTTTCAAGATTTCAAGATTTTTGGAATTGTTTACAGACAATGACCATTACTTTTAACCTTTAAGGGGTCATAACTCCTATGGTTCATCTGACAATATCGACATATTGGACAATTTTGTAAAACTTAATTAGCTGAACAATATGCAATTTAAATTACTTCAATATCTTTCATTGTTCTTGAGATATAAAACAAAATAAGTGTTTAAAGCAGAAAAAAATAAGAAAAGGGGCAATAATTCCAACAGTAGATCTGGACGTGCCAGAATTTTGATATCTGTCACTGTTTTTGAGTTATGTGCAAAAATACTGCTGTTTTACCCCCCCCCCTCCCCGGTTGTATTTTAGCAACGGCGGCCATGTTTTTATCGGATCAATTAAAAATGAGGATCGTTTGTAGCACACATGTCATATATCATTCCTACCAAGTTTCAGTCTAAATGGTAGAGTTGTTTCAGTAATATCTTTCCAATGGTTTCATTGACATGATGGAGTGTTGGCAAAGTGAAATATTGTTACATTAAGGTTCATCTAAACACTTCGGAATAAATGACCGATATTTACGTCTTTTTTTAGTCTATGTGGAGCTTTAACTACACATTCAATTGCTTAATAAGGCGTAGCAGCGTCAAGATAAATATTTTGCATAAACTTTTAGTATTTCGTACGTGTACAATTGATCCGTTCTGTCGGGGAATTTTATTTGAGTTTTTTAGTTTACCTTAATATAGCCAAATAAAAAATAATGCCCTGTCATTTAGCCTCCACGTGCAAGGAAATTTTATTATTGGTGTCATTAAATCTACTCACAATCGGTTTTATTGAAGGTTACTTTCGGGTAATTCATGCTTTAATTATGGGACAAAAAAAAGAAAATGAATAGAGAAAACAACAAAAGTAATCTTGTAGACTGGAATGGAAAATGATCGGCAATTCTTATATCTAGACGATGCTACACCTTATTTTTTGTTTCTATGTATCGTTTAAGTCGTACGTAGACTAGAAAAATGGGTCAAATATATACGATTTTATTCGAAGTGTAACCATGAACCTTAAGTCATTGAAACCAGGTGAGCGATTCAGGCGCCTTTTGTTTATTATTAAAACATGTTTATCACCTTGACATAGTTCGGCTTATTCCTTAAAGATACAAAAATGTTTTTTTTCTCTATTTATTATTATTCAATGCCAACGAACAAAAAAGAAAGATGTTGTGTCCATTTACATTGGAATCATTTATTTTCGTGGGAACCAATTTTCGTGGTTTGAAAAAAAAGAATCAGTTCGTGATATCTCAAATTCGTGGTTCTGAAGTTTGTAGCATACCTATTAATATAAAATTTCCTTTTCGTGGAATATTGAATTATCTGGGTCAAGGCCACCCAAGAAAACAACGAAAACTGATACCGAACGAATAATAATAAAACCACAGTACTTGCAATCGAACTTAAAAATAAACATGGCCTGCTTTTTATCAATTAAAATATGAAGTTGATGATTACAATTCAACGTTTTATTCAATAACGATGTGTTCACAGTATACACAATATTACAGGGGAGATAATATTTTGTCACCACCTTTCAGAATGTAACTCCCTTACATAAGGCATTCAAAATACAATCTGAATGGGGAGAAATAATAGAAAATAAAGAGATGTGGAATTAGTGTACGCGACACAGCCCACAATTAAACGGTAATTTAGAAAAACCACAATGGACAACCGCCAGCAGCCTTCAACGAGGCCATTTGGCACTGCTCCCGGTTCTGCAATTGGCCCATGGTCTAAATAAGATGCATATAATTCAAATCCAGCCCTGAAATAGTCACAGATAGACCCCCTTCTTAAACAAGAAACAGAAAACATCAAAAAGACAAGTACAAACGAAAGCTTTGTCAAAGATTCCTGGCTTAGGACAGGCACGTGTAATATGTGGCGGGGTTAAACTAGTTTTTTGGGCCCAACCTTCCCCCTATCAATATTCCTAGACAAAGCACAAAAACTAAACACACAATAAAAATCAAATCGATCAAAGTCCAATTCTACTAGAGAGAACCTAAGACGGCTAGACTTTATATCTTAAAACTAGAAATAATGTAAGAAGCAAAGGTGTACCAAAGGGGTAATCAGTATCATAAAACCGTAAAGACAAAGACAAAACCGGCAGACAAAAAATCATCACAACAAAACAAACCACATAACAACATAAAACACACACACACATAACAACAAAACCGCATTCAGCAACGTGAACTCAAGTCGAAACGAGAGTAAACTCAGGTGCTCCGGAAGAGTAAGCAGTTCCTGCTTGCTATAGCAGACACGTCATGTTGCCAAAGATCGATTAAGTGTTGGTTAAATCTGGAAAGGATGACATTACAAAACTCTATGTCAAACCAACATCTGTGCTCATCTGGGACATAGAAATCCCGTATTTGTATACAAGCACATGATGTCGTCCGTAAAATTTCTTGAGTGATGACAACAACCTGGGAGCAACGTACCCCTGTGTTAACAATTTGCTTGTCAGCCGTGTAGCTCTATCAAGGAAGTCGTTGTACTCCCCACATGCTCTGGAATAACGAATCAATTATGATACGTAGACTCCATATGCTATATATAAAATATAGAACTGTCCGGGCTACCACAATTGATTTGTTCAGATAATATCTACGGCATAAGTTTAGATGTTCTTCTAAAAAGTCCTGTCTGTCATGGTAAAAAACAACACTTCGAATAAAATGACTGACATTCTATCCGTTCTTTGCAGTCTATACACGTAAAATTGCTATAAAAGCGAATAGCAGCGTCTTAAAAATATGTTTAAGATCACCATCAGCAGTAGCTATTGCTTTGGCCTCGAGGTGATTTTACACCAGAAACACAAATACCCAAATACGATATCTTTTTCACATTCCAGCCACCTTTTGAGTCTTACATCTACTCTATAAATTCAGAATTATCAATTAAGTTAAATAAAGAGAAATTATATATAAAAAAATTTCAATTTAATCTGTATCAAAGAAATTTTAATACTAAACAACGTCATCCTATGTGAGCTTAGTTCGCTAAGTGGTTTTGACTCAAAGGTTCTTGATTTGGTTGGAACCTACTACAACTTTAGAAAATTTTTCAAAGAACTTTTACGGGAAAATTTGTGTCAAAGGAAAAAGTAGTATTCTAGATAAGAAGAGTCAGGCAGTGGGTGGCACATCAATATTTTTAATTTTATCTTTTTATCTTAGATGCACTCATTTTGATTCAAAATCAGATTTAACACGATATAACTTTTAAATATGTGTTCAATTCCTAGATACTTTTGACTGGTTATATAAAGAAAAAAATTGAGGGAACATTTCCCGGAATTTTTCACTGTACAATTAAACTATATTTCGAATGATTATATCTTAAAAAGGCAAGACCTTTTTTTCGATCCCCTAAAAGAGTGCAGATGTATGCTTGTCATAGGGTTTTGTTTTGTCTTCCGTTACCGGATTTGATACGCTGAATGGACTATTGGCAACACGACGGGTGTGCTATAGCAAGCAGGAACTGCTTACTCTTCCGGATCACCTGAGTTCACTCTTGTTTCGACTGGAGTTCGCGTTGTTGTTGATATTCAGTCATATTGTGTTTCCATGTTTTTTGTCCCGTTCTTGTTGGTGTTTACTGGTTTTGTCTCTGCCCTTTCGGACTTTTGACATTCGGATACCCCATTGGTACCTCTGCTTCTTAATAAGATTCGTAATACTTGTATAGTTTTATCGAATTTGATAATCAAAAGTTTGCGGGGTTTTTTTTTCTTAATGTGCCACCACATCTCTGCAATCTACCTGATTCTTACGTACACTGATTAATTTTTCAACCAAATATATTTTCATTTATTTGAAACGTTTTCGAAAGCAAAAATTAACTTGAGCTCTCATGTAAAACACAGGCTTTGAAACTAAGTTATTAAAGCTACGATATTCATCCTTATTAGAAAAAAAATGTGCTGGGATGTAAATTAATAAAGCTGTTTTCCATTGTGTTTTTTTTTAATCATCGTTTACACTGTAGGTTGTGCCGTGTACACTTCTTCCACATCTCATTATCTACTATAATTTCTTTAACTTTAGATCAGCTTTAGATTACTGGTTGTCTTTTAGTTGTTGTATGATTGGTTTATTTTTGTGTTGTTTGTCTTTGAATGAAAAATCTGGTGATTTTAGTCGTGGTCTTTTCGGATCTACGACATTCGAACTCATTATTACCTATTATAAAGAAAAATGCAGCGATACTTCAATTGGGTCGTTTGTTTCCGTCGTTTCTATATTTACAAAAGCTCTTTGCAATGTACATACTTTCACTTTTCACTCGGGGGCTATATTCGGATTCTCAATCTTCGGATTTCCATCAAGACAATATGGCCGCGACCAGTAGATTATGTGTTCCGCTTCGGATTATATTTTAGTCAGTGTAGCATATCTTGCGTAGCTTTAGCGTAATGGATATTTGATTTTGGATTGCGAAAATTTACTTAATTGAATAAAGTTTAAAGGACAAAATTACTATTCGGACACCAAAAATAAGTTAAATCTTGCAAAAAAGTTGTACACAGCATCTTCGTTTTTCATGCTTTTATGTGGCGGTGTTTTAAAGCAACAATGCGATTCAACTAGATCATGTAGCGTACATGGCGTAGTCACTTTATCAGGTTGTGTACATGTTTAAGCGTACTTTCTTATAAATTTTTGACTGCAAAATGTTAATTCATTGAATAAAGTTTATTATCAGAAATAATGCTTATGCAAAATAGGTCAATCAGACACACACAATTCAAGCATTTTATTGATTTTTAGAAAATGACAAAATAGCCACATTGGGTCATTCGTCTGTCTTGATCTAGGTCATTTTAATAAGGATAACTAATTTTATCTATTTCTCACAAAGCTATAATGATTGCGGGATCCGGAAAAATAAACTTATTTGTCACAAGTTATTGGTTGTTCGAAAATGTTATCATTGCTTGATAATTTTGTCGATTCACCACACAGAGACCAATGTCACCACAACTACAAACATGTCAGAAAATAATTTTAACTGTGCAGAACAACAGGGGCTTGGATTATAGAGTAGGGGGGCGACTTAAAAGTCAATATAAATGACCAGAATCCAAGCCCCTGTGTGCGGAACATGGATTGCAACGTTCGTGTATAAGTTTGCTTTGGTCTCTATCATAAAGGGAGGGACAATGTTTGAATAGGTGACAATCAAAATATTTGAGCAGTGGCGGATCCGGGGGGGGGGAGTTGGAATTTTCCTCCGTTCCGACAAAAATTTCGCAAGTAACGTGTAGGGTTTCTGCAAAATTTGTCTAGAACCACCCCCTTTTCGTCCTTCGTCCGCAGCGGAATTTATGTGGACCAACCCCTTTCAAAAATTTCTGGATCTGGCCCTGTTTGAATTATAAAAAATTTATTGCTATTCTAAAGACGTAAAAAATCTAAAGGCATACATGTACATTGCAAATTTTCATAGAGAGATCTACAATTGGGTTTAAACTTATTTCATATAATATTATATACTTCAAAATCATAGGCTGATCTGACAAATGATCACCATTAAAGTAGACGATAATTAGATGTGGAATAATTGTACTCCACACAACCAACATAAAGAAACGTGAATTTTAAAAATCACAATGGAAAACAGCTAACAGTCTTCAGCATGACCATAAGTCGCTGCTTGCCGTCTTGCATTGGCCCAAGACTAAAAATACAAAAGAGGATGAGTCCAGTTTCCTTTTTGGTCACACTTAGAAAAAAGTCAAAATAACAATGTACAATTTTTTACATCTCCGCATACTTGGAATGCAACTAAATGTTGAAAATAATAATATTATAAAACGAAAATTATAAAAATTTCTAGGCGCAAAATATATGTTTGATTTTCTTCTTCGGTGTTCCCAGAATCCCGTTGGTAGCTTTAGTTCTCAGAATTATTTGAAGATTGAAACCTTTTTAAACTTTAACATTAGGCTGATTTATAAGTAAATATGAACAACAGACTGTGACATCTTTGATCCAATGGAGACTTTTGTACAGCTCGATGAGCTGAAGGTTTAAGCAAGCAACAGCTTTTCTCTATCTGCAATAGTTTCCTATTTCCTCCACTAACATAACCAAACTTTGATGCAGTTATTTTAAACTAAATAGGAGATAGTACAATGCTTATACTGGATCTAAAAACAAATAATGTTTAGGATAAACACTTACATGACTTAGATTCATCGACATGGCTTAATTTTAGATCGATTTTATAGTATGTGTACAGCAAAGGCTACATATAGAATTCAACAATAAACCTTAGCAGGACCTAGAAATAATAAAGTATTTTTTATGTTACTAAAGCAGACCTTTGCTTTTTGTGTCCATAGCGGCTTGCTAAGCAATATGCATTAGAGTCCACACTTGTTTTTTATTAAAAGATATCACCTTCCCAAATAATTTTCGTTAAAAAATTCTTCCAAATCAGTTAGTGACCAACTATTCAACTTGAAGGGGCATTGTTTTTTTTATGATTTATAACGAAAAAATATTCTGACATCAGATGTTAGACATGTTAGAATAATTAAGACATTCTGAATACGTCTTTCTGCCATAAAAATAATGCAAATAATGACAAATATTTTGTAATGTCACCTTTGGAAAATAAATTTAAATTTTTCGATCAGGTTGAAAAAAAACAAGCCCGTTAATAATCAGTCCCTTCAGGTTTTTAAATTGTGCATTTTTTTTTCAAATATATACCTTTCGGACTTTTGACATTCGGATACCCCATTGGTACCTCTGCTTCTTAATAAGATTCGTAATACTTGTATAGTTTTATCGAATTTGATAATCAAAAGTTTGCGGGGTTTTTTTTCTTAATGTGCCACCATTTTAAAACTCAAGGGGAAACCCTTGATTTTGATCATGAATTTAAAGAGAAAGTTGAATCTGATTCAAACCTCTCTCCCTTATATAATGAAATAACTGATAAACCTATTACAATATCTGAAATAAATAAGTGTTTGAAAAGACTTAGTACTGGAAAAAGTGCTGGTCCAGATAAGATTTCCAATGAAATAATCAAATACAGTGGCATTGCAACTTGCAAAGCCATTGCTAAACTCTTTAACATTATTTTAAACTCTGGAAAATATCCTAGCAATTGGAGGAAATCTTTTATAATTCTAATTCACAAATCAGGGGACAAACAAAATGTAAGCAACTATAGAGGAATTTCACTGCAAAATTGTATTGCTAAACTGTTTAGTGCAGTTGTTAATTCTAGACTTGTCACTCTTTATGAGAACAAATTTGCAGATCAACAGTTTGGGTTTCGGTTTAATCATAGAACCACTGATAGCATATTTATATTAAAATCTCTTATTACTAAGTATTTAGTAAAAAGAAAAAACAAATTATTCACATGTTTTGTTGACTTGCGCCGTGCCTTTGACACTGTCTGGCATGACGGACTTCTTTATAAATTGAGACAAAATGATGTTGGTCTTAAGTTATTTAATGTATTAAAAGACATGTATAGATGCTGTGAGTCATCAGTGAAGATTGAAAATAGTCATTCAGATTTCTTTGAAATAAATAGAGGTGTCAAACAAGGGGACAGCTTGAGCCCTACATTATTTAATTGTTTTATAAATGATCTCCATTCAATATTTGATGCATCTTGTGAACCTGTCTGTCTAGATAGAACTAAGATAAATACATTAAGTTTTGCAGATGATCTTATTATTTTATCTGAGTCTGCAAAGGGGCTCCAATCAGCACTAAAAAAGATAGAAGAGTATTGTTTTAAATGGCAGTTAAGTGTCAATATCATTAAAACTAAAATTATGATTTTTCAAGGAGGTAATCAGCCTAGCAATAATTTCTATTACAAAAATCAAGTATTACAAGAAGTCAAGGAATTTAATTTTCTTGGAAATATTATTGACCATAGGGGAAAATTTAAAAAATCTTCTCAGGAACTAGCAAAAAAGGGACTGAAAGCTTTTTTCTTTCTCAAAAAGTATATGTCAAACTTTAAATACATTCCAGTAAACTTGTCTTGTAAACTCTTTGACACTTTAATAAGACCAATTTTATTATATAACAGTGAAGTCTGGTTTATGGATGAATATTTCACTGTCTTCAAAGCTATACAAAGAGCATCAGTTAGTGGAAGAAATGTAGATATCTTGTCTTTAGCTGACAAGTTCTCATTTGAGAAAATACATAATAAGTTCTGTAAAAGTGTTTTAGGTGTACGAAAAACAGCTAGTAATATTGCTTCAAAAGCAGAACTAGGAAGGTTGCCTCTAGATTCTTTTATTAAAACACAAGTAACTACTTTTTATACGAGAGTTAATTCTCAGGATATTAATCCTCTAGTGAAGGAGGCATTTTTGGTTAACAAAAACCTAAGTAATGAGGGTATATACACATGGTATAGCTTTGCCACTTCTATTATGAATCAGTTTCAGCTAAATAAAGAAGATTTTGAGTGTCCACATAAAGCGTATAAAGAACTAAAATTTAAAGTCAAAAACACTTGTAAAAAAGTTATTTCTGAAAAATATAATGAAGTTTTCATGGATAAAATCTTAAATTTTGATAACTCTTCTAAATTATTTCTTTATAGCAAGTTAAAATCGAACATCAAATCAGAAGACTATTTAAAAACCCCAAATATAAATAGTAGAAAAATCCTTACAAAATTCCGCATCAGTGACCATAATTTGGAAATTGAAATTGGGAGATACAAAAATACACCTCGTGAACAAAGACTTTGCAAAATATGCAAGGTCTTAGATGACGAGAAACATTTCTTTTTAGACTGCCAAATAAATAATAATATACGAAATAAATTCTTTAACATGATATGTACTAAATACCCACATTTTAACCAGCTTGATTCTACCAATAAACTTTTATTTATTTTAAATTATGATATGGATATATTGCCCATTATCATTGATTTCATAAAGCAATCTTTAGAGTTGCGAAAATGAGGTCTATACTGGTCAAGTAATTTTCATATCACATAATTACAAAATGTATGTAAAACCATTTATTTCTGTATATGATATTTGTGTTTGTTTTGTATTTGCGGAACCTGTAAGGGTTTTATGTTTTGCAAATAAAGTCATATATAAAAAAGGTTCACAACACAACATCTTGAGATTGGATTTGAATCATCAACCACTGGCCACATTCAAAGCTGCTGGCTATTTTCCACTCCAGTTTTTTTATTGTTTATATTGCAAGTTGTACACTTATTCTACATCTCGTTACATTTTATAAAAGTTGGCCATTTTCTTATTTCAAAAAGGAGTTTAAGAAATTATACTAGTATGTTATACATTGTTTATGCACTTTTATAAAAAGGGTATTTTTTCTACAAATAGACGGTTTTTACGCCGTCAAAAAGGTATTTATTTTTCAGAATAAATAACTTCTTTCCGTATATAAGTCGATATAGCATTGACTATTTTCTCACAAACTTACTTAAACCATGCAAATGAAAACAAACTTTTAGACAAAAATTATTATGCATTAAAACTATGGATATTTTGAGTTAAATATCTTAAATGATATCATAATGTTTTGTAGAACCTACGAAAAATTCAGGCTTTCCCCCATTAATTGTAGAAAATGTTAATAGTTTTTTTTTTTCAAGATTCCATCGCTGAACCATTGACGTTTTGGTCATTGTGACTCCCTGGAAGCTATTTAAGCATTTATTTTTTGTTATGTTTTGAATGTTTTTTCCATTGTTCATGTTGTCTTTTATTTCTATGATTTTGATTTGACCTTTCCGGACTTACGATCTGAGCTTACGATATACAAATGCCCTAATGCTAAACTTAAGGATGCTCGCTGGTCTTGTTTTGGAATTTCTGTCATTTTTTCGGAACCCTCTGGATTTTACCATCAAAATAAGGTTAAATTTTTTGCCCACGAACCCCCTATTTTCTTATTAATGTCTTTAATATGTCATAAAGAGGTTATAGACAAAGTTTTATCAAATCCTATTTATTCTGTCATGGGTTTTAACAGCTAAATAATGCTAATGCTAAACCTTTGAAAAATTCAGAAAAAAACCTTTTCCCGCCAAAACTTTAACGTCAATCATCTTGAAAACGAGGTCACGAACCTATCATTTTTTTATACCTTTTACTATTATCTATTCATTTAAGGCATCAAATTTGAAACCTATTTATTTTCAATAATAGTAGCGAACAACCTTAATATCAAGGACTGTGTTGATAGAAGATTAGAATAATTTTAGGAGGAAGTTCAATCAGTAGAACAGTTTACTGAACCAATAGAGCGAACAATTAAGATGATCTCCTATTAAACAAAATTTGAACAGAACGCCGAACAAACCACTCTTATAACATAATTCTGTATAAGGCGCAAATTTCTTGATCTCATAGCAAGGTTTCAAATAAAAGGGAGGTAACAATGGGGCATTAGAGTCATAAAGGTCAGACGTCCAAAATGGCAAAAACTACACCAATGAATAAATCAAGAAAAGCTCGAGATCAAGAATCTTAAAGGTAAGGTATTAAAACCAAAGGACATGTTACCAGTTATAAACAAAGTCTAGGTTTTAAAACATTTTAATCATTTAAACTTGACGCCACGTCACATAATCAATTGCAATAGTGTTATGTTAAAACAAGGTTCTAACAGCTGCAATATGTACACAATGTCTATAATTTAAGTCATGTTAGTGCAAATTGACATTATGACATTAAAATATGTACATACGAACATAATTTTGATCAGGTGCGAAACAGGAAAATACCATTTCGCCGACAAGATTTTTTATGCAGAGATATCCCCAGGTACATTTAGAAGCCACCAGGTAGATATCTTGACTTATTTGAATGCAACTGATAGCTAAAGATCATTTTTGCTTCACATCCGAGGTTACCATGGTTACAGATCAAGTACAACCTATACCTTCTATGAGAAATTAGCTTTTCACTTTTTTAACAAATACTTTATATTGCCTTAAGACGATAAGGGGACAGACATTTGAAAGGGAGATGGTTTGGGTTTTTTTGTTGAAAAAAATGTTCTGAAGCTAAATGGTGATGAAAAAAATTCTGTCATCAGAGGTTAAGAAAACGTGTTCTTAAGGATAATATCTTTCCTATAGAATAATGCTTACAATGAAAACAATATTGTGTCATGACGCCTTTAAAGAATAAACAAATTCTGACCCGATAAAAAAAAACCAAAGGCATCCCCCTGTAACATGTGTAAGTTAGATGGTCGTTCCCTTAATCATCATACAATCTCTTTACATCAGATAACTCACGTTACGCTACGCAGTGGCGTATAGTGAGAGATCTGATTTAATGAGATTGAATCGTCAAACAAAAAATAGCTGGTTCCACAATGCAGTTATTTATTAAAATTGCATTAAATATGTACACTTTATTGTATAAAAAAACTATCAGATCAAAACAAATTATTAAAAATATACAACATATATTAGTAGCAAAAATTGGAAATTGGACATCAAAGAACAATCTCAAAACGTGAAAAATATGTACAAAAACATTATCTATTTTATTAATTTAAATGTCAAGACTCAAAGTGTCAATATTAAATGTCAATAAAAAGGGCTGGAATCAGCGTCCTCCTACTTTTCCATTGTTTTCTCTGGTTCGTCATATTAAAATATTACCTATGCGATAAGCAATATTATGTAGAACTTTCAGTAAAGAGTATTTTGTTTAAACGAAATTCTTTCAGTAAAATCGATTCAATTCAAGTTTCATCCATTTCCTGCTCAACGGAAGACTGAGTGCAGTTTTGACTTGACCCTAAGTTTTGGCGGGACGGCCGATGGCATGTTTTCATTCTGTGTAAAATTAGAATCTGAACTTCCGCTCTGTCCAACTTCTTCCACACTCTCGGTAGACGATGGTGACATTTTCTTTGGAAAAAAATGGTGTGTGTTGTGTTTCCAGATTCCTCCAAACGAAGTTGACATTGAATCCTCCCTTTCTTTCGTTTTCGACTGATAGATCTTCTGTTGAGAATGAAAACTGTTGTTGGCTTGATGGAATTGTTGCCAGTAAAATCGCCACACATCGTCTGCTGCAGTGTAGCTATAAGTTTTACTAGTATATGGTATGTTGGTATTGTTCATTAGAGCTCGTTTGATCCTGGACTTCCGGGCACACTCGTTATTCTTTGCACGTTTCATCCAATATTGTTCGTCTTTTTGACTGGCCGGAACCTGCTGCTTTGGTGCCCGTTTCCGTATGTTTAATTTGTTCTCGGAAATCTCGGTAGTTATATTCATTGTTGACATATTTGAAAACATGATCTTTTGTGTTACGTTACTGGAAATTCACCTAAAAACAAAATTATGTTTAATGAAAGAGCTGTTTTTATAATTTTAGAATTGCCTTAAATGCCGTCAAATACCGAATGTTTCCAATACTGATAAAGAAACTAGCTTCATTTTTTGAATCAAACCAGAAACAACAAACAATTGAAGAGCGCAAACTTTCAAGCATTTCTAATAATCTACAACACAGAGTGTAAAGGTGGAAAGAATATAAAAAATTGGGTCAGCGGCAAACTATGGTTGGCTTTAGTTACACCGGAAGTAGGTTAACGACAGACATGAAATCAATTCTCACTGTATGTAGCGCATGTTTTTGCTGCATACTTAATTAATATCAAGAGGTTGATTGGGGACGCTTCGTCAAATCTGGATTTTAACATCTGACAAGCAGAAAATCTTGACGATAAATATATAGTAAGGACTATAAATTAAAATGAACATGTATAAAAGCCAAAAAAAAAATAAGTGTTTTTTGATAATTTTACGATATGTTAAAGGTTTAATAATTGATATGTAAAATATTATCTTACCTTTATTTAATCTGCTAGTTCTGCAAGTGACTGTAGAAAACTGTGATGTTTTACATATAAGAAATGTAATGTTTGTGCTTTATATACCTAATGGATCGCCCACTTCCGGAAAACGTGCGAACACGTGAATGAATTTTTTTCATCAATGGATCATTTGCATAAATGGTATGAAAAATTTACGCCTTACAAAAGAAAAGGTCGGTATATACTACATATATACTATGGATTCATTTATTTTCGTGGGTACCAAATTTTGTGGTTTGATGATAAAGATCAGTTCGTGGATTCTTAAATTTGTGTTCTAATGTCTGTAGCATAACAGATCAACATAAACCTTCCTTTTTGCGGGGCATCAAATTTCGTCGATCAATACCACCGGTACCCACTATAACCACAAAAATTGATACCACTCGGATAATAATGAAATCACAGTATTGCAAACTAAAAATTCTTAGCACAAAATATTATAGGACCTTAAATGAGTAGCAAGGGCAAAGATTAAAATACAAAGGAAGCAATGCTGTTAATATTGGGAGGTAATGTGGCGTACACTTATTCCACATCTCATTTGTATCTACTGAAGATCCAAAGTTCCTTGCATTGGTTTGAAACACACTACGACTCATATTTTTTTTATAATTTTCACAGGAAGATTCAATTGTTTCAATAGTAAATTTTTTCAAGTTTATAAAATCATAAATTGTTCCGCAAAATATATGGGACAGCTACAGAAATCAATCGGATTCCAATTGAAATACACAGGCTTTGAACCTATGTTATTATAGCTATGGAGATCAAACTTAGAAAGGCCACTGTGCTTCTTATCCGCGCAGTACCAACAATTGCATACGATTGGGATCAGTTCCAATTTCGGATTCAAGAGGTACAATTTTCTATTGCAAGAGATTACCGAAGTTATATCATGACGTCAACATTCACAATTGCATGTGCAAAGTACTAAAAATACAGGTTGTGACCAACATATTACACGTTGTTATACACCATCTATTGGATTGTTTAAAAAGTATAAAAAATTTTAGCTTTAACATGTTTAAAGAACAAATTTTAAAAATAAATTTTAGCCTTTTAAGCAAATTTGTTATAAGATTTGTTTAGGAAACTGTTTGAGGAGGGAATTATTTTCAATAATAAAGGGGTGCGAATGTCTTAGTTCCAAACAGATCAAGTTTGTAATCAGTAGAAATTAAAATCGAAGTGTTAAGCTAGACAACACGAAAACAAACACAAAAAACTAAAGCACGAGGAAGCTGTTGGTTTGTCATAAAAATTAGTTTTGTCTTCCTTTACCGAACTTGACACACGGAATTGGAAATTAGCAACACAACGGGTGTGCTATAGCAGCAATCAGCAGGAAGGAAACGCTTACTCTTCCGGAGCACCTGAGTTCACTCTTGTTGCGACTTGAGTTCGCGATGTTGATTTCCGTTCGGTTGATTTGGTGTTTTGTGTTTCTTCTTGCTGTTCTTGTTCGTGTTTACCGATTATTTTGTCGTTGCCCATTTGTACTTTTGACACTCAAATGCCCGCCCCATTGGTGCTCCTTTGCTTTTTTGATACTGTCATCTACTTTGGTAGTTCTTAAGTTCATCAAAATGTAAATGTAAAGAATGCTTTAACCTCACCGTTTTCTAATTCAAAAAGTTATTTTAGAACATAATAATCGTATATAAAACATTGTTAATGCAGTCTGTAGGTAAAACTGTACTTTTTGTAATTTATACCATTAAAAAGCTATCATAGGATAATTATGTTAAAGGGGAAAATATCCTTTTCTGAAAGGTTCTATAGCAATGACTATTTTCTAACATTATTATTTACTTACACCAAATAAACTTTAAAACTATCTTGAGTTATAGATCTGAATGTTGGTATAATTTTCTGTAGAACCAACCACAAAGTTAGGCCTTCATTTATTGTAGACAATTTTAACAGCCTTTTTGAGATTTTCTTGACATTTTATTATAGGTTTCTGAAGAACAAATGCTCTAGCTTACCAAAGGAAATAGGATCGAACAGGGTAATAGTCAAATATTTTTCGACAGTTTATAGTCTGGCATAAAAGGGGTTTCCGTCACTAACTGTTCTAATACATGACAGTATTTGACAGAGATTAGGTTACACTGCGCCTAGGATTAACTTTCCAGCGTTGAACCATTGACGTATTAATCATTGTGACTCCATTACAGAAAGTAGTCTAGTTTCTTTTTATTTTATTTTTTTTGTCATGTTATGTATGTTTATCCCTTTTTAGCTCACCTGGACCGAAGGTCCATGTGAGCTATTACCATCACTTGGCGTCCGTCGTCGTCGTCTGTCGTCGTCGTCTGTCGTCGTCGTCGTCGTCGTCGTCTGTTAACAATTTTTCAAAAATCTTCTCCTCTGAAACTACTGAACAGAATTTAATGAAACTTGGTATGAATGATCCTTAGGGTGTCCTGCACCAAAATTGTGTTTCAATTTTTGATCCGTCAAAAAACATGGCCACTGTTACTAAAAATAGACCAGGGGGTCAGACTACTGTTTTTGGCTTGTAAATCAAAAAGTATAAGAGATAGATGAAATCTGATGCCACGCTACTGCTTCAGCATCAAAAGTTCTACAAAAGTCTCCATTTGGTCGAAGTTGTCAGATGATCCCTTATAGGAGTTACAGCCCCTTAAAGGTGAAAAATAGCCTTTTTTCATGTTTTTGGCCTATAGAATGAAAACTATTGTAAATAGAGAAAAGCTGTTGCTTGCTTAAATGTTCAGCTCATTTAGCTCTACAAAAGTCTCCATAGCGTTGAAGTTGTCAGATGACCCCTTATAGGGGTTACAGCCCCTTAAAGGCAAAAAATAGTGTTTTTGGCCTATAGAATGAAAACTATTGCAAATAGAGAAAAGCTGTTGCTTGCTTAAATGTTCAGCTCATTTAGCTCTACAAAAGTCTCTAAAGGTCAAAAATGTCAGATGATCCCTAATAGGGGTTACAGCCCTTTAAAGGTGAAAAATAGCGTTTTTGCATGTTTTTGGCCTATAGAATGAAAACTATTGTAAATAAAGAAAAGCTGTTGCTTGTATAAATGTTCAGCTCATTTAGCTCTACAAAAGTCTCCATAGGGTCGAAGTTGTCAGATGACCCCTTATAGGGGTTACAGCCCCTTAAAGGCAAAAATTAGTGTTTTTGGCCTATAGAATGAAAACTATTGCAAATAGAGAAAAGCTGTTGCTTGCTTAAATGTTCAGCTCATTTAGCTCTACAAAAGTCTCCATTTGGTCGAAGTTGTCAGATGATCCCTTATAGGGGTTACAGCCCCTTAAAGGTGAAAAATAGCGTTTTTGCATGTTTTTGACCTATAGAATGAAAACTATTGTAAATAGAGAAAAGCTGTTGCTTGTATAAATGTTCAGCTCATTTAGCTCTACAAAAGTCTCCATAGGGTCGAAGTTGTCAGATGATCCCTTATAGGGGTTACAGCCCCTTAAAGGCAAAAATTAGTGTTTTTGGCCTATAGAATGAAAACTGTTGCAAATAGAGAAAAGCTGTTGCTTGCTTAAATGTTCAACTCATTTAGCTCTACAAAAGTCTCCATGGGGTTGAAGTTGGCAGATGACTCTTTATAGGGGTTAAAGCCCCTTAAAGGTGAAAAATAGCGTTTTGCATGTTTTTGGCCTATAGAATGAAAACTATTGTAGATAGAGAAAAGCTGTTGCTTGCTTAAATGTTCAGCTCATTTAGCTCTACAAAAGTCTCAATAAGGTCAAAGTTGTCAGATGATCCCTTATAGGGGTTACAGCCCCTTAAAGGCGAAAAATAGTGTTTTTGGCCTTAAGAATGAAAACTATTGTAAATAGAGAAAAGCTGTTGCTTGCTTAAATGTTCAGCTCATTTAGCTCTACAAAAGTCTCCATAAAGTCAAAGTTGTCAGATGACCTCTTAAAGGGGTTACAGCCCCTTAAAGGCGAAAAATAGTGTTTTTGGCCTTTACATGTAGAATGAAATTATTGCAGATAGAGAAAGCTATTGCTTGCTAAAATGTTCAGCTCATTAAAAGTCTTCATAGGGTCAAAGTTGTCAGATGACCCCTTATAGGGGTTACAGCCCCTTAAAGGCAAAAATAGTGTTTTTGGCTTAAAGAATGAAAACTATTGCAGATAGAGAAAAGCTGTTGCTTGCTTAAATGTTCAGCTCATTTAGCTATACAAAAGTCTTCATAGGGTTGACATCAAGACCAGGTGAGCGATTCAGGCTCCTGGGAGCCTCTTGTTTCATGTTGTCTTTTATATCTACAAAATGTATGACATTGGTTTGACCTTTCCAATTAATGATATGCAAATGTCCTTAACCTTTAATGACTTTTTCTTGATATCAATTTTGGATAACCTTAGGAAGAGGCTGAATTAATGGAGTAATCCACTTCATCAATTTTTCTCATTGAAATTTCCGATTGTTGAATTTAAAATTATTTAAAACACCTGGTTTCTTTCCTTGTAACGGAAATGGTCGATATCCTCAGTGCTGGATTTGAATTTCCTGTTCGAAATTTTTGTTTTTGAGAACTTTTCATTCAACATTTGTGTTTTTTTTTATCTTCCAATGTTTTTGATTCAAATGCTGCTGATGAGAGATAACTCCTTGAAATATCGATATACAGCATAACCAAATTAACCGTTTTATACCCTTTTTTGTATTGTATTTTGAAACTACTGGATCGATAACCGCTGCTGGTGGACCAGAGGTTCCAGAGGGTAATCATAAGCCTGGTCGTCAGACTTGTCTGACAAGAATTAAACAATAAATTTCTAATATTTTTGTCATTGAAATTTCCGATTGTTCAATTCAAAATTGTTTAAAACACCAGGTTTCTTTCCTTGTAATGCAAATGGTCTATATCCTCGGTGCAGGATTTGGCTTTCATGTTCCAACTTTTTGGTTTTGAGAATTATTCATTCAATATTTTTGGTTTTTTTTTTATCTTCCAATGTTTTTGATTCAAATGCTGCTGATGAGAGGTTACTCCTTGAGATATCGATACACAGCATAACCAAATTAACCGTTTTATACCCAATTTTTTGTATTGTATTTTGACAATATGCTAAGCAAACCATTCTTTTAACATGAATATATGTAAAATGCCAGTTTCTTAATCTTATACCTTTAAGGGATAAAATAATCAGAGGGGTACGAACGGGGCATTAGCATTAGAGTCGTGAATGTCAGAGTTCTAAAAGGGCAAAGACTAAACCTTTTGAACAACCGAGAAAAGCATGAAAACTAAAATTTGGAAGACACAGCATTTATTCCAAAGGACATGTAACCAATTTTGAACAGAATCTAGGCTAAAAGTTAAACATTTTATTCATTCAAACTTGACGCAACGTCTCATAGTCAATTTAATAGTGTTAAGTCAAAATCTATCAAGTGCTGAAATCTGTACACAATGTTTATTCTAAATCAAGTGTGTATATACATTCAAATGTTTTAAAATGTTCAACTACGAACACAATTTGGATCAGGTGCGATCAGGAACATGCCTTTTTGCCCCCAAAACAAACTTTTATTTGTAGAGATATCACAGTTTAAAGCCACCAAGTCAATATCTTTACTTATTTGAATGATACTGATAGCTGAAGACCATTTTTCGATTCGCACCCGAATGCCCAAAATTTGTTTTACTAGTGAGGTTACCATGGTTACAGTTCAAGTAGAAAATATGCCATCTATGCGAAACTATAGTTTTTAACTGTTTAACAAATACTGCATACTGTCTACAAATGACTAAGGAACCGACAATTTAACTTGAAGCTTAATTGTGATGAAAACATATTCTGGCATCAGAGGATAAGAAAAAAATGTTATTAAGTGGAATTTCGTTCATAAAAAAATAATGTTATTATGAAAATAAAACATTTTGTTATGGTGCATTTGAATATAAAAATAAATCTCACCAGACCATAAAACAAAGGCACTCTATTCAACTTAGATGGTCGGTCCCTGTTTCCGAAAAAAAAACTATCATATGAAAATAAATAATCAAAAATATATAAAAAAAAACACATACTTATAGCAATAATTGGAAATTGGACATCAAAGAACAATCTCTAAAAGTGAGGAATATATACAAAAATATTATCCAAGTTGTAAAATAAAATGTCAAGACTCAAAGTGTAAATATTCAGTGTCAATAAATAGGGCGTTCTTGTACTCCTCCATTGTTTTCTCTTGCTCGTCATATTACAAAATTTCCCATTTGATAAGCAATATCACGTAGAATTGTCGTGAAAAAGTCTTTTGTATAAACAAAATTCTTTCAGTAAAATTGATTCAATTCAAGTTTTATCCATTTCCTGCTCATCGGAAGACTGAGTGCAGTTTTGACTTGACCCTAAGTTTTGGCGGGACGGCCGATGGCATGTTTTCATTCTGTGTAAAATTAGAATCTGAACTTCCGCTCTGACCAACTTCTTCCACACTCTCGGTCGACGATGATGACATTTTGTTTGGAAGAAAATAGTTTGTGTTGTGTTTCCAGATTCCCCCAAACGACGTTGACATTGAATCCTTCCTTTCTTCCATTTTCGACTGATAGATCTTCTGTTGAGAATGAAAACTGTTGTTTGCTTGATGGAATTGTTGCCAGTAAAATCGCCACACATCATTTGCTACAGTGTAGCTATAAGTTTTACTGGTATATGGTTTGTTCGTATTGTTCATTAGAGCGCGTTTGATCCTGGACTTTCGGGCACACTCGTTATTCTTTGCACGTTTCATCCAATATTGTTCGTCTTTTTGACTGTACGGAACATGCTGCTTTGGTGCCCGTTTTCGTATGTTCATTTTGTTCTCGGCAATATCGGAATTTATATTCATCGTTGGCATGTTTGCAAACATAATCTTGTATAGAATCTTTGTAGCTGACTTGAAATTCACCTACAAGACAACATATTTAATGTTAGAAATATTTTTAATAAAATAATAAATGACTTGGAGCACTATCAAATACCGATATAGAAACTAACTGCATATTTTGAATCAAACCAGGAAAAACAGGCTATTACAGAGGACAAACTGGATAGCATGTTAAACAGTTAATTACACGGAGTGTAAAAAAATATATAAGAATCGGGTCATTAGCTTTGGTTACACAGGAAGTTGGATTACAGCAGACATGACATCAAATCACATAATATGTAGCGCATGCTTATGTTGGATACCAAATATCAAGAGGTTGATTTGGAAATGCTTCGTGAAATCTTGATTTTATATTTTGACCAGCAGAACATCTTTGCGATTAATACATGTAATATATGGTTAGTTCTATAAATTAATCTACATGCATTATTAAGACAAAAAATAGTGTTATTTGATAATTTTACGCTATGCTAAAGGTAAAATAAGTTAAATTCTATCTAACCTGAATTAAATCTTCTAGTTCTGTAAGTGGCTGTAGAAAACTGTGATGTTTTACCAATGAGAATTACAATTTTCGTGCTTTATATAGCTAATAGATCGCCCACTTCCGGAAAACGTGCGAACACGTGAATGATTTTTACATCACGCGGTCATTTTACACAAATAGTATGAAAAAATAACGCCTTACAAAGAAAAGGTCAGTTTATATTAGATGTATATTACAAACTTAAAATCAGCACAAAATATTACAGTGCCTTAAATGCGTAGGTAGGACAAAGATTTGAGTAAAAAGGACGCATCTGATTCTCAAAATTTAATTTTCTAAGCCAAAAGATGTGTTATCAAAACGACATATCAGTCAGAAAGGTGGTCAGAAGGAGACAAAAGAATATGCGCTCTTCAGTAAATAAGGTAGAATTTGATTCGGCATGTTTACGTAGTAACTATGGGCATAAAAAAGTTTATTAGAGCAACTTTTAAAATAAATTTTGATATAAAATATGTAAAATGAAAGTAAACAACACCGAATTTGCCTTGGTTTATTAAATTTGCAGCGTGAAAAGAGCACATTTCTCATGTTAAGTGATATTATGGGGTCTGATTTCCTTTGTGACAAATAAAACATCATGCTCTTAAAAATCTGAAAAAAATATATACAACAGATAAGACTCCATTCTTTCTGATAAAAAATTCCTGAACCCGTCGCTATAGCGGCAATGATAAAAATGATTGTCAAAGTTGTGCTAATTTCATACGTTATTTGTGAATCCCCCTTTCTAAATATAGAAATTTCATTCATAAAATAAATGAACATTGAGGGTATCTCATACCCAGCTAAAAATAGCAATGGTCTACTCGACTTCCTAAAATATTTTTTCTTTAATTCTGCAATATATAAGGCCTTAACTGGTGAAACTGTTTAAATTTTACTTTTTATTAATATAATGCATGTTTTTATAATAAAATGATAATAAGCAAATGTAAAATGACGTTTTAGAAGGGGGAGGTCTATTAAGTGAGGTTTGTTCGATTTGTAAAACTGTAATCGTCTCCCTTCATTTGCCTAGCAACGTTTTAGACTTGCTTGTGACAAAAAAAACATTTTTCTCCGATTTCCTTAAAATTTTGTCAACAAAAAAAGCATAAGATTGGTCGTCATCTGTCAAAGTATGCAACCCGTCGCACTTACCATTATTTTTTTAAATTCAACATGTTTATCACCTTTATAGAGTTCCGGTTATTCCTTAGAGATAATAATTCCCTTTTTGTCACAAATTATTATTCTATGCGTAAAACATCCTAACTAAGAAAAAAGAACAATAGTTTGTCCATTCACTTGTACTCGAACTTGAAAATAACCATGACCTACTTTTTATTAATCAAAAGATTAAGTTGGTGATTTCAGCTCACCGCGTCATTCAAAATGATGTGTTTTTCGGATCAGTTAGACATACAAAATATTTACAAGGGAGATAATATTTTGTCACCACCTGTCTGACTGATATTGAATACACACTCCACAACTATACAGGAAGGTGAAATCAAAACGAGTCAATACAAATATGAGGTTACCTCGATCAAAAAATTCATCAGAATTTCGTTGTACTTGTGATTTCTTACACTTTTACTCTCATGCGGTCTACAAAAACCGGTTTTATTGATTATCATAGCATAGAAGTACTATACGTGTCTCTACATGCGTAGGTTTAATGAGAGAAGCGTAGGTTTAATAAAATATGAACCACTTTCTGCATAAAATATTCTTCAAAGCGATAACTGGAAGCACAATTATCCTTTAATATCAATTAATACATCGTAGCTTTTTGGACTAACAGAGATACCAATTGGGCAAAGACAAAAGAAACAAAGGTGTACCAAAGGGTACTAAAAATTATGATACCGAAAAGACATGGACAAAATCGGTAGACAAAAAAAATTAAATCCATGATTGTTGAGTGAAAGTACATCATTAATATAACGAAATGTAAGATTGAAGGACTAAGAGAGTCTGCGATCATTTTTTGTCAGCAGTGATTGTAAGAAGTCCTCTTCAAATGAATGACACAAATAGTTCTTTTTTACCCATTTTTTGGCATAGTCGTCAATTGAATCCGTAGTGTTTAGAAATTATGGTTACATTTGATTGCTTTAGGTCCATGATATTTTGGTCATCGCGGAGTTTCACGATGTTGAGGTCCCCGACAAGGACGTGGCCAAAGGAACAATATTTTAATGCGGATTTGTCACAAGAACAGTCATCAAAACCAGAGAAGAGCAATCAACAATGCGAACTCGTGTCGTAACGAGAGTGAACATGGGTGCTCTGGAAGCGTAAGCAGGACCTGTATGCTAAAGCACACCGGTCATACAGCCAAATTGATCAATTCAGCCTGTCAAATCCCATAAAGGAAGAATAAAAAACCTTTGACAAACCAACATCTGCACTCATGTGAGAGATGGTAATTCCATATTCATGATATATGTTTATGAGCGCATGATGTCTACCGTAAAATTTCTTGAGTGACGACAGCAACTGAGGACCAACCTAACCTTGTGATAATAATTTTTGTGACAAATGTGACGCTCTCCCAAGAAAATCGGTGTATTTCCCACAAGCTCTGGAGAAGAAACGAATCAATTGTGATACATAAACTCAATAAGCTTGAGCGGACGGAATGTTGCTACACAAGAAGGAAAGTTGGCAATTAGAAAGTTGAAGTCATCACGTCTGTCATAATGCTTTGTTGAAAGTTTTCATTGGATTCCTTGAAGTAGACTTCCAAGAATCTTATGTGTCTTTTATCTCAAGTTCCTGAGAATATATGAGATGCAGAAAGTCACCGAATTGAAATAAAATGCTCAGTGAAAGGACGTCATCAATATAAAGGAAAGGGGGTTAAAAGAGAGAGACAGTTTACTATATTTTTGTCTAGGACAGATTGTAAGAAGTCCGCTTCATACGAATGAAGAAATAAAATCAGCAAGCAAAGGTGCACAATTAGTGCCCATTGGAATCCCTATTGTTTGCTGAAAAACGCGTCCACCAAACTGAACAAATATGTTGACGATAAGAAAGTTTATCATGTCGATTATTTGGTCATCTGTTTATCTATTCTTTTTCTTAGACTCATTGATGACAAAGTATGTCGTAGTGTAATCGACTACCAGATATTTGTACCTGCGTTTATCATACCTTTTTGGAAACTATGCCTCCCAGGAGCCTGAATCGCTCACCTGACTTCAATGACTGGTGGAATGCAAATAATTTTGGGTATCTCAGGTGAAAAACTCCAATAAAGGATCAACAGACAATTTCCACCTTATAATGAAGGCTTTTGCAGAGCACATATAGCCAAACATTCAAGCAAACAAAAGCTTTTCTTAATCCTTTATAGGTTTAATCTGCAAGGCAATAACCCCAAACTTGATAATTAAGGGCCATAACTTTTATAGGGGGGGTCATCTGACAGCTTCAGCCAAATGGATATTTTTGAAGTACATAATTGAACTGAAGATTTTTAGCAAGCAACATATTTTCTCTATCTGTAACAGTTTTCATTCTATAGGACAAACACACAAAAAAAAACTATTTTTCATCTGACAATGGAGAGTTTTCCGTGTTAAACTTTTATAAGTACTTTCCATGCAACTTTTTCGTACGCTTTAAGTTGATTGATTTATTTTTTGTCCCCCGCCGCAACGCGTCGGAGGGACCTAGTAATGGTCTCTGTCCGTCCGTCCGTCCGTCACGTTTTCTGTGGGTGCAACTTCTCGGACACTACTGAACGAATGTTGCTGAAACTTAACACACTGATAGGGTACTTTTAGTAGGTGATCATCCCATATTTGAACTTTTCAAAACGGTTCCATGGAAACGGGGAAGAAAGGTTAGAAAGGTCAAAATATAGCACAGGGTTCTGAAATTTTGTAGGCTGATAGAGCGAAAGGTACTCTATAATAAAACGAAAAAAAATTGAAGCAATATTTACAGTTTTCGAGTTATTTACGAATTTGTGATTTTCCGATCCAAAAAATGGGACTGTGTCCAAAAAAAAATATGTTCACTGGTTTCCTTCCTCATTCTGACTGAATGATTTCGTTTCTGAAACAACCAATTTCTATTGTTTCCCAGAGAATATATCGACCGAATTTACATACCACACAATTTTCATGCGGCAGCGGGGGACACATGGCTACGCGTAGCAATCTTATTATTACATATGCCTTTTTAGATAGTAAAATATTCTAAACGTTCTTGTATGTTGTTTCTTTCGGTATAATAAAACACTTACTGACTGGGAATTCGGGAAATAGATAGATTATTTTCCCTCGGAGACAACTATTGCCTTCGACTACGCCTCAGGAAATATTTGCACCTCGGGGAAAATAATCTTCCTATTTCCCTTATACCCAGTCAATAAGTATAAAATATCTCCTATAAGAAGTCGTCCCACAACTAAGACTCAATGGAGAGTTTTGTAGAGCTTTTGATGCTGAAGATGGAAGGTTGCTTTGCATTTTCTCTGTCTAACTTATACTTTTTGAGTTCTATTTTTAGCAACGGCAGCCATGTTTATTGGTTCACGTGCACAAATTTCACAAACATTGTAGAAAATATCCTAAATATCAAGTGTACAAAGTTTCAAACTAATTCCTTCAATGGTTTCAGAGAAGAAGAATTTTGAAGAAAAGTTAACGGACAGACGACGGACGGACGGCGGACGCTTACTGATGACAATAGCTCACATGACCCTTCGGGTCAAGTCAGCTAGAAAACTGCGTTTAATCAGTTGTGCCAGTCGTGATTTCAGATGTTCATATGGAATAGAAATGTAAAGTGTGGAGAAATAGAAAGTTTTGATGCTGTTACAAGATGAAACTGATTTAGAATTAAGAATCTCCATCAGTCCTTTCGAATTTTTCAGGATTTTTGATTGACACCATTTCTAGAATAACAACAATCGTAATATTTATGGAGCCTGGATTTTATTGCCGCAAGTACTGAAGTCAACAGAACTGAAAGAGGTTTAGTGGTACAGTTGAATGACCCTTCCCCTGCAATGAAGCGCTGTTTTTACTGATTTTTTATGTAATTTAAGAATCCAATACAAGGATGGAATGTCATCATTGTTGGCACCAAAAGAAAGGTCGAAGGAGGAAATGATAAATTTGTGATTGTCAATAAGTTCCTCCTTAAAAAAGTGTTAGAGATGCGTAGGTAGTGTCATGTAAGGCGGACAATGTTTGGCAACATCAGCTTTGCTGAAAATGGGTGTTGCCTTAGTGCTCAACGTTTCAAAGAATTGATTCTTTACAAAACCGACGACCTCACTGCTTTTACCCATTCTGACAAAATAGGAAGTAGTTCCTCCGTATGAAGATAAATTAACTCCCGAGTTCTAATATGTTGGACATTATATTGTCTTGAAATACAATGTACTTACGCGTATAAACAATAAATTTTATTATGCTGATATGCACAATTCAAGGCGTATCCATTCATCGTCAGAATTTAAATCAAAACTAAAAGGTCAAACAAGAAGCTCCCAGGAGCCTGAATCGCTCACCTGGTCTTGTTGTCAACCCTAAAGACTTTTGTAGTGCTAAATGAGCTGAATGTTTAAGCAAGAAAACAGCTTTTCTCTATCTGCAATTGTTTTCATTCTAAATAAGCAAAAAACACTATTTTTCACCTTTTAAGGGGCTTTAACCCCTGTAAGGAGTCATCTGACAACTTCAACCCAATGGAGACTTTTGTAGAGCTAAATGAACTGAACATTTAAGCAAGCAACAGCTTTTCTCTATCTGCAATACTTTTTCATTCTATAAGCCAAAAATACGAAAAAACGTTATTTTTTATCTTCAAGGGGCTGTAACCCCTATAAGGGGTCATCTGACAACTTCAACCCTATGGAGACTTTTGTAGAGCTAAGACCATTTAAGCAAGCAATAGCTTTTTCTCTATCTACAATACTTTACATTCTTTATGCAAAAACACTATTTTTTGCCTTTAAGGGACAGTAACCCCTTTAAGGGGTCATCCGACACCTTCAAGTCTTTAAAGATTTTTCTAGAACTAAATGAGCTGAACATTTGAGCAAGCAACAGGTTTTCTCTATCTGCAATAGTTTTCATTCTATATGCCAAAAACACTATTTTTGCCTTTAAGGGGTCATCTGACAACTTCGACCCTATGGAGACTTCTGTAGAGCTAAATGAGCTGAACATTTAAGCAAGCCACAGCTTTTCTCTATCTGCAATACTTTTCATTCTATTGGCCAAAAACACTATTTTTTACCTTTGAAGGGCTGTAACCCCTATAAGGGGTCATCTGACAACTTCGACCCAATGAAGACTATTGTAGAGCTTAATGAGCTGAACATTTAAGCAAGCAACAGCTTTTCTCTATCTGCAATATTTTTCATTCTTTAGGCCAACAATTAATTCTTAATTTTGTATCCGCTATTTGACAAGAACAAACATGCAAAAAAAATAATTCAAAATCGGACCACAAATAAAAAAGTTTCGATTTTGGCCCCTTTTGACCCCAAATTACATAACGGGGAAAAAGGGGGCACGAAAATTCATCAGGTTCAATCTTTTATTGTAAGAAACATTTTTGACAAATTTCACAGTAATAGGCCAACTAGGATTAAAGTTATAGTGGAAACAAATACAATATTTGAATTTTTTTGCCCCTTTAGGCCCCTAATTTCGAAAGGAAACAAGGGGGCCAAAATCGTTCCCATTCATCCTTTTATGGTAAGGGACAGTATTGCCAAATAACAAAGATAACAAGAACTAAAGTTATCGTGCCTACAAACATAAAAGTAGCATTTGTTGCCCCTTTTTGGCCCCTAATTTTGTAACCAAAAATGGGGGGACCTTCAAAGTCAATCCCATTCATCCTTTTATGGTAAGGAACATCATTGTCAAATTCCATAGAAATCGGACAACTAGAACTAAAGTTAATGTGGTAACACTTAAGTTAACAGACAACACAGACGCGGATGATGACGACAATGACGACGACGACGACAGCATCATACCATTATACGTCCACATTTTTTTTTGCAGTCGTATAAAAACATGAAAAAAATGCTATTTTTTACCTTAAAAGGGCCATAACCCCTATCAAAGGTCATCTGACAACTTCGACCCAATGGAGACTTTTGTAGAGGTTTTGATTCTGAAGAGCCTAAGATCCTTCGGATTTTTTCTATCTGTTATGGTTGCTGAGTTATAAACCATTTGAAGTGATTTTACCCTATGTTCTATTTTTAGTAACAGCGGCCATGTTTTTTATCAAATCATTTTAAAATAAAGATCGTTTATTGCCAACATGTCATTTATCATTCCTGCAAAGTTTCAGTTAAATTGGTTCAGTGGTTTCAGAGTAGAAGATTTTTGAAATTATTAACGGACGACGACGGACGCATAGTGATGGCATAAGCTCACATGGCCTTTGGCCAGGTGAGCTAAAAGCTAAGCCCGACTTCAATCTTTCAGAGGGAAACCAGATCCAGCAACAAGAATATTATTCATATGCAATACAATGAAAGGTCTGTGGTCCTTTTTGTCCAGAAGTGATTGTAGGAAGTCCGCTTCATATGAATGAAGAAGCAAATCGACAAGTAATGGTGCACAATTTGTGCCCATTGGGATACCTATTGTCTGCTGAAAAAACACGTCCCCCAAACTGTACAAATATGTTGTGGATAAGAAAGTTGAGCATTTCTATTATTTGATCTTAATTCTGTAAATTTGTTTTTCTTACTAGACATGCTCGACTATTGGATGACAAAATAAGTCGTTTTATAACTGACTACCAATTACTTGTACCTGCGTTTTCCGTTCTTTTTGATAAAGCTACGTTTCATCAACTGTGCCAAACGAGATTTTAATTGTGAATGTGGAATTGAAGTATATAATGTAGAGAAATCAAATGTTTTAATGCTATCCCAAGATGAAAATGACTTAAAATGGAGACTTTCCATCAGTTCTTTATAAATTTTGAGAATCCACATTTGATTCACACCATTTCTAGAGTAACAACATTCGAAATACTTTTGAAGGCTTGATTTTATGGCCGTCAATATTGATGTTAACAAAACTGAAAGAGGTTTAGTAAATTATTGATATTTTTTTCATATTTTATTCTTGGTTTTTATAAGCTCTGCTATTTTCGTTTTTGAGCTTATCACTTACACCTTTTTACGTGGCCTTAAATCTCATGGGGCATTTAATTATAATTAAACTAGAAGCGTTCCATAGCACGTCAGTTGAGAGGTACAATAGGGAAATTTTGTCCTTATTTGAAATCCAATATGTACTGAAAAAAAGTATGCTATCTTCGAGTCCAAAAGTGTGTCTCTGTATGAGGTGTGTCAATATCTAGGTCTATGCTTTATTTGTCCTGATGATATACCATATGTCCTATACATATACTAAGATTTTCTTCAAAAAAAGTTCAAACCTTGAGCAAATGATTTTATTTATGAAAATGCAGGACCAGTCTGATAATAGCAGTGTATAATATAATTAAGGGATTGCCTAGATGCGAGCACAGCATTACACAGCAAAAATTTCAATCGACTTTTATTTGAAACAAGAGGCTCCCAGGAGCCTGAATCGCTCACCTGGTTTTGATGTCAACCCTATGAAGACTTGTATCGCTAAAGAACTGAATGTTTAAGCAAGAAAAAGCTTTTCTCTATCTGCAATAGTTTTCATTCTATAAGCAAAAAACACTATTTTTCACCTTTAAAGGGCCATAACCCCTTTAAGGGGTCATCTGACAATTTCAAACCTATAAAGATTTTAGTAGAGCTAAATACATGTAAGCTGAACATTAAAGCAAGCAACAGCTTTTCTTTTTTAGCAATATGTTTTCATTCTATAGGCCAAAAACAGTATTTTTTGCCTTTAAGGGGCTGCAACCCCTATAAGGGGTCATCTGACAACTTGGACCCTATGGAAACTTTGGTAGAGGTAATTGAGCTGAACATTTAAGCAAGCAACAGCTTTTCTCTATCTGCAATAGTTTTCATTCTATAAGCCGAAAACATAAAAAAATGCTATTTTTCACCTTTAAGGGGCTGTAACCCCTATAAGGGGTAATCTGACAACTTTGACCCTATGGAAACTTTTGTAGAGCTAAATGAGCTGAACATTTAAGCAAGCAACAGCTTTTCTTTATCTGCAATAGTTTTCATTCTATAGGCCAAAAACACTATTTTTTGCCTTTAAGGTGCCGTAACCCCTATAAGTGGTCATCTGACAACTCTGACCCTGTGAAGACTTTTGTAGAGCTAAATGAGCTGAACATTTAAGAGGCTGTCCAAGCAAAACCCAGGCAATAGCTGGCACATGACAAATTTTGTTTTTCAAAAATTCTCGTTGATTTCACATCAGGTTAACATCCATTCCCCAAAACAAATGCAAATTTTTGGTTTATTGAAGTGGCAACTTAGATATAATTTATATAGAATGCATTGAAAATATGCAGAAAAAGGGAGATAACTCTTGCATATTTGCAAAATTTGGTTGCTTTGTTCATGAACTTCAGGGCTGAATCAAAAGTCATCCATGTTGCTTTCAAACGAATCCTGGTGATTTTTGTTTTACATATGAGTCGGACAATAAATTTAAACAATAAATTTGCTGGGATAAAATTTTTCATGTGCCAGCTTTTGTAGGCTTTTGCCTGATTTCTTCATGGACAGCCTCTTAAGCAAGCAACAGCTTTTCACTATCTGCAATAGTTTTCATTCTACAAGCCAAAAACATGAAAAAATGCTATTTTTCACCTATAAGGGGCTGTAACCCCTATAAGGGATCATCTGAAAACTTTGACCAAATGCAGACTTTTGTAGAACGTTTGATACTGAAGCAGTAGGGTGGCATCAGATTTCATCTATCTCTTATACGTTTTGATTTACATGCCAAAAACAGTAGTCTGACCCCCTTGGTCTATTTTTAATAACAGACAGATACAAGTTTGGTACAGGACACCCTAAGGATCATTCATACAAAGTTTCATTAAATTCTGTTCAGTAGTTTCGGTCCAGGTGAGCTAAAAAAAAAGAACAGAAAAAAGACAAAGAAATGTTTAACTGGATAATCAAAAATACAAAATACAAATGACAACAAAGTTGCAGATAATAAATCTTGCTACGCCTGACGCGTGTTTCGTCTATTCAAAACTCATCAGAGGTTCTCTACCAAAAATATTACAAATGCCAAACGCTATATGATATGAAGAGCATAGAACAGTAAAACCAAAAATACCAAAACTGGGGAACCAAATTATTACTAAGATAATCAACCTATGTCTAGGGTAGGAAGAACCTTAGGGTTTAGACAATTTTGAAATTTAAACAGATAATTTAAAGCTTTGATGTGTTCTCCAACACAAAAGTGTTGGTGCCGGAGCGGGTTAACCTTGGGGAATTAAAACTCCACCAGCAATGTTAACCTTCATGGTAGTTCGAAATACAAATGACAACAAAGTTCCAGACAATAAATCTTGCTACGCCTGACGAATGTTTCATTTATTTATTTTTGGCAAATGATGCCGTAACTCAGTAGTTGATTCTGAAAATGGTGCTTATGAGGGCATTATCCTTTGCTCCAAATTTTTGAATAATGTCATTAATGATGTTGACAATATTTACCTCACTGTAATGCAATGTTAAGGGCATTATCAAAAATTCATGACACACCTGTAACTTTAAAAAGCATGTCAGAACCATGAAAGATCAATATCAGCATTGGCAAATTTTTCAGGAGAACATGCAGAGAGTTTTCTGCTCTGGCGGGCACATCAACATCCTTATTACTTACAATACTTCTTAGAATTATCAAAGACGAGTTCAAAAACAATATATGCAAGCTCTGAATTTTTCTTGACGATAATAATAAAATGTAGATGTAGAATAAAATGTAGATGTAGAACAAGCAGATGCAGAATAAGTGTATGCGACACAGCACAAAACACATTTAAATGCAGTATTATACTTTTATTATTAAAATATATTATTTTTCATGATTTTTTACAGCACACTTACACAATGACAGCTATTAAAAAAAAACATTTTACACAATAAATCATCAATATAAATATGGATTTAATAATCATTTACTCAATGACAAGGGACTAATATCTAAATGAAAATAAATAAACTGAAAAAAAATCATTTCATAATTCTTATAAATTAAGAAATTGGTCATTTTAAGATGAAAGTTTACAAATAACAAGATAGATCCCTTTACCTGAATACAATATCTTATATTTTTCTTTAAAAAAATATGTTTGCAGTTTTAAAATATAAATCAAGTTTATATACTATAAACATATTCATTTCGCGGGTATTTATTTTCATGGTTTAATGACTTTAACAAAGTTTGCGGGGAACTTAATTTCTGCTCAATATTCTATTCATTTCATACAGTTTATTTCATTTTGTGGGTATTTAATTTCGCGAAAAATACTTGACCATGAAATCCCTGAAAATAAATACCAAACAAAAATAAGTATGTTTACTGTAATTGATATGTATCTCAAGTTTTAAACATTGTTGTTGGTATATTAAAGCAGTATAACTATTCTAAAATAAACTTTTATATAATTTTCAGTGTAAATATTTTTTGTTATATCTTTTCTTATTCAAATTTTCTCATACCATTCAACACTCCCTAAACAAATCAGAACGTGCAAGAGCATAACTTGAGCTAACCTTGATAAAATTTATGAGATTTAGCCTGAAAAAAATTATGAAAAAAATTATGTGGCATAAAACCAGATTTAGTTAACAAAAACTTTTTTTTCTTTATAAAATGTTAAGTTGAAAATATTTCTTACATTTTTTTTTTATTTTAAAGAAATATTCTTAATAAGAATGTGAACACAAAAACAAAATCAAAAATATTAACTTGAAAAGAACAAGAAAAAATGTTGCCATGCACATATACACACGGCAGAACCATTATGGAGAAAAACATTGTTAACGGACGATACATGCAATTTTTTCACGGTTTATGTCAATTTTCAACTTTTAATCTCGAAAATATCAAAAATATGAATGTAATAAACTTTAAAAACATGCCCAGTATATAAACAAGAACATATTGTATAAGGATTTAATTTCTTTTCGTCGAACACAATGGTATATTTTTAAATCATTCACGAACGGTGTGCACGATTTGATTACATTTACACGGACAATTCAAACTGGTTAATATAAACAGGCCTGTATAGAGTAATAATCTGGTAAGTTATGCTTCTATATAAGGAAAAGAAGTTAATAAAGTTTTGTTTTCATGAAAATATCAATATCCAATAATATATATATTTCAAGCATAACAAAATGACTCTAAATACATGCAATAAAACTTGGTAATGGACCGATACATGCAAAATAATTGCGTTGCAGTCAACAGGTGTAACTGAAATACAATTAAGAGGTACATAATTTGACAGTGCTCTGATGATATTAATACAAGACAGGTCACTCTTGTTATGTTGACTGCAAAAAATAATACAATTGTCATCGTTAATATTCAAAATTCATAGTAAACACAAAACATCAAAAATTCTTGGAAAAAAAGTATTTTACCTAATGCTCTATTTACCACAACATCAAAATGTCAGCGTTCAGACGGGGGATAAATTCTGTAATGCATATTACAAAGTTTAAAACAACAACTTAATCCCAACCAATAATTCAAATATGATAAAAAGTTATTATAACAAAACGACCGAACTTGAAGAATCAATCTGAAACGCGGAACTGAAAAATCAAAACAGCGCAGACACACCGGAGAAATAAGAGATCGCAATGGTCTTGATTTTGAACAAGCCTTTAAAAATATGGTTGAACTTGTATTTAATGCACCAAAACCTCCCTCATTCATATCATTCATCGGTACAAGTTGCAAAATATATATGTTTTTTCTTTGTTTTGCGCCAACTCTTTTTGTGAAAACCTACCAGCCAGCAAGGCAAAGAAACACACAGAAAGACAAAATCACAGATCATTTGTATATGTTTATTCAGACATATTCTTATGTTATTTAGGCACCATAGTCATGCACAACAGGCTGATATCATTCATTCTGTAACTTGTTTATTTTCACATTGCAGAGACACTTGGGTTTTATGTGGCAATGTATTAAAGTAATTATAAATAAAAAAATCCTAAAATTTTTAACAGTCTTTTTAAGCTTTAAAAATATGAATTGTTAGTATAAACTTTTATTAAAGCTACAAAAAGTCCATTAAACAGTAGGATTTTTGCAGAATTTAACAAAAAATGGTCTTTAACAATCATTTGCTTCCCGGGTTGTATTATGCAAACTAGATGCATACGACCCAAGTTTGAACTCACTCGGAAGTGCCCGCGCAAGCCCATCTTAAAATACTTTCGGAAATGAATGTAAACAAACGTGGTCTGAAAAGGTATGTTCTGCATATGGCTTTTGTAACTGTTTTGCTTTTTCCTTTCCCTGTTCCTCTTTGAAATGATAACAATAACAAGAAAAAGTGGTAAGAAATCACCCCAATGAGAATCTTCTGTCATTGAATTAATCGAGTTTTCAAATAAATAGGCCCGGTTAATATATAGCACGATAAAAGGAAAACAGGTGCGTGTGTATTTTTTTTTTACATTATAACACTTTTTAATCAGTATTTCTTAATAGCGAAAAGGTTTTACTTGTAAAATAAAGTTATATTAAACCCAGAGCTTCACATGCTCTTACTTCAAAATACATTTTTGTTTGTTTTGATGTGTTCGGTAAAAATCGGTATGTGTTTACGAAAGTTAATAAGTGGCCATTGGTATCAAACTTCTTTCAAAAATCAGCTAAATTTCTAGCCGGTACACGCACATTATTAAAATGTTCGTCTTCATAAAAGCGCTAAAGCTCGAATTTTATGATTATGCAACAGTTAAGTGATTATTTTTACATCGCAATTTTTTTCCAAAAACTGCTTTATTATTACTTTAAGTCATGCTGACAACCATTACAGATGTACATACCCCTGACCTTTAAGATACATGTATATGGTACTGCAGCTTTTGACATAACTAAAACCATTACGTACATGAAGCTTCATACGAACGAACACAACAATAGCCATCTTCCAATTACAAGAAAGGAGGTCGTTGCATCCACCTAGCGGCACCAGAACTGATATTGATACATTTTTATTTAATATTGATAAATTTAACTCCGACTGTCGTTTGCAGTTAAGACATGAAGTTCATACGACAGTCGCTGACAAAGTATATACACGCACCATTCGTCTGATACAATATAAATCATGCATGTATTCGTCCGTAACGTAGATTATTTGCATGTACCCCCTTTTCTTGGACAGCGACATGCTTTGCAGTTCATGGCTTTGTGAATAAATTGATGAACAGCCTATACAATTTCAAAAATCATTAAAAGAGCACAAAACTTTTAAAAACACAAACAAGAGGCTCCCAGGAGCCTGAATCGCTCACCTGGTCTCCATGTCGACCCTAAAAAGACTTTTCTAGAGCTGAACATTCAAGCAAGTAACAGATTTTCTCTATCTACTATAGTTTCCATTCTGTAGCCGTAGGCCCAAATCATATAAAAATGTTATTTTTAGGGCCATAACCCCTATAAGGCGTCATCTGACAACTCTGACCCTATGAAAACTTTTGTAGAGCTAAATGAACTGAACATTTAAGCAAGCAACTGCTTCCCTCTATCTGCTATAGTTTTCATTTTATAGGCCAAAACATGAAAGACCGTTATATTAGGGGCCGTAACCCCTATAAGGGGACATCTGACAACTTTGACCCTATGGAGACTTTGGTAGAGCTAAATAAGCTGAACATTTAAGCAAGCAATAGCTTCACTCTATCTGCAATAGTTTTCATTCCATAGGCCAAAAACAAGAAAAAAACTTATTTTAGGGGCTGTAACCCCTATAAGGGGTCATCTGACAACTTCGACCCTATGGAGAATTTTGTAGAGCTAAATGAGCTGAACATTTAAGAAAGCAATAGCTTCTCTCTATCTGTAATAGTTTTCATTCCATAGGCCAAAAACATGAAAAAACGTTATATTAGGGGCTGTAACCCCTATAAGGGGTCATCTGACAACTTCGACCCTATGGAGACTTTTGTAGAGCTAAATGAGCTGAACATTTAAGCAAGCAACAACTTTTCTCTATCTGTCATAGTTTTCATTCTATAAGCCAAAAACATGAAAAAATGCTATTTTTCACCTTTAAGGGGCCGTAACTCCTATAAGGGGTCATCTGACAACTTTGACTCAATGGAGACTTTTGTAGAGCTTTTGATGCTGAAGCAGTAACGCGGAATCAGATTTCATCTATCTCTTATACTTTTTGATTTACAAGCCAAAAACATTAGTCTGACCCCCCTGATCTATTTTTAGTAACGGCGGCCATATTGTTTGGACGGCAGTCACCATTTGTGCAATCTTGGTAGAGGACATCCCATAGATGAAATGTGCAAAGTTTCAAAGCAATCCCTTCAGTCGTTTCAGAGGAGAAGATTTTCAAAGAAAAGTTAACGACGACGGACGACGACGGACGACGACGAACGCCAAGTGTTGGCAATAGCTCACATGGACCTTCGGTCCAGGTGAGCTAAAAAGTGGTTTTTGCTACACGTTGCTCGTATTGACAGTGTGCTATAGTACGAGGGTAGGCTATTGGTTTGTTAATGTTCTCGAAAACTACATGGCTGATTTCAATGTTTCAAAAATAAATATTTAGCTAGTTCATTTTTCTTTATACTGTACGCTTCAGTTTTTCTATTATCATTTGTAAACAAATAAAATGTCTTACCTTTTCTGACTATATCCATCCCAAATTGTGTATTTTACCTGTGTTTTAATCCGTTTCAAGGATTTAACGTCTATGTCCCGTCCGTCAACATTAATTTTCGTCTTAATGGTTCTGCCGTGTGATATAAGAGCCTGGCTGTTTGAACAATATTCCAAAGTTTAAAACTTCATCATATTCAGTGAAAAAAAATCAAATTGAGCAAAAAAATCATTTCTTTACAAAACAACAACAATTGTTTTTAAATCAATCAATCAATCAATCAATCAATCAATTAATCAATCAATCAACCATTTAAATACCAAACAAAACTCATACAAATAAAAACATTTGACCAAACAAACATACCTTCATTCATTACAATTATTCATATATTTTTGATTGAATATTTTACTACTAACATAACTAGAAAAAGGTCTACATTTTACATGGTACAAATATCACTAAGCAGTAGATAATCAGCTACATTTCAGTTAATACATAAATTTGCTAAATATTTTCATTGTAATCAATGTCTAAAATATGATTTAAAAGGGGCTAATTCCTTTTGCAATAATACTCAGTTGTGCATGTACAAAGGGGAATTTCAATGTCTCATTTTCCTTTCATTAATTAGATTTTTCTTAGTTTGTTGTAGATTTTCAATAAATTTTGACTAAATATCTCCCTTTTTGTTCTCATATATTAACTAGAACACCCCCACTCATCCCCCTTTCCTTTTAACAAATTTCTGAAAAAATTGCCCCTGCTATATCTGAAATCGATTTTTCAGTACTTTTTTTAAACAACTGGTCATTAAATTGATAATAATATAATTATTACAAATCATTTTCTACCAATTAATTTTGGACAAAAATATAAGAGACAATGAATTATGTACAGCACTTTTTGAGAAAATGACTAGCGCGATATGATACACTTGAAAATGTATAACAAAATATGATATATATAGTTTGTGCATAGAACAAAATCACCATGCTTGATTAGAAACAGACTAAAAACATGTGTACTCCATCCAAATGTAACGACAGTGTTTATTATACAACTTTACTTTACAATATATTTATTTAAATTAACAAAGACCTTATATGTAACCATTTTCTCTTATCAAATTCCCAAACTACAAATGTTCAATCTTTTAATTCAACTTTTATCATTAAAGCTTTCTTAAAATAATATAAAGTTGGACCAAAAAGATTGAAATCGAATACTGTGGTTTCATTATTATTCATGGGGGTATCAATTTTCCATGTTTTCGTAGGTAGCCTTCATCCACGAAATTTGATATCCAACGAAAAGGAAATATAACATTAATCTGTATGCTGGAGACATCAGAATTAGGAATCCACGAACTGATCCTTTTTCAACAAACCAAGAAAATTGATACCCACGAAAATAAATGAAACCACAGTAGTATGACTTTTGACACAAATGAACGAACCTTAAAAAATGCAGATACAGTATACTAATTGTTTTAAGCAATATTTCCTATACAACCTTTCATCCTTAAAAATAAAAAAGATTTTGTCTAAAGAATGCAAAAAACAACTTTCAATATAAGGAATGAGTTAATTGGGACAGAAAAAAAATAGTAATAGCTCACACTGGTAGAACTTAAAAATTACGTCTCTAAATCGGACATAATTTACTTGGCAATTATAGGTTACATTGGACAGGTCAATTGTTTAGTGGTATTTAGTATTAAAGATCAATCTTAGGACTAATCTTCAGTGTTTTATCTTAGGATTTTACTGGATATAATCTTCATTTTTCTTGATTGACTGTGAGGAAAATAAACTGCATTTTTACTGAATTTCTTAAAATACTGGACACTTTGAGAGTTCATTATATTGAGGAGTTGTTAAGTAATGAGGAGATGAAATTAAAACAGGGGTTCCTACAGATCAAAGAGTTTAACTAAAAAACACTCCTCTTCTAGGTAGATTTTTATGCAGATCTAAACTGAGGTCACACTGCAGGTGGTTTCAAAATAAGATTCTATCTTGGTGGTTTGTAAGGAAATGAAAGTCTCCCAAAATTAAAAGCTTTCAGGTCGCAAATTGACACTGCCGAAGCCACATTACATCCAAATACCAATTTCTATGAAAAAGGTCAAAATAGTGGTGTCCTTGACCACACACGGAAGCCACATTACACCCATTACACCCAAATATTTTGTTTTTGTGAAGGTCATGATTGGGGGAATCCTTGATCAATTGACTTTACTTTGTCTCTTAAAGTAATTTTCATCTATCTACCAATCTATTTTTATCTCCTAAATGAAAACAATACAAAGGGAGACAACTAAAGTAACAAACTCTGTAAGGAATTCAAATATCTAACATATCTATTCCTCTTCTAAGAAACAACATCCTCAATTGGCTTATTTTTAATATATTTTTATAAATATAATTTATATTTAATTTTGTATTTACCCTGTATAAAGTAGATGTGGTCAGAAGGTGCTTTGTTTCTTTTAAACATACCAACTTCATGTAAATTAATCCATTATAGATCACCTAATATTGTGAGAGAGCCTGTAGATTTCATTGGTTACATAATTAATCTATATTGAGTCAGTAAATTAGTGTGGAACTTATAACATTTGAAGTAATTAGTTCCAACCTATCAACATTTCAATAGAATAATTGATAAAAACACAAGTATTTGATAGCAATTTTAAACAAACAGATAGACATGATTGAGAATCAATTGCACCTTTAATATTACAAAGTGTAAAGAGATTAACAAGGAATGTTAAAGTGAAAATGTTTAGGAGCCACAGACAGACAGACATTGGCAGCACAGATAACTACATTTCAAATACTGTGGATTCATTTATGTTTGTGGGTATAAATTTTTTGTAGTTTCGTCAAAAAAGACATAATAATCAAGAACCCGATGTTATTTAAATATATGATAATATCCAATAATAGGACTAAAATTACTACCAAAGTAGAGCAAAGAGGTTTAAACTGATACATCTTGAACCCTCTCTTCCACTTCCACATAGGGTGGGCAGTGACATAGCATAATTTAGATTTTTGGTCTATACATGCATTCTTTTGACCAAATATAAAAGGTCACATTTGAAAATAGAAAGGGTTAAAAATTTGACTGGCTAATAAATCTGCTAAAATGGTGGTATTTTCTGTGCATCTTTCACTACAAAATATAACCTGGCTTTAATTTGTATTATATGATAAACTGTAGATATGCCAACACATTTGATTGTCAAAACAAACTGATAACTTTGACAATTCTTGATATTTTTTTCATTGATGTATCACCCTTTATAAAGTATCTGCCTGTTTTCCACTTCTTACAACATCTTAAATTATCACATACAGCTGATAATGCTATTACATATCACATCTATAAATAGCTGCCATCACGTCCATGATGTGTCATACCCTGTCCAGCCCAGGGGTGGGGCCATGTAAATTCTTTGTCCAGAGTGCATAAAACTGACAACGCCCTGGTAAGCTACCCTGGGAACACCAGCCTTAAAAAAAAGACAGAGTAAAGTTATAAAAAAATAACAAAATTAGCTGCAATCAATCTTACTTAAGTAGTAAAACACACTTTCTAGTTTAAATGTCAGAATGGTTCATAGCTTTGTAGCACATATGTTTCTATATTTAACCTTATAAACACTGATCATTGTTGAATTCCTTACATTCCATAGATTATCTTCCACTTAATTATTACTTGCAAAATTTATTTTAATTCATGACAAACCTATTACTCTAAAAACAAATTATATACAAAACAAGGAAATGTGTCAAGTTGACACTCATGCCCTGCATGTAAATATCATTGGACTGGAATGAAACTCTAGCTCATCATGATAGACTCACATACCAATAATCTTTTGAATATATGTAAGGATGTAAAAAAAAAGTGCCGAAAACTGTTATTTTTACAAAAGGATGGGTTGCGATAAGGCCCTATTTTGGCCCATCTGTAGGCGAAAAATAAAAAGTATTTCATAGCCTCTTACTTTTTACCTTATTTTGTAGCAAAATGATTGTACTGCTGAGAGAGACTACTTTTAAATCCTTTTGCATTAACACGGCTTGGAAGATCGTGTTCAAAATTGACCCATTTTGAATGAAAATTTCATCTTGATTTAAAAGAAATTTCAAGGTAGGGCTTCAATAAAGTGAAATTTTGTGCTTATATTGTTGAAGCCAGTGTTAAAAATTCTATAAAAGGTTCTTCATACATAAACATCACTTTTAAGAACAATTTTGAATTTGAAATGAACGCTAATCGCAAGAAAAACGAGGAAAACGGAGAGATTTCGCACAATTTTAACTACTGACAACAAGTTCAAAAATTATAGTCTTTTTAAATTTTCAGCATGTCTTGCACGCAGAACCAGCTTGAAACTTTCACAAAAGATGTGTTTTCGTAAAGCAAATTTTTGAATTAAATATGGAGCTGGTTCCGCGTGCAAGGCTATACTTTCGGGTAGGATATATATCACTCATTTGAGCCACTTTCCCATAGGCTCAATGTTAAAATCATTTGTGGTGGTTCATTTCAAGCACCATTTACTAAAAAATAAAAAAAAAATTTAAACTACAGACATTTATTTAAAAAAAATAGAAATATTAACCTTTCGAACAAGACATTTTATGAAAGAATTTACTTAATTTTATTTTTGACTTTTGCGGTGGGCTGAAAACGGGTCTTATCGCAACCCATCCTTTGCTAAGTTCAAGGGCCATAATTTAGGTCAAAATCAGTGGACTGGAACAAATAACAAACTTGACCTGTAACTCACATACCAAAAATCTTTTGAATATATTCAAGTGAGGTCGAAAAAAGTGCAGAAAACTAACGTGTGACAGACAGACAGAGCCCGTTACAAAGTTGTCGGGCATAAAAACACTAAAATTTACACATTTTTACCATAATTCAGACCTAGATTAGACTCAAATCTGCACTAAATAAACTATAAAGCTTTACATGTTCTGAAAGTACATGAACCTTGCTGTCCATTAATAGTAAAAACCCCTCACATTAGCTTATTTTTTCAAGAAATGACGTCACATTTTTTACCTTAAAAACAAGCATTAATAAAAACGTTCAAAATATCAGTAGCTTTTACCTTAAAATCACCTATGATTCATAGTTATTACCTTAAAATCATCCATGATTCCTAGTTTTTAACTTTTCGTAGTTTTTACATTAAAATCATCCATGATTCCTAGTTATTACCTTAAAATCATCCATGATTCCTAGTTTTTAACTTTTCGTAGTTTTTACCTTAAAATCATCCATGATTCCTAGTTATTACCTTAAAATCATCCATGATTCCTAGTTATTACCTTAAAATCATCCATGATTCCTAGTTTTTAACTTTTCGTAGTTTTTACCTTAAAATCATCCATGATTCCTAGTTATTACCTTAAAATCATCCATGATTCCTAGTTTTTACCTTAAAATCATCTATGATTCCTAGTTTTTATCTTGTATCATCCATGATTCCTAGTTTTTATCTTGTATCATCCATGATTCCTAGTTTTTACCTTAAAATCATCCATGATTCCTAGTTTTTACCTTAAAATCATCTATGATTCCTAGTTTTTATCTTGTATCATCCATGATTCCTAGTTATTACCTTAAAATCATCCATGATTCCTAGTTTTTACCTTAAAATCATCTATGATTCCTAGTTTTTATCTTGTATCATCCATGATTCCTAGTTTTTACCTTAAAATCATCATTGATTCCTAGTTTTTACCTTAAAATCATCCATGATTCCTAGTTTTTTAGCTGCTGCTTTAAATTGTTCTTTTGTAGAATATTGTACACGTAATGCTGGTATAGATTTCCTCTGTCCCGTCATCACCTCTGAGACGGACGCTAGCGGTGTGTTATACACAGTCTTATGGAATGTTGGATCATAATTCTCCTGGAAACAAGATATTTATACAGGTGATGAAACTATCACGACAAATTAGAGGATCTTGTTTAGCAGTAAAATTACAATATGAGAGCAGAGGTTGGTTTGATATCAAGTTTTAGCATTGTCATTCTTTCCTGATTTGACCCATACTTAAATCAATAATTGTCAAGGTTACAGGTTGGCTATAGCCAAAAGGAACTGTTTACTCTTCCAGAGCACCTGAGTTCACTCTTGTTTCTACTTAAGACGGTACCCAACACTTTTGCTAAAATAGAATTGTGTCGTTATATTTTCATGAAAAATTGCAAAAATATGTACTTTAGTCCTATTAATTCAATTGTCAAATCTTAAGAAAATTGAACCATAGGTTTCTTAGGAAATTTTTCAATGAACATAATGGAGTTTCAACATTTCTAATTTTGATCATTGAGAAGCTTGATTTCTTTCCATAATTGTGCCTGACTTAATGGTTCAAGTGATATTTAAGGAGTTATTTCCCTTAGGTGTTCTGTACCCCCTTAACTTCACTTGCAGTCTGGTTGTTAAGTGTTTTTTGTTTGTGTTTTGTTTGTTTTGTTGTGATGATTTTATGTCTACAATTTCAGATTAACTATAATTGTTTGCCCCTTTGGTACATCTTAGCTGCTATAAGAATATAAGTGATCAACAGACCTTAAATCCAATCCCACATCATGGGACCCCACTTTAATGCCTGATATCAAATATCAATGGGATTGTGATTAGTAGAAAAACTCCAAAAAAAAATCCAAAACACAAAAACTCTCACTTATGTTTAAGGATGTTGAATGGCAAGCTTTTAGGATTTTATATTTTTTTCGGAATCCTCAGGTTTTTTCCATCAAAATAAGGCAGAATTTTTTTTTTGTAACCCCTATTTTTCTTTTATGTAAGGGTTCTTTACAATATAAATATTTGTTTGACAAAATTATTTCAAATTCTTATCACTTATTCACAGGTTTAAACAACTAACTAATTGCCAATGACAAAGCTATGAAAAAAAACAGAGAAAACCTTTTCCTGCCAAATTTTGAACTCTTATTTTCTTTAAACAAGCACAGTAACCTATCTAAATTTTTAGCTTGTTTTGTATTGTTAACTATTCCCTTTTGATTTAAGGCCTTAATTTAAAAACATTATCACTTTCAAAGTCACCCTCAAACATCCTTAAGTAAAAGTACAAATCATAATTGTTTTTTAACTAAAGAGACTATGGACTTACCTTTATTAAATATGTTAAATCTTGTTTTGTAAACTCCACTGCTTTTTCATTTAATTTTATAAATTTTAGATGTTTATCAAAAAATAAACCCCTGCAAAAAGACAAAAAATGCATTGTAAAATGGCAATAACAAAAAATATTTTAAGATGTATATTGTTCAAATAAATCAAACATATTTATGAAATATATAGGTGCTTTCTGTTCTGTTCCAAAATTCTAATTTCTCAGGGCCATTTCTTTTAATGTATCACATCTAACAAAAATTTAATGTATATTTGTTTTATATCAAGTTTTTGCTTACTCTTCCGGAGCACCTGAGTTCACTCTTGTTTTGACTGGAGTTCGCGTTGTTGATTGATATTCAGTTATTTTGTGTTTCCATTGTTTTACATGTTGTCTGTTTTTGTCCCGTTCCTGTTGGTGTTTACTGGTTTTGTCTCTGCCCTTTCGGACTTTTGATATTTGGATACCCCATTGGTACCTCTGCTTCTTTCATTAAAATCTGTTTAGAAGTTTCTTAGGTGTTGAATGGAAATAGATAACCTGTGAGCATTTTCAACAAAATTAAAGCTCAGAGTGGCACAACTCTAAAAGAAATATTCAAAATCAAGCTTTCATGGGTCATATGCACAGCAGCATATACCCCTTTTTACCAAATGTATAATATGTTCAACATTTTTCAAGTATTCTTTCTTACTAACCACCTATTAATGGAACATATTTCTTGTAAACTTACTTGCTGACCCCCCTTTTTACCAAATGTACTGGTCCTACATTTTTCTTGAAAACCAAATTGCTATCCCCCTTATTACCAAATGCAATGGTCCTACATATTTCTTCTAATCTTACTTGCTGACCCCCTTATTTTACCAAATTCAGTGGTCCTACATATGTCTTGTTAACTTACTTGCTAACCCCCTTTTTACCAAATGTTATATTCCTACATATTTCCTGTGATCTTACTGGCTAACCCCCTTTTTACCAAATGAACTGATCCTACATATTTCCTGTAAACTTACTAGCTGACCCCTTTTTTTTAACAAATGTACTGGTCCTACATATTTCCTGTTTACTAACTTGCTAACCCCCTTTTTACCAAATGTTTTAGTCCTACATATTTCCTGTTTACTAACTTGCTAACCCCCTTTTTACCAAATGTTCTGGTCCTATGTATTTCCTGTTTACTAACTTGCTAACCCCCTTTTTACCAAATGTACTGGTCCTATTTATTTCCATCTAACTTACTTGCTAACCCCCTTTTTATCAAATGTACTGGTCCTATATATTTTCTGTTTACTAACTTGCTAACCCCCTTTTTACCAAATGTACTGGTCCTATATATTTCCATCTAACTTACTTGCTAACCCCCTTTTTACCAAATGTACTGGTCCTATATATTTCCATCTAACTTACTTGCTAACCCCCTTTTTACCAAATGTATTAGTCCTACATATTTCCTGTTTACTAACTTGCTAACCCCCTTTTTACCAAATGTACTGGTCCTATATATTTCCTGTTTACTTACTTGCTAACCCCCTTTTTACCAAATGTACTGGTCCTACATATTTCCTGTAAACTTACTTGCTAACCCCCTTTTTACCAAATGTACTGGTCCTATATATTTCCATCTAACTTACTTGCTAACCCCCTTTTTACCAAATGTACTGGTCCTACATATTTCCTGTTTACTCACTTGCTAACCCCCTTTTTACCAAATGTACTGGTCCTACATATTTCCTGTTTACTCACTTGCTGACCCCCTTTTTACCAAATGTACTGGTCCTACATATTTCCTGTATACTTACTTGCTGACCCCCTTTTTACCAAATGTACTGGTCCTACATATTTCTGGTCGTATACAAACACGATCTTTTCTTTGGTCAGGATGCCTCATCCAATCATCCCAAAATCTGAAAAGTACACAAAACTTGTACAGGGAGCCTTAAATAATTTAATTTGTTAAAAAAATCAAATAAAAAAGTGAGTGTCTATTAATATGATAAATTTATCTGAACAGCCTATTTCAGTTGGTTATCATTTACTTATCAAGTAATTTCTTTTTTCCCATGGAGAGTGAAATGAGCAATTTCAGCCTACTGAAATTTAAAGAAAACAGTTCTTGCCCCTTTTTCTTCAAAAACTGTTCTCACCATGTTGCTGATTATTTTCTATTTTTCGTTTTTAATTATCATGAAAATAGCTCATTTTATAGCCCATTCTTTCCTATACCAAGATCAGGTTTTCATTTAAATTTGACAGACTTATGAATTTCACAATAAGGGTTTGAAAACTGAGTGTCAGGATTAACTTGCTGCTGACATCCAATTGGTTATCTGTATGATAATTGATTTTTCTCTGAAACTTACGAATCGGGCCATTTTGGTCCTAACTCCAACCACACATGTTTTTCCATCATCCAACCCAATCCAGGGAAAAAATCTGATCTATATAATAGTTCTGAAAATAGAAGAAGGATTATGGGAGGACTAAACATACAGTTGCTTAATGAGTTGAGAGCAGTAGTGTTTGCTAAAGGACCTTTGCTTTATTTCTATATTTATAATGTGATTATATATATATACTCAATATGCCTTCTTTATTTTTAATATGTTGTGTAGAGTTTATGAAACACATTTTGATATGCTGGACAAGTCTGATTGATTTTGTGGAATATTTCCCATTTTATATGTTAAAGATTAAAATTGTGCAACAAATTATAATTCTTTAATGTTTGACTTTTGACACTAAAATGCCCCATTGGTGCCTCTTTGCTTCTTCCAATAAAACAAATTTATAAAATTTAAAATCAAAGGACCATTATTCAAAAATGTTGAGGATTATTTTTTGGTAATATTCACCAAAAAAATGATATACTTGATACATATAAAGTTTCATTAAATTCAATCAAGTAATTTCACAGGAATTGAGTGGAATGACTTTTTTAATGCCTTCCCATAAAAGTTAAAGAGACGTAACAACTCACTATTAAGAGCAGTGAAGATGTATTGATCTTCACTGTTGCTTATCAAATGCAATCAATCAAAATGAATATTTTGCGAGTATCAATTTTCATGGTTTTTCAATTATAATACTTAATTCTAATTAATTATTGCCCATTTGTGTGAACTATTTTTAGCTGGTTTTCATTGACTGCTATTATAGCAAAATTAGTACAGTGCAAAAATTACTGTGTTTACATTAACTGACTTCCTACCTGGATCATTTGATACCATATCATTCTTGCCATTGTCATTCCAGGCAGACACACACCACAGGGTGGGATCAGGGTAACTGAATTCTTACCTGGATCATTTGATACCATATCATTCTTGCCATTGTCATTCCAGACAGAGACACACCACAGGGTGGGATCAGGGTAACTGAATTCTTACCTGGTTCATTTGACACCATATCATTCTTGCCATTGTCATTCCAGGCAGACACACGCCACAGGGTGGGATCAGGGTAACTGAATTCTTACCTGGTTCATTTGACACCATATCATTCTTGCCATTGTCATTCCAGGAAGATACACACCACAGAGTGGGATCAGGGTAACTGAATTCTTACCTGGATCATTTGACACCATATCATTCTTGCCATTGTCATTCCAGGCAGACACACCACAGGGTGGGATCAGGGTAACTGAATTCTTACCTGGATCATTTGACACAATATCATTCTTGCCATTGTCATTCCAGGCAAAGACACACCACAGGGTGGGATCAGGGTAACTGAATTCTTACCTGGATCATTTGACACCATATCATTCTTGCCATTATCATTCCAAGCAGACACACGCCACAGGGTGGAATCAGGGTAACTGAATTCTTACCTGGTTCATTTGACACCATATCATTCTTGCCATTGTCATTCCAGGCAGACACACGCCACAGGGTGGGATCAGGGTAACTGAATTCTTACCTGGATCATTTGATACCATATCATTCTTGCCATTGTCATTCCAGGCAGCGACACACCACAGGGTGGGATCAGGGTAACTGAATTCTTACCTGGATCATTTGACACCATATCATTCTTGCCATGGTCATTCCAGGCAGACACACACCACAGGGTGGGATCAGGATAACTGAATTCTTACCTGGATTATTTGACACCATATCATTCTTGCCATTGTCATTCCAGACAGAGACACACCACAGAGTGAGATCAGGGTAACTGAATTCTTACCTGGATCATTTGACACCATATCATTCTTGCCATTGTCATTCCATGCAGAGACACACCACAGGGTGGGATCAGGGTAACTGAATTCTTACCTGGATCATTAGACACCATATCATTCTTGCCATTGTCATTCCATGCAGAGACACACCACAGGGTGGGATCAGGGTAACTGAAATCTTACCTGGATTATTTGACACCATATCATTCTTGCCATTGTCATCCCAGATAGAGACACACCACAGGGTGGGATCAGGGTAACTGAATTCTTACCTGGATCATTTGACACCATATCATTCTTGCCATTGTCATTCCAGGCAGACACACACCACAGGGTGGGATCAGGGTAACTGAATTCTTACCTGGATCATTTGACACCATATCATTCTTGCCATTGTCATTCCAGGCAGACACACACCACAGGGTGGGATCAGGGTAACTGAATTCTTACCTGGATCATTTGACACCATATCATTCTTGCCATTGTCATTCCAAGCAGAGACACACCACAGGGTGGGATGAGGGTAACTGAATTCTTACCTGGATCATTTGACACCATATCATTCTTGCCATTGTCATTCCAGACAGAGACACACCACAGGATGGGATCAGGGTAACTGAATTCTTACCTGGATCATTAGACACCATATCATTCTTGCCATTGTCATTCACCACAGGGTGGGATCAGGGTAACTGAATTCTTACCTGGATCATTAGACACCATATCATTCTTGCCATTGTCATTCCAGGCAGACACACACCACAGGATGGGATCAGGGTAACTGAATTCTTACCTGGATCATTAGACACCATATCATTCTTGCCATTGTCATTCACCACAGGGTGGGATCAGGGTAACTGAATTCTTACCTGGATCATTAGACACCATATCATTCTTGCCATTGTCATTCCAGGCAGACACACACCACAGGGGGGGGATCAGGGTAACTGAATTCTTACCTGGATCATTTGACACCATATCATTCTTGCCATTGTCATTCCAGGCAGACACACACCACAGGATGGGATCAGGGTAACTGAATTCTTACCTGGATCATTAGACACCATATCATTCTTGCCATTGTCATTCCAGGGAGAGACACACCACAGGGTGGGATCAGGGTAACTGAATTCTTACCTGGATCATTAGACACCATATCATTCTTGCCATTGTCATTCCAGGCAGAGACACACCACAAGGTGGGATCAGGGTAACTGAATTCTTACCTGGATCATTTGACACCATATCATTCTTGCCATTGTCATTTCATGCAGAGACACACCACAGGGTGGGATCAGGGTAACTGAATTCTTACCTGGATCATTTGACACCATATCATTCTTGCCATTGTCATTCCAGGAAGATACACACCACAGGGTGGGATCAGGGTAACTGAATTCTTACCTGGATCATTAGACACCATATCATTCTTGCCATTGTCATTCCAGGCAGAGACACACCACAAGGTGGGATCAGGGTAACTGAATTCTTACCTGGATCATTTGACACCATATCATTCTTGCCATTGTCATTCCATGCAGAGACACACCACAGGGTGGGATCAGGGTAACTGAATTCTTACCTGGATCATTTGACACCATATCATTCTTGCCATTGTCATTCCATGCAGAGACACACCACAGGGTGGAATCAGGGTAACTGAATTCTTACCTTGATCATTTGACACCATATCATTCTTGCCATTGTCATTCCAGGCAGACACACACCACAGGGTGGGATCAGGGTAACTGAATTCTTACCTGGATCATTTGACACCATATCATTCTTGCCATTGTCATTCAGGCAGAGACACACCACAGGGTGGGATCAGGGTAACTGAATTCTTACCTGGATCATTTGACACCATATCATTCTTGCCATTGTCATTCCATGCAGAGACACACCACAGGGTGGGATCAGGGTAACTGAATTCTTACCTGGATCATTTGACACCATATCATTCTTGCCATTGTCATTCCAGGCAGACACACACCACAGGGTGGGATCATGGTAACTGAATTCTTACCTGAATCATTTGACACCATATCATTCTTGCCATTGTCATTCCAGGCAGACACACACCACAGGGTGGGATCAGGGTAACTGAATTCTTACCTGGATCATTTGACACCATATCATTCTTGCCATTGTCATTCCAGACAGAGACACACCACAGGGTGGGATCAGGGTAACTGCATTCTTACCTGGATCATTAGACACCATATCATTCTTGCCATTGTCCTTCCAGGCAGACACACGCCACAGGGTGGAATCAGGGTAACTGCATTCTTACCTGGATCATTTAATACCATATCATTCTTGTCATTGTCATTCCAGGCAGACACACACCACAGGGTGGGATCAGGGTAACTGAATTCTTACCTAGATCATTTGACACCATATCATTCTTGCCATTGTCATTCCAGGCAGACACACACCACAGGGGGGGGATCAGGGTAACTGAATTCTTACCTAGATCATTTGACACCATATCATTCTTGCCATTGTCATTCCAGGCTGAGACACACCACAGGGTGGGATCAGCTTTAAGTATGGGATAAGTAGCAGTAAAATATTCAAAGAAATCCGAAGAATATTCAAGATCATCTGGAAAAAAGAAAACATTTTTTTTTATTGTCCTAACTGGCTTTTAAGTAATTGTATCAATTTTGCTTCTTTTTAAATTACTGGTAATCGATGCAAGATTTTAAGTGTTTGATATTATTACACTATCAAAATTAAACAGCTCTATCTTTACCTTGAAAATGAAGAGCTTAGAAATAACTAGTGTTATTTATTACAATGTTCTTATAAGAAATATTTTAATGCTTCCTACAAATGTCTTATACAATGCCTAAACCTCATAATATTATATACATGTGACAGATCAGTCATGACAAAGCAAGAGATAAGACAAGAGGCAGATTTGTAATACATGGTAGATTTCTATAAGGAAACTAATACCACAAGCCAATTACAGCATACATAATGGAAATTTCAAAGAAAATTTTAATGGGACAAAAGGCAATTTTATAAGGAACTGGAAGTGAATAGTTTAATATGTTATAACTCGGAAGGACAGAACTACAGATGGACACAGGTGAAACAGTATACCCCATGCTTCGAAAATATGAGTCACAGCTGCACTTTTTTTACTTAATCAAAAGAATTTAAGTTCCTCCCAAATTGTTATAAGGAATTCCTAATCAAAATCAGGGAATTCTGTGGTTTACCTCACAAAAAAATCCCCCACTTCATATTGCATTCTTAATTATTTCCCCTGAATGATATTTGAGTGCAATGAAATGTTTTTGTGCACAATTCAATATGATGCTCTTTTTTATGTAAAGTTTCATCAAAATCCATTAAGCAGTATAGGAGAAGTTTGACTTTGAAGATATGTGGACAGGGGGTATAAAAAAATCATAATACATATAAAACTTTTCAATTTAAGCCTACAACTTCATACTATAACAAAGGGAGATAACTTCACACTATAACGAAGGCAGATAACTTCACACTTTAACAAAGGGAGATAACTTCACACTTTAACAAAGGGAGATAATCCAAACTACAAGTAGCAAGCTAGAACAATCTGCAGATGAGAATTACCTTCAACTAAAATGGCCGCTGTATGATTGAAAACATGGAAGATTTGGTTGAGGGCCCATTTATAATGACGGGATATTTTGAAGTACCCCTTGAACTTCCTCTGCGGCCATGGTAGATTTATATCACTTAGATCAGGTTGCTGTAAAATAAGGTTAGAATTAGGGGCCCTAGAAGGGGGGATTTTCTGTTACAAGTTAAAATTGTTAGTTGTCTAAAACACTACTACTAGATACATGTACATGCAAGTTGATGACTTTTTCTTATCTTAAGCTAATTACCTCTTATGTTAAGAATTTTTAACATTAAGAAAATTCACTTTTATAATGTTAAATTCTCACTTTAAAGATTTTAATGGTGTTACCAAGATAAAAAACAGACAGTTAAATTGACTTATATTTTATCAATTTCCGACCTATTTCCCTTGCTATATATTAGAACTCTAAACAATTAAATGGACAAACCAGTTTCAAAATCAACTAACATGTATGTAGAATATATCAATACAAATTTAGGAAATCACAAGAGATAAAAATAAAGAAAGAAAAAGTCACCAATGCCAAAACATCCAATTAAATACATCTTGGACATGTTGGAAATTACCTTCAACAATAATGACAGCACTGTGATTAAATTTGTGAAATATTTGGTCTAGCCCCCATTTATAATGACGAGCTATTTTGTAGTATCCTTTGAATTTCTTCTTGGGATTTGGTAAAATAATATCTGTTAGATTTGGATGCTGAAATAAAAGCAGTTCAGGTAAAATTTTCATCATATAAGGCCAATACAAAAAATATCATAGATTCTCTTCCCCTCCCGCCCCAAATTCTACAGCCACATGAAAAAAAAACATATTTTTATCTTTTGGCAACTTTTGTTAATTTTTTGACAACTTTCTTTAAAATGGCAGTCTCCATGGAAGACATATGTCGACTGCATCTTGAATATTCAGTAAACAGGAATTTGATGAGTTATGGGTATCAAATCACTTTACCATACACCATATAGTACTTTAGGAGGACGTTACATGCCAAATGTCAAGAGGCAGGACACAGGACGCAAAACAACAGATAGTGTCAAAGTGACTCCTATATGTCGCTTTACAACATGTTGTAGGCGACATAAAATGGTTGTCCAGTGTATAAAGGCAATTCCCGGTAAGAGCAACTAAAAAGGCCACTCTTGCATCCTGCAAAATGCAGAAATTCACATATGCATACACATGTAGCTTATCAATATAGTATATACATGTAAATAACTTTTAACTCAAGTAAAGAAATCACTTCAATTAGAGTTTATATAAAGTATTTAAGATTTGATGGTTTACCTCTGTACTAAAAAGGAAGAAAACAATGAAAACTGTTTCATAAAAACATAAAATGCAGTCGTATAAAAAATGGCTAAGGAATTTGGTTCGGTAGTAATAATTTAGTAAAAATGCTTAAAACAAAATTCCACATAAAAAAGTCAGGAAATCAAGTGCTGCATTCTTACTTTTAAATGTATGACTAGTCCTTTTTTAACATACTGTTCTATAACATCTGATGTGGCCTTGTGTCCACAATCTTGGCTGACATAGATGGGAAACCGGTCTCCTTTTGGACGGTACCTGTAAATAGAGAAATCTCTCAAAAACTTTTTTAAAAACAAGAATATGTTCCAAAGACATGATGGCTCATCTCACAAATTGGACACAGAAAGGTTACTTTAAAGTGATGGCAAACTTGATTTGAGGCATATATATACAAACTAACAGACGGTTGACAGAATTGACAATATATATATTTACTTTATAAATAATGGTAAGTGGGGTATTAAATATTGAGGAAAGGAGCCAAGAAACACAGATGCACTTGCATGAACAAACAGGAATAAAAAGTAGTTTGACAGATCTGGAAATAGTCTAGAACATATACATAAAACAGTTTTGGGGTTTTTTTTATAAATAACCAGCCTGCCAAATTTCAAATCATTCTCAAGCACAAGCCAACAAACATATGTATCTATGAAAATGTACATGTATAAACTCAGTACCCCTCAACTTGTCATCATGAGGATGGTAATGTTTTAGATTAATTCCAATGTATTCCTTACAATAGAACAATGCTGGATGTACTGTAAATACTTACTTAAGTAATGAATCAAGACTTCTACTGACTGTAACTCTATCACAGGCGAACATTAAGACTGGTAAAACATGAGTGGCAGGATCTGTCTGTACTACACCATGAGTTTTCAGTGGCTTCTTATTGCCCTTTTTTCCTGTATTGAATAAAGAACAAAATGATGAAGGATTCATTTAAATGTACAGTCAAAGAAATTAGGAAGTGAAGTCCAGTGGACCAAATGCCTATTTTCATCAAATTTGCTAATTCTTTCCTACATGTATATGTTTAATATAAATTAATGCAAAATTCAAATGGACTGAACAAATTTTAACTGGATATTTCCAGTAGGTCTGGCCTAATTTTGATGACTGTATGTACATGTAGCTAAGATTATACAATTATCACCCTAGCTTCTGTGACACAGGGGATTCTATCTCCATAAAAGGAAAGTCCCCCTGTGGGCTTGGCTGAGGCTTATATTGTTTTTAAAGGGGAGAGAAACCACCAGATATGCACAAAGTAGGGTGATAACTGTTATATCTTAAATTATTGACAGGATATATTTAGATGACAAAACATGCAATATCAGGAGCAATGTCATGACCTTACCATGCCACCAAACAGTTACAGATGCTCTTCATACATGTCATAATCATAAAGTGTTTGGCATTTTCAATATTTTTGGTAGAGCGCCTCTGATGAGTCTTGAATAGACAAAAGCGTGTCAGGCGTAGCAAAATTTATTGTCTGGAACTTTGTTGTCATTTTTATTTATTACAGCTGACCCAAGGGATGGTGTGATGTAAAGTGACATTGTTTATGAGAAAGATTTCTGAACAAGCATACATGTATATAAAATCCCAATCACTGACAATGAGTCACTTAAACATGAATGTCCGGCTTTAAAAGATTTGACTTTTTTTTACCAAGTGAATTTTTGTCCAAATGTTTTTAGTAACCATGGTAACTTTTATAAATGTTTAAATTTTGTAAAATCTGACAAACAGTTTTACAACAACAACAAAATTTTTCTTAGGCAAATGGGCTCAAGTGAAAAACTTGACAGTTATTAATTCCTACTAGGATATAAACAAAATAAATAACTACATCTTTTAGCAAGTTTGACCTCATTGTTACAGCCTAAATAATACTTATATACCTGCTTCCTCATTGATTTTCTGAAGTTCTTCCAGCAGTTTCTCATTATCATGAAGTTGTTTTTCTAAATCTGACTGGAGCCATTTAAGCTTGTCACTCACAGACAAACCATCTCCGGTCTGAAATCAAATCAAAATGAGAATTTTTTTTCTCTCATGCTAAGCAATGGTGACCATGTGTTTAAAATTGCACATGTGCAAATATAATCACCAGACAATCAGTTAAATGTCTAAGGTTCATGTATATGTTAACCATGTTTTGAAAACCATTGAATTTAATGTTTAGTAATATAAATATCACTTATACATGTACCCTTTCAGGTGGCCTCAAATCCAGTGCCTGAAATAGGCACTTGCCCACTGGGCTATGGCGAGCAAATATTGAATTGGGCCAGTCATTTTAGAAAAAGTATATGTTGAAGATATAATGAAACTTCACAGAAAATGCATTTTGGGCCAGCAGATTGGTCTATCCCATTTCAGACACTGCAAATCTCAAGCAACATTTAATTGTGATTTAATCAAAAGTGTTCACAAACTTATCAGTTGAGAGGTAAAATAGGGATATTTTGTCCCTATTCAAGATCTATTTTGAATTCATTTGAAAACAAGAATTCCAATGAAAAAAAGATTTTGAAAATCGGACCACAATTTAAAAAGTTGATTTGTTGGGCGTGGCCCAACTTTGACCCCCATTAGCCATGTCACGGTGCAAGATACATAAAATCAGTTGTCACATTTATTTGACAGAATTTATTGAGGATTACAATAAAAAAAGAATGATCAAAATCAGATAAAAAATAAACATTCTACAGAAGTTTTGTCACAACAGCCATTTTAGCCCCTTTTGGCCCTTTTTTCTGAAACAGTAGGGGCCAGAAACCCCAAATGCAATACCAACCTTCCTTTAGTGAATAGAAACATCATATCAAAATTTCATAACCATCGGTCAATATCTTCTCAAGTTATTGCACGGAAACCAAATGTCCCCCGATGACGATGACGACAACGCAGACGTCATCACCATAACACTTATATGACCACAAATTTTTTGCGGTCGTATAAAAATTGTACTGAAAACACTACACTACATGTATCTTCAACTAAAAAAATATATCAATATAATAAGGTGTGTCCATATTTACTATCTGTATATATCCAGACTATACTTTATTTGTCCTGATAATATGTCATATGTGCAGGTCTTAGAAATAAACTTCTGAGTCAATGTAGACCAATCTCCATATTTCATAGAGTTTTTGTTGTATATTCAAGAAAATTTTCTCAATTTTTTGTACAAAATGTAGACCTACTCAGATTTACATAGAGTTGTCTGTCGTTCTACTGCTGATTTCTTTCACTATTTGTGCTGTACATATACTAGGATTATCTTTTAAAAAGTTTAAACTGTTCCCTTAAGGGAGTTTTCCTCTCAATTCATGTTAGAGATCCCTTTGTAGAGTTTAATAAGAATAGGTTCAATGGGTGCTGCTACAAAGACCACACTCACAATGTACACATGTACTATCATGACTATTGAAGCATTAAGCTTGTTTCCGTATCCAGGATAAATAAATACTGTGGATTCATTTATTTTCGTGGGTACCAATTTTCATGGTTTAATGAAAAAGGACCATTTCGTGGATTCTTAAATTCGTGGTTTTGAAGACTGCCACGAAAATTGGTACCCCACGAATAATAATGAAACCACAGTATGTTGAAATTAAACTAAATATATACTACAAGAACAAGTACCTTTGCTGGATTTTTAGAGATCAACACATAATACATCAAAACATTCCATGACAGAAAGATGAAAATCACCAAGGAAACCAGATGTTTTCTCTTCATGTTGTCATGGTTATTGGGTTATCTCAAAATCTGTAAATAAAAAACATATTAAATGATCATAGATTATTAAAATGCTTAAAAAAAATTATCGATTATTTGACAGATGGAAAAATAAAATGTTTATTAACTCTGGGGGGGGCCACTTCCTATATTAAAGGTACTAGCTATAGGATGTGCCGCTGGAATAGGTACCATTTTTCGATTTGAAAATATGTGATAAGGTCAGGGAAAACAAACATAAAATATATCATGTATATGATAAGGTCAATAATATTTATTTGCTACTGACATGACAAGCCGACCTGGCAATATATAATATATATAATAAGGTACAATGTATCTTATTTCGAAATTCAAAATATATGAAAAGGTTGGGCTATCAAAATCTCAGCGGCACCTCCCTATCCATAAAGTATAGAAGTGCCCCCCCCCCAGTTTTTTCAATGAATTTCTTCATTTACAAACTTACATTCAAAAGAACTTCCTCCAATGTTAAAGAAATACTACAGGTACCTTTACCTACATGTACATGTACAACATGTTAAATGTGCAACAAAACATGTACTTGATGCAATATTACATGTAACAGAGTGTCTGTTTTTTTAGACTTTTGTAACGTGTATCGGCCGAGCGGTTCTTATAACTTTAATATTGTTAACACAAAAAAAATCTATTCTCTAAAACTTTCGGAAACTTGGATTCTTAACGGGAAAAGTAATTTGAATAAAAGATCTAAACTAAATATTATCCAGGATCAAACTATTTAAATAAATCTTAAAGTATAATGCCGTTATCCGATTCGGCTGTCATGCATGCATAAAATGGACTTGACTGGATATGCACGCTTAAAATGATCAAACAAATTCAAACTAGGCACGCATTAAACCTATAATCATGAAACCTACGGCTCAAACCCTTTAAACAACAAGCACCAAACCTCTAAGGTGCATAAAACCATATATCACTAAACCTCAAGCATCAAACCACAATGATGCATAAAACCAATGTCTCAAAACTCCAAGCATCAAACCTCAATGATGCGTTAGACCTATATATCCACTATACGAGCATCAAACCACAATGATGCATAAACTACTTTTATAATAAAAGGTTTGAAACCGTCTCCGTATCTTCTAATTTATTAAACTAACCTAGCGATCTTCACTCCTCGGAGTCTGGATCAAGAATGACAGTGATAGCCGATTTTCGCGCCCTTATATACTATGTGAACTGGTCCACTGACCGTAAACCAGTAACAACCTCGAACAGCAGAATCGGACTTCTTCATTGACTTCAACCTAATAGCAATATCTTCCGAGTAAACATCGTAGCGGCAATACAAAGCAGACTATATCTCTTAAATACCCATTAAACCGATTAAGTTATATTTTCTAAATGTTGCAATAAATTTTAATTACTGAAACAACAAATGGGATGTATTTTCTTGAGGTATAAATGATCGTATCGTATCTCCATAATTGGTATCTATTGTAAACAACTGTATAGCAACGTGCGTCTGAAGTGTTCATCTCTGTTTTTTTAGGTAACATATAGAAATCGGGAATGTAAATATGCAAATTAAATATGAATAACCAAAAATCGTCACATTACCCACACCTCCGAAACAGGCGTCCCGCATGAACCTTACAAAATATTTGACCAAATTCAATCAAAACCGTCCACGTTATCACGGTTTGCTGACAACATCTACTCCCAACGTAGTAACCACCTAGGTTCAAACTCGTCATAAACTCAATTTTGTAGAGGTTATCGATCTTTGAACTTGCAAAATTGTAAGTTTATATCTAGAAGGAACTATATTACCGGAATTACACCTACACATAGGATACCTTCTCTCCTGACCCTTATCCAAAGGTCTCAACCGTGCCAAACTCTATCCATAGTTTGCACAAGTCCCCTTACCAGCCAGCGTCAATCTGCTAACAATTACAAATTCTATTTGGTCAAAAATTTTCTCTCAAAAACAAACGAACTAAAACAGGTATAAGGTAAGTGTTCAAATAAATTTTGAGCGGGTTTAGATTGCCACAGGAAAATTGAAATAGCCAAAACCGGTATGAAAAATTTTGCCTGACAGCCGGTCACATACGGACCACTTAAAAACTAAGCTTGCTGAAACAGGGATCTTTAACGTGCAGTGGCTGTGACATTTTCCAAAACACGGGACATCGGTTTAACGTCTCATCCGAAGGACACTGGTCATTCCCGATCAAGACACCGATCCACATCAAAACCATGACATTTGACGAAAGGAAAAACAAAAACGATCCAAGTTCTAAATCAAAGTTTCAACAAATTTACACAAACATTTTAAGACTTAAATCCAAAGACAAATCCCGCCCCGCTGCCACCAAATTTTGTAACGTGTATCGGCCGAGCGGTTCTTATAACTTTAATATTGTTAATACAAAATATCTATTCTCTAAAACTTTCGGAAACTTGGATTCTTAACGGGAAAAGTAATTTGAATAAAAGATCTAAACTAAATATTATCCAGGATCAAACTATTTAAATAAATCTTAAAGTATAATGCCGTTATCCGATTCGGCTGTCATGCATGCATAAAATGGACTTGACTGGATATGCACGCTTAAAATGATCAAACAAATTCAAACTAGGCACGCATTAAACCTATAATCATGAAACCTACGGCTCAAACCCTTTAAACAACAAGCACCAAACCTCTAAGGTGCATAAAACCATATATCACTAAACCTCAAGCATCAAACCACAATGATGCATAAAACCAATGTCTCAAAACTCCAAGCATCAAACCTCAATGATGCGTTAGACCTATATATCCACTATACGAGCATCAAACCACAATGATGCATAAACTACTTTTATAATAAAAGGTTTGAAACCGTCTCCGTATCTTCTAATTTATTAAACTAACCTAGCGATCTTCACTCCTCGGAGTCTGGATCAAGAATGACAGTGATAGCCGATTTTCGCGCCCTTATATACTATGTGAACTGGTCCACTGACCGTAAACCAGTAACAACCTCGAACAGCAGAATCGGACTTCTTCATTGACTTCAACCTAATAGCAATATCTTCCGAGTAAACATCGTAGCGGCAATACAAAGCAGACTATATCTCTTAAATACCCATTAAACCGATTAAGTTATATTTTCTAAATGTTGCAATAAATTTTAATTACTGAAACAACAAATGGGATGTATTTTCTTGAGGTATAAATGATCGTATCGTATCTCCATAATTGGTATCTATTGTAAACAACTGTATAGCAACGTGCGTCTGAAGTGTTCATCTCTGTTTTTTTAGGTAACATATAGAAATCGGGAATGTAAATATGCAAATTAAATATGAATAACCAAAAATCGTCACACTGTCATGTTTTTTCCAACAACAAAAACAATCTGCTTTTAAAATTAATTCATGGTACAATTATATTAACATAAAATATAACTTAATTTCTATTCAGATCTAGATCTCCTTGTCTATCTCTAATATCTAATTTAGTCTTTAGATGCTGAACAATTATTACGACCACCTTGCAACAGGTTAATTATAATAATTTGAAATTTAAACTCGTTTTAATAAAAAGCTGTTGGTGGAAGGGTCTATAAGTATATGTCCTCCCTTGTGAAAAGGGTGTGCATGTGTATGTCTTTTACTGACAGTAAGGTTGAGTAATGCATGCAATAGCAGACAAGCCCGGCCTGTGTCTCTGACTCTGGTCATGATGACCAGGAACTATATCAAGATTTTCTTTGTCAATATCTTCTCTTTTTGCATCTTAATTTCTATACTAAATTCGTATTTATTTCCTTTTCTTTGTACCTTCATTTTCTTCTCAAATCTTCTTATCTAAGAGATAAAATTCTTATTTAGATACTTGACGATTATGTGGCATTTATTTCGACTGGTTCTTTTTTATTTAAAATGTTGTATCCCAGTTCACGATTTTCTAAAAAGCAAAACAACATCGGTATGGAATTGTCAACTTTCCGTAAATGTGGACTGGCCTTATTTTAATTTTCGGCATTCCAAAGGGCACAAACTGTGCTCCTCTCCTCGCCGATTTGTTTTTATACTCTTACGAGACTGAATTTCTTCAGGGACTCGTAAAGAACAAGAAGATGAAAGAGGCAAGGTCATTTAATCTTACATTCAGATATATTGATGATGTCCTTTCTGTCAATAACACTTCATTTGGTAGTTGGATTCCTTCAATATATCCTCCGGAATTGGAGATTAAAGAGACCACCGAATCTAATTGCTTCACGTCTTTCTTGGATTTGCACCTCGAATTTGACCCAGGTGGTTATCTCAGTACAAAAATTTACGATAAACGAGACGATTTTAATTTTCAAATTATTAATTTTCCTAATCTACAGAGCAATATACTTACTTCTCCTGCATACGGTGTTTATATTTCTCAACTTATTCGATATGCCAGAGCTTGCACACATTTCACAGATTTTTTTATCAGACACCAGTTTCTTCGTGACCGACTTTTGAAGCAGGGCAGTAACATTAAATAAAATTAAATAATTAAATAATGTTTTAAAATGTTCCTGAGCAGGGCTATAAGAAAATACGTCTCATACGATCACTAAAAATTCTTTCTTCGTTATCAGCCACTAGTAGAAAAGTTCAAAATTGAGTTAAAAGATATGATAGTTAATTGTTTTAATTAGTGTTTGACTGGTCTGCTGTACTGAGATGATCACCTCAATATCCCTATTGTGTCTCACAACTATGTTGTGTTCTATGGTCATTACCGGATCCTAAGATCGCAATGGAAGAGGGAGGTTTGGCGCCATAAAACCTGGTTTAACCCACCACTTCTTTGGAAGTGCCTGTACCAAGTCAGGACCATTGCGGTCTTTAATTCTTCTAGTTTTGTGTCTCTCTCAAATAAAAATTACAATAAAGTTCAAGACAAAAGCTTCTGCATTTTATTCATGATAATTTTCATATCCTACATGTCCTATTATGTTCGACGTATAAAACCTAATTCCAAGAAAATTTTACAGTGTCACACTATTTTACGTAACTATTTATTATGGCTTTAGAAAATTTTACAGTGTTACACTATTCTATGTAACTATATATATTTTATGGACTTGAAGATCGCAATGGAAGTGGGAGGTTTGGTGCCATTAAAACTGGTTTAACCCACCATTTCGTTTGAAATGCCTGTACCAAGTCAGGACCATTGCGATCCACCAGTTCTCCGGTATGACTGATTCGTTTTTGTCATTTTCTCTGGACTATGAGATTGATCATTCAAGTTCGGTAGTTTTGTTATTACCTTTATTTAAAGGAGCAGCCTACCTCTTGATTTATACATACTTTAGAAACTGACAGAGATTCGCAAAGGTCATTACTTAATTGAGTTAGGCATTTCAAAACTTAAATGGGGAAAAGGGGGGATGGGTAAGCAGGTTTCATCTCTCATATCGAATTAGGTTACAAGCCCAACATGGCTGTTAACCATAGGAAGAAATCATCTCAGTAAAACGGAATTTACACCGAAATCCACAAATAAAACTCCCAATGGGGTCACAATTGTCGATCAGAAACCTAAACGGAGTTTGGTAACAGAGAATAAATATAAGTAATTTTAAAAAAGTAATTAAATTATGCCTTTTGCGTGAATATCAATTTAATGCAATTTAAGTTTGGATTAAAGTTATTTTTTTTTTTTGTCATTTTGCAACTAAACACTTTTGTACATGCAGTTGCTATTCGTTGAAGTTGAAATATTCAAATCAATTCATCCTAAGGTTTCAATATACTAATAAATGTAAAAGGGGGTTGGTCAGGTTTGAAAGTATAAATGGTTGCTGTTTTGATATTTAATCACTATTTTGAAAAAAAAATGAAAATGTCCGAAATTAACCAAGTAACACTTTATGTAATTTCTTTTGATAAAAAATATTTTGTATACAAGCTAAACCTGATTTTCTGCATAAGTTTACATAAGTTTTACCTGCACACTTCAAGGCTTTGAGTAGAAAGTCTTAACAGTCCCATAAAAGGTAGGAAGAGAACAAATCAAATTAATAGCTTTATATGGGGACTATTCTAAATATCTTACCTTATATGATCGGTTCAGTATGTTTTCCGAAAATACAATAATTTTTCAAATAAATAAATATTTGTATAGATTGTGATCGGTTTGATATAAACTTGGGCAACATTTGGTGAAATAATAAACATGTAGCTTTAAAATAATCGTGATACAACTTCAGTTTTATTGCTTTTTTGATAGAAAGCTTCGCCGAGCACAACTTATACGATCGACAACAGCATGTTGAACCCTGTATTTTTAAGGCCCAATATATAGACAGTCAATTTCCCTGGACAAAGACAGCCTATGGTGAAATGACAAAGTTTTTTGACACATGCATTCTTTGGTGGACTTTCAACTTTCAATCCACATTTTCACAATGAACCCAATATATTTTTTTTCTCAATAGCAGATCACAAAAATACAGTTGCAAAGATATTAACCCTTTTTCGTTTATAATTAAGTTTTTTTTCTGCTACGTTTCATTTTTTGGACAATTTGCGGAAATAAGGGAGTCGTAGATTAATCATCAGTTTTAAAAACCCACTACAGTCATGTTTTGTCAAAAATTTTGAAAATCGGATAATGAATATAAAAAAGTTTCAACTTGTTTTGTCCAAATTTGGCCCCTCATTTCTATACTTCAAAACTAACAATTCAAACTCATTTTTGGTCCCTTTCTTGTGCCTTATTTTAAATCCAAATAATCAATCTTTTTTGCCCCCCGCCGCAACGCGTCGGAGGGACCTAACTAAGGGTCTTCGTCTGTCCGTCCGTCCGTCCGTCACGTATTTTGTGGGTGCAACTCCTCGGACACTACTGAACGGATGTTGCTTAAACTTTACACACTGATAGGATACTATTAGTAGGTGATCATCCCATATTCGAAATTTTCAAAATGGCCACTGTTTTCATTGAAACGGGGAAGAAAGGTCAAAGTATAGGACATTTAATACCTCGGTTTCCTAGGTGCACAGGGTTCTGAAATTTTGTAGGCTGATAGAGCAAAAGGTACTCTATAATATTACAAAAAAATTGAAGCGATACTTACGGTTTACGAGTTATTTACGAATTTGTGATTTTTCACTCCGAAAAATGGGACTTTGTCAAACGTTCTTGTGGGTGCAACTCCTCGGATACTACTGAACGGATGTTGCTGAAACTTTACAAACTGATAGGGTACTGTTAGTAGGTGATCTTGCTATATTTGAAATTTTCAAAAATGGCCGCCGTTTCCATGGAAACGGGGAAGAAAGGTCAAGATATAGGACATTCAATATCTCGGTTACCTAGGAGCTAGATGCGCAGGGTTCTGAAATTTTGTAGGTTGATAGAGTTAAAGGTACTCTATAATGGTACGAAAAAAAAATTGAAGCAATATTTACAGTTTTCGAGTTATTTACGAATTTGGGATTTTCCGGTCCAAAAAATGGGAATTTTTTTACGTTCACTGGTTTCCTTCCTCGTTTTGACTGAATGATTTCGTCTTCAAAACAACCAATTTCTATCGTTTCTCAGATAATATATCGCTCAAATTTACATACCACACAACTTTCATGCGGCTGCGGGGGACACATGGCTGCGCGTAGCAATCTTGTTTATGAATTAGGAACACGGTGGCCATTGTCAAATTTAATAGTAATCGGACGACTTGGTTTTGAGCTATATATATCTTTGATCATGTTCCAGGTCCAATTGCAAATGTACCAGCAACATCAACAAGGGGACATAACCAGAGATTCCACCTTCCATACTCCAGACTGCAGAGTCACCATCAGTCATGTGTATCTTCTACCATCAGACAATGGAATGGCTTACCACTGACAACAGTTGATGACTTCTACCATCAGACTATGGAATGGCTTACCACTGACAACAGTTGATGACTTCTACCACTAGACTATGGAATGGCTTACCACTGACAACAGTTGATGACTTACTTCTACCATCAGACAAATGAATGGCTTACCACTGGCAACAGTTGATGACTTCTACCATCAGACTATGGAATGGCTTACCACTGACAACTTCTACCATCCGACTATGGAATGGCTTACCACTGGCAACAGTTGATGACTTCTACCATCAGACTATGGAATGGCTTACTTCTGACAACAGTTGATGACTTCTACCATCAGACTATGGAATGGCTTACCACTGACAACAGTTGATGACTTCTACCATCAGACTATGGAATGGCTTACCACTGGCAACAGTTGATGACTTCTACCATCAGACAATGGAATAGCTTACCACTGGCAACAGTTGATGACTTCTACCATCAGACTATGGAATGGCTTACCACTGGCAACAGTTGATGACTTCTACCATCAGACTATGGAATGGCTTACCACTGGCAACAGTTGATGACTTCTACCACCAGACTATGGAATGGCTTACCACTGGCAACAGTTGATGACTTCTACCATCAGACTATGGAATGGCTTACCACTGGCAACAGTTGATGACTTCTACCATCAGACTATGGAATGGCTTACCACTGACAACAGTTGATGACTTCTACCATGAGACTATGGAATGGCTTACCACTGATGACTTCTAACATCAGACTATGGAATGGCTTACCACTGGCAATAGTTGATGACTTCTACCATCAGACTATGGAATGGCTTACCACTGGCAACAGTTGATGACTTCTACCATCAGACTATGGAATGGCTTACCACTGATGACTTCTAACATCAGACTATGGAATGGCTTACCACTGGCAATAGTTGATGACTTCTACCATCAGACTATGGAATGGCTTACCACTGGCAACAGTTGATGACTTCTACCATCAGACTATGGAATGGCTTACCACTGATGACTTCTAACATCAGACTATGGAATGGCTTACCACTGGCAATAGTTGATGACTTCTACCATCAGACTATGGAATGGCTTACCACTGACAACAGTTGATGACTTCTACCATCAGACTATGGAATGGCTTACCACTGACAACAGTTGATGACTTCTACCATCAGACTATGGAATGGCTTACCACTGACAACAGTTGATGACTTCTACCACTAGACTATGGAATGGCTTACCACTGACAACAGTTGATGACTTCTACTATCAGACTATGGAATGGCTTACCACTGGCAACAGTTGATGACTTCTACCATCAGACTATGGAATGGCTTACCACTGACAACAGTTGATGACTTCTACCATCAGACTATGGAATGGCTTACCACTGGCAACAGTTGATGACTTCTACCATCAGACTATGGAATGGCTTACCACTGGCAACAGTTGATGACTTCTACCATCAGACTATGGAATGGCTTACCACTGGCAACAGTTGATGACTTCTACCATGAGACTATGGAATGGCTTACCACTGATGACTTCTAACATCAGACTATGGAATGGCTTACCACTGATGACTTCTAACATCAGACTACGGAATGGCTTACCACTGGCAACAGTTGATGACTTCTACCATCAGACAATGGAATGGCTTACCACTGACAACAGTTGATGACTTCTACCATCAGACTATGGAATGGCTTACCACTGGCAACAGTTGATGACTTCTACCATCAGACTATGGAATGGCTTACCACTGACAACAGTTGATGACTTCTACCATCAGACTATGGAATGGCTTACCACTGGCAACAGTTGATGACTTCTACCATGAGACTATGGAATGGCTTACCACTGATGACTTCTAACATCAGACTATGGAATGGCTTACCACTGATGACTTCTAACATCAGACTACGGAATGGCTTACCACTGGCAGCTGTAACAGCATCAACAGCCGACAAGAACAGCCTGCCGAAGATGTCAACCCTGTTATGAATTGTTATTCTTTTGAATTTTTATATGAACTTGATGCTGTTTCTGGTGGGCATTACTCTGCCTAAGGCGATTTGCAGATTACTTGGAAGACAAAAATGAAGATGGCTTAATTGCAGCAACCCTCACATGTTACATTGAAGACTGTTGTTTTTATGTTCTTTTATTCAATTGTGAAATTTTCAATTTTTCGCCTATTCATAAATGTTGTGTCGCGTACACTTATTGGTACATTCGATTAAATAGGGTCCACATTGGTCAAAATGTTCTCAAAACTATGACTCCATATGTTAATGTTCTGTATACTCTGTTGTTTTCTGTATATGTTTTGTATTTTACATGTTTGCTTTGACCCATATGGGTGTATTTTGCAAATAAAGATAATATAAATATTTTAAAGGTATAGAAAAATCTACGCATTAAAAGTATTAATAGCAAATAAGACAAATGTATAAGAAAAGATTTAAGAAATAATTAAGAATTGCTATATACACTTAATGGGGTGCATCATGGTTTTCGTGATAGAGCTATGTCTGACACACATGTTGCTCACACAAATGTTGATCCTTGACTGTTGTCTTCCCTCAAGAAATTTTAAGAAGACATTCATGTGCTCATAGAAATCTGTCAGGTCGCTTTGCCCATACACAAAACGACTGGAATGTAGCCACAGGTAGGTACATGGGGCAGCACTGGTCGTGAGGCTATAATGTGGAAAAGCTGATTGCAAACCATAGTGGTTCGCCATGTTGGGAAAAATGTCACGTTCCTCGCACGTTAAATTCCCGATAAGTGTAAGACCCGTAGGATCCCCGTGCAAAAGGCTAAATTGCTCATCACTTCCCATCACTACTTTTTGCCTCCCGCCGCAACACTGAGCGGGAAAATACAAATGCTGGGCGTCCGTCCGTGCGTGCGTGCGTCCGTCCGTCTTTTCGTCACACTATTATTCGTAACAGTTTTCTCAGCAACTATTTATCATAGGCCTTTGGTATTTGGTATGCAGCATCAGGTAGGGGTCCCATATGGTGGAATACGTTTTCTGTTTCTGTTTAACGAGCCGACTTAGAAATCTAGAAAAGTTGTATATATGTTAATCAATTGGAATCTAAAAATAAAAAAAAATGTCATAATGGATTTTGTAAACATTTACTAGGCCGTTGCCTTAGAAAAAAATTAATCTAAATAGCATTTGGACATGAATTTGGAAGATGGTATATTTTTTAAAGGATCTATATTCCCGAGGAACTGTGTATGATTATTCAATAGACTGACTTGCAAATTTATTTACCAAAGGATCTGATTTAAACATTTTGTTTTAATTTTGAGAATTGAACGGCGAATGTTTTCCGAAGATAGTTCTTTTAGGTCTTTGCTGTCTTAAATGTCTTAATCAGGTTGTCTATTGATATACAGTGTGTTATCTTGGTGCTTTGATAAGGGTTATCAATAGAGAAAAGTTGGGACCAACCAAAACTCGCCTAATTTAAGTGCACCCGTCCTAAACCAAGATAGCTTATGATTGCTTAATGTGAATGTTTGCTATTCTATGTCCAGTAGGATCTTCTTCTTTATGAAGTCAAATATATTTAATCTTAATATTGATTCTTTGGCAAATTGTAGGAAGGTTGACGTGCGGCAATATTTTTTTGATTTTTAAATTGCCACTTATTTATAAAGGTTGTGTCGCGTACATCTAATTATTTCGTACATTCGTCAAAAACATTAGAAATTTAAGATATAGAAAATTCTACGTCTTACTAATATTTATTACAAAAGAAACATTAATAAGACAAATGTGAAAGAATTGATTACAATAGCTACATGTTCTATCATAATTTTCGTGATAAAGCGCCATGGCGTAGCACGCAAATGGCTTACACATATGTACCGCGTTGGAAAAAATGTCACATTCCTCGCACGTTAAAAATCTCAATAAGAATAGGATCTATAGGATCCCCATGCACGAATCCATACCCACCACTCCGTTTTCCATTGACAGTCAAAACTCTCCCCCGATTGCTCCTGTGTTCCCAAATCCTCCACTTCATCGCCATTTCATATTCATTATATCACTCCTTTAATTTTTTTTCTTTGCCGAAATCACACAGCTTGTCAGTAAAGCATTTACTCATTATAGCTAATAGTTGAGTACAGGTGTTATTTTGCCAGTTTTTGTATTGTCTTTTTGCTCCAAGGACGGTAGCCAGGGATCTGAAATATGAGGAATTTAAAAATCTGATCCATTATGCCAGTAACACCCCATTATTTTCGTTGCTGCCATCCAAGGTCGTCACCATTGTGGGTTCGATCCTCTCAAGTGGCATGGTTCCAGGCAATACCAATGTCGGATTTAGAATCGATATGTTTGACTTTTTACATCAGTCGATAATGCCAGTAACACTCCATTATTTTCGTTGCTGTCATCCAAGGTCTTCACCACTGTGGGTTCGATCCTCTCAAGTGGCATGGTTTCCTGGCAATACCAACCCAACAGGTTGCAAAATGCAAGTGCAACATGGGTCAATTAAGCCAGTCAAGCTCGATCATTCATCTTTAAATTACTATCTCTTTTTGCTGTTTCGACTGATAGATATTACTTGCTGCTTTACGAGTAATGGGGCCACTTGGTAGCTCCGCCATATCAAAATGTCAAAGGAGCTACATTAACGCAGCTATGAGCCAACAAACGTTTACGACGAAACATCTAAAGAGGGAGGGGAGGAGGGGGTCCCGTCCCGAATTCCCATCAAAATAATTTTATAATCCCATTTTCCCGGATTATAAAAACTACCGATCCCGCATCCCGAAAAATAAAATGCTGGTTCCCGTGTCCCGCTAGTCGCTTTTCCCGAATTCCCGTTAAATAATATGGCCAATCCCGGCGTCCCGGAAAAGGTCTTCCCGGCCCTCTCTAAATGTTTTATAAATATTTAATTGTCAAAATTACCAGAAAAGGTTCATTAAAAAATTTGGAAAGCCGTAAATCAACTTATTATGATGTGATGATATAACACAAAATCATTAATAGTTTGAAGTGTTATGTCGGATTTAGAATAGATATGTTTGACTTTTTACATCAGTCGATAACTTTGCTTCATAGCTAGCTGTCAGTAACTGCGAGTGTTCACAAGGGAGTTCCTCTACGTCCCCTTGTTCTCATATGTAGTGCTTCTGTCTCAGGTTCTCGCTTGTTGAATTGCACTTTTATCGAGTGTGTTATTTTTGTGCTTTGTACAAGATTATCAACGGGGAAGGTTTGGCCCAAAAAAAATTAGTTTAACCCCGTCACATTTCATGTGCCTGTTCACAGCCAGGAATATTTGTCAAAGCTTTTGTTTGTCTATGTCATCTTTTTGTTGATTGTTCTATGTTTAGAAAAAGGTCTTTCTTTGATTTTGAGATTGGGTCTGAATCTTATGTACTTTGAGTCTTGGGCAAATGCAAAACGACGAGCAGCGACCTCTGGTCACGTTGAAGACTGCTGGTTGTTTTCCTTAGTGATTTTTCAGATTGCCATTTCTTCATGTTGTTTGTGTAACATACACTTATTTCACATCTCTTTATCGTCTATTAAAACCCGGATGAGATGAGATATAATCTTCGCAGCAATTTAGAATAAGAAAGCCAAAACCAGCACCAAGTATATAAACTATGTGCATTACAAGGGAAAACTTTGTATTTCGTAAAAAGCAAAATTTTTTTAAAAAATGGAATATTTCAAATTATTATGGAATATCTGCATGGTAGTCGATTATACTAACACTTATTTTGTCATCAATGAGTGTAAGAAAAACGACAATTAAACTTACAGTAGACTAGTGTAGCTCTCTCTTTTAACCTCACTTTCCGTTATATTGATGATGTTCTGTCACTGAAAAATAACTTGAGATAAAGGACACAACGGATTATGAGAAGTCTGCTTCAGTCGATTGATGATTCTCAGCTAGCTGTCAGTAACAGCGAATGTTCTATAGAGAGTTCCTTTACTGTCCTTTCGTTTGTTCTTGTTGTCTTTTGTCTAAGGTTTTTTCTCAGTGGAATTGAACTTTGTCGATTTGAATTTAATTGTGTGTTTAGTTTTTGTGCTTTGTCTATGAATATTGATAGGGGGTTGGGTAAAAAAACAGTTTAACCCCGCCACATAATGTATGTGCCTGTCCTAAGCCAGGAATCTTTGACAAAGCTTTTGTTGGTACTTGTCTTTTTGATGTTTTATGTTCCTTGTTTAAGACGGGAGTCTATCTGTGACTATTTCAGGACTGGATTTGAATTATGTGCATTTTATTTAGACCATTGGCCAGTTACAGAACCGCGAGCAGCGCCTTCTGTCCTCGTTTTTCTGAATTTCCACTTGATTGTGGTCTGTGTCGCGTACATTTATTCTACATATCATTATTTTCTATTAAAGAATTAACTGTAATAATTTTTTGGTTTATTGAACCATAAACTAAATTTTTCATGGTGCACATTGAATAATCCGCGAAGCGGATTATGTAAAATGTGCACCATTAAAAATTTAGTTTATGGCTTCTATAAACCAAAAAATTATCAGATTATTACAGTTAATACTTATAAATAAATTTATTAATGTATTCGGCGCGAAAATGTAGCAAATAAATTTTTTTTTCCATGAAAATATTAAAAATTCAGTTAATTTAATCGGCGTATTAATATTTACATCTGTCAATCACATAGCACGTGGCATCCGTTATATATTAAAAACGACAGAATATGGAATATGTGCCAGAAAGACACGATCCACATATTGAAATGATTAAATGTGCAAAAGCAAAATTTCACTGCGTGTGAAGCGCTTTTCTCATAAACTTCATTGTTGTATTCCGGTTTAAACTGGATTCGATAATACTTTCTTTACGAATTACGGCGTAGTTAAAATAATCGTTAATCCAATCAAATTAAAGTTTACAAGAAAATAAACCAAATTTTCTTTCAATGCAAAGGCAACAAATAATTTTCTTAAATTTATTTATTCATATTTAAATCTATATCTCTAGGAAGACTTTCAACAAAACTCTATGACAAACGTGTCTCTCGTTACTTGAGTTTGCATTGTCAATTTCTGTTCGGTTGATTTGCGGTTTTGTGTGTTATTTGTTTCTTCGTTCTGTTCGTGTTCGTAAGACTTGCTACAAGCCCCTTTTTTTCAGTGACTGATTTTAAATCCAACTGGTGTTGGTCTTACAGCCATGGTTCTTGACATTGGATACAACCGATTATTCAAACCAGTCGGTGTTCCATTCGAAAACAACAAGGACAATCGCTCTTTCATTTCTCTTCCATTTTTAAACAAAGGTCTGGATGCCATTAATTTAGGAAACATTTCCCCCACAAATCTGTTACAGGACATATCCCTCCTTATTTCAAAGACAAAAGTGTTCAAGGCCGTAAATTGCCTCCGTAGAAAGAGGAGGCAGTACCAGAAGGCGAGGGTCTGGGGGCCGCCCAGGCCCCCAGAAGCTATGGATTTTTCAAGAAAACAAATCCTGCTTTCTTGCAAATCCTGATACCATTTTTATTATTTATTGAAGGTAGTTGTTATTATAAAAAGATTAACAAGAGGGTGCTTAATGCTTCATATTCATATACTTTTCCTAAGTTTAAATTGCAAGAATCTTTAACATCAAACTTTTATGACTTTAAAACTTATGCTTAAACATACAAGCAAGTTAAAAACTATAAACAAAGATATTCAAAAGTTTTTTTAACAAGACCCATCATCAGCTGGTACTAAGGCCATTGATATGCTTACGGCTAAGTCTTGAACCCTGAAAACTAAGGGAGAAAAAAAACCCTAAAAAATATGATAGTGATTCTGTTTGTATGGTGCACCCATAGAGTTATGATATATCATAACTCCATGGTGCACCCCATGGTGACTGTGTTAAACTTCTTTCTCAGCTAAGGACCATAAGGATTAATATTGAACATATTGACTGGTTTCCATTTCCTATTTTAACATCCTTAAGTTAAATGTTAAGACCGGTAACAACATTGCTAAAATTCACAAAAACACGTCGTGGTATTAAATCGAATTGAACGAAAATGGAAACTGAATCTTCAAAATTGTCTAAACCCTAAGGTTCTTCCTACCCCAGACAAAGGTTGATTATCTTAGTAATAATTTGGTTCCCCAGTTTGGTATTTTTGGTTTTACTGATCTATGCTCTTCATATTCATATAGTGTTTGGCATTTTCAATATTTTTGGTAGAGCGCCTCTGATGAGTCTTGAATAGACGAAACGCGCGTCAGGCGTAGCAAAATTTATTGTCTGGAACTTTGTTGTCATTCGTATTTCCAACAGTCAGTAAAAAGATAGACTGAGTTTAACTGACAGACAAGTTAATTGCAGTATTTGAAACGACAACATTTTATTAGAAAAAAGATTTATAACATAAGTACAATGTATGATGTTATTTGCAAATATATATAAAAATCTAGTGGTCACTTTCCAACTATAGTACAGTCATTCATTTATCTTGAGAAGGAGGCAGAACTTTTACGGAGTTATCAATTACATTAGTAAAAATGCACAAGAATCTAAAATCATATAATCTATGAACGGTTTCACGATAAAAGCCTTATAAAGCTTAAAAGAACATTCTCATTAGCAACCATCGGGATGATGCTTTTAGATATTTGCTACTGATACTTTATAAGATCTTTGTTATTTTAGTATGAAAACTTTTAAAGTTTTGAATGGAACAATCAAAATGATGTTTGAAGACAGATTCAAACATAAAATGGCGATATGAAGCAATCTTCCCTTACCCTTTTTTCTAGTTTTTGTTTGTTTGTTTTTTTGAAAACTGAGGAGCTGCCTCCTCTGCCTCTATTTAATTTACGGCCCTGGTGTTCCCGTCATTTCTTATTCCTATACTTCCACAATTGCACCTAAGGTATAAACTACAAACAAGTTTTGCGGGATTACCAAATCAACGACCTCAAAGCAAAACCACCAGACTGTTCTTGTGACAAATCCCCATTCAAATATAGTCCCTCTGGCCGACCTCAACATCGTGGAAAATGACAAACTCCGCGATGTTTTGGCCAAAGGACCAAAATATCGTGAGCCTAGAGCAATCAACTGGAACCATAATTTCAAAACCATTATGGATGGATTCAGTTGAAGACTATGCCGGAAAATGGGCCAAAAAAGAACATGAAAAAGAAAGCGACGTGAAAAGGATTAACCCGATGAGCACCAAGGCAACATCTATTTTCAACAACCCTGATGTTGTGAAGACATTGTCCACCTTACATGACAAATATGTTGTCGTACCTGCTGATAAAGCGCCTAACAACATCATTTTCGTATGCAAAAGACACTATATTGATTGTTTCACAGCTGAATTAGGGGCTGGTTATACTAGCAAAAGCACCACATATACAGCAACAACACTGTCAAAGGAGGAAATAATCAACAATTATAATTCTGGCAATTCTGTTGACAAAAAGAACGATGACGTTCCATCCTTGTATTGGATTCCAAAGTTACATAAAACTCCATACAAGCAACGATTTATTGCTGGGTCATCCAAATGTACAACTAAGCCTCTTTCAGTTTTGTTAACATCAATATTGACGACAATAAAATCAAGCCTTCAAAAGTATTTCGATTGTTGTTACTCGATCTAGAAATGGCGTCAATCAGATGTGGATTCTCAAAAATTCTAAGGAACTGATGGAAAATCTCCATTCTTAGTCATTTTCATCATGTAATACCATTAAAACTTTTGATCTCTATACATTATATACTTCAATTCCACATTCATAATTAAAATCTCGTTTGGCACAGCTGATTTAACGTAGCTTTATCAACAACAAAAAACGGAAAACGCAGGTACAAGTACTAGTATTTGGTAGTCGGTTAAAAAGACTCTATTTTTCATCCAAGAGTCTAGCCAGAAAAACAAATTTACAGAAGATCAAATAATAAAAATGCTCAACTTTCTAATCGACAAAATATTTGTACAGTTTGGTGGACGTGTTTTTCAGCTGACAATAGGTATCCCAATGGGCACAAATTGTGCACCTTTGCTTGCCGATTTGTTTCTTCATTCATATGCAGCGGACTTCTTACAATCATTTCTAGACAAAAAGGACCGCAAACTTGCTATATCCTTCAATCTCACATTTCGTTATATTGATGATGTCCTTTCACTAAACAGTCCTCGATATGGTGACTATTTACATCTCATATATCCGAAGGAACTTGAGATAAAGGACACTACAGATTCTTGGAGGTCCGCTTCATATTTGGATCTATTTCTCGAAATTGACACACTAGGAAGGCTTTGTACAAAGCTCTATGACAAACGTGATGACTTCAACTTTCCAATAGTTAACTTTCCCTTTCTGTGTAGCAACATTCCGTCCGCTACAGCATATGGAGTTTACGTATCACAATTGATTCGTTATTCTAGAGCATGTGGGGAGTACAACGATTTCCTTGATAGAGCTACACGGCTGAAAAGCAAATTGTTAACACAGGGGTACGTTGCTCCCAGGTTGTTGTCATCACTCAAGAAATTTCACGGAAGACATCATGTGCTTGTATACAAAAACGGGATTTCTATCTCTCAGATGAGCACAGATGTTGGTTTGACATAGAGTTTTGTAATATCATCCTTTCCGGATTTGACCAACACTAAATCGATCTTTGGCAACGTGACGGGCGTGCTATAGCAAGCAGGAACTACTTACTCTTCCGGAGCACATGAGTTCACTCTCGTTTCGACTTGAGTTCACGTTGCTGAATGCGGTTTTGTTGTTATGTGTGTGTGTGTGTGTTTGATGTTGTTATGTGGTTGGTTTTGTTATGAGGATTTTTCGTCTACCGGTTTTGTCTTCGTCTTTACGGTTTTATGATACTGATTACCCCTTTGGTATACCTTTGCTTCATGCAATAGGATAGAATATTAAGTTAATAATACAGATGGAATTGTAACAAGTTTACGGTTTTTGTCGTCGCCCATTCGGACGTTTAACACTCAAATGCCCCATTTGTGCCTCTTTGCTTCTTTCGAAATACAAAATACCAAAAATATATAAAAACCGTTAATTTGGTTTGCTGTATATGCATATTTCAAGGAGTAACTCCTCGGCAGCAGCATTTGAAACACTGGAAGGTCAAAACCCAAGAGTATTAAAGGAAAGATACTCAAACCCATAAAATTCGGACACACAAGCCAAATACAGCACCTAGGACCGTGGATATCGACCTTTTCAAACAATTTTGAATTTAGACGATCGGAAATTTCAATGATAATATAAACTGCATGTAATTGATAGAAAATACGTGTGTCAGACAATTTCGGCTCCTGTGCTTGTCGGAATTTCATTTAGGATATCTGGTCCATAAGCACAAATTACCAAAGCGAAGTTAGTTATGCTTTATATGCACCTCTCATCAGCAGCAATCAAATTAAAACATTGGAAGGTGAAAAACCAAAAGTATGTGAGGAAAGTACTCATACAAACAAGAGGCTCCCAAGAATCGCTCACCTGGTCTTGATGTCAACCATATGAAGAACTTTGTAGAGCTGAATAAGATGAACATTTAAGCAAGCAACAGCTTTTCTTTTTCAGCAATAGTTTTCATTCTGTAAGTCAAAAACATGCAAAATGTTATTTTAAGGGCTGTCTGAACACTTTAACTGTATAGAGACTTTTATTATGAGCTTAATGTACTGAACATTTCAGCAAGCAACCACTTTTCTTTATCTGGTATAGTTTTCATTATATAAGCCAAAAACATGAAAACATGTTTATTTAGGGGCTGTAACCCCTATATGGGGTCATCTAACAAATTTGACCCTATGAAGACTTTTGTAGAGCTAAATGAGCTGAACATTTAAGCAAGCAACAGCTTTTCTTTATCTGCAAGAGTTTTCATTCTATAGGCCAACAAGTGCAAAATTTTGAAAAAAATCAAGAAAAAGTGCCATAACTCCTACATCGGTTGTTGGATCTTCTTGAAAATTTCGGGGCAGGTAGATCTTGATGTGCTGATCACTTATGCCCCTAGCCAGAATTTTGATATCTGTCACAGTTTTTGAGTTATTTGCGAAAAACTGCATTTTACCCCTATGTTCTATTTTTAGCCATGGCGGCCATGTTTTTTGACAAATCATCAATCTAAGCAGTAGTTTTGTACACCATACCCCAAAGAATAACCACACTAAGTTAGGTGACAATCCGACTTATGGTGTCAGAGGAGTTAAAGTTTCTAAAAGTTTACGGACGGATGATGGACGACGGACGCCAATCGGGTCGGGTCAGGTGAGCCAAAAACTTTCGAACAGGGAAGCCAAAACTAACTCCAAGGTTATAGACAATGACAAGGAAAGATACTGTTTGTAAAAAAAACGAATTCTAACAATAGGAATATTACAAAACATATAACTGCATGGCGTAATTCGTGTCCGACAAATCTTTAAACTGAATTTGGGATCATCCTTCGCTTTATCAAACTAAAAATACCAATGAAAGGTATGTGTAAATAAAAGCTAACTTCATTATGCTCAATATGCATATTTGGTCATTTTATCAAGGAGTTTAAATAATTTGAACGATCAGAAACCAAGGGCGTCAAAAGAGACGCACTCTCCAACTCCAACAATTAATTTCTAATCAAATTTAAACGATCGGAAAACTTCAGAGACATTTAATTAACAAAATTTGTGACTACGTCAAATATATTTCGTACTATGCAAGTTTCTTTCGTGTCTTTACGACGTTGAACAAGTTCGTTCCACATCATTCTATGCGATTTAGCGTGGTACACACTTTAGACCCAGTATGATGGGTTACAAATGAAGCTTCTGTGAGTGCATACCCTGTCATCAATATATCTGAATCACCTCATCCTTTTAGTGATGTATAGTTGGTTGATTTTGAACAAACTGAAGGATTCGAATGAATGCGTCAGAATGGTCAGTGCAGTATTGTTCTAACTGCATTATATAGTTCCATCTTTCACCAAAACAATTTTCATTTATGTAGATAGCATTTCCTCACTCTCTGAATGTATATGACCATTGTTTATACTAGCATATGTCATTTTTTGTCCATTTGTATTGTTTTCTGCTTTGTGAGTTTCGTCCAACTGTAATGTGTCGTGGTTAGGTGATGTTGGTGCTTCGTGGTCGCTTTGGTATCCAGATCTACTGTTAAGTTTATTAGAATAATGGCTGCCACGTCGTAGTTTGCGTTTATGCTTTCTTTTAAATTTTGACATTTCTCTTTTCACCTGCAAATTGCATTTAATATCAGTACACTTGAAACATGCAAAACTATTGGCAAAAGATAAAAATATATCAAAACAATGTTTTTTGCAAAAAGTCTCCCGACAGAAAGTATTTTGAAACATAATGGCAGTACTAATATCATTTTAAATTTTGCTGATCATAAATGGGTTCAATATTAATAACAAATCATTGATAAGGTCTATAATTTTGGTTGACTGTTGTCTTTTCAACAAAATACTCAGTGAGAGACGCACGCTTAGGGGGAAAGAGTCCAAAATAAGCAACAAACAATAAAACCATCTTAAACAATTTGCATTGCAGTTTTCATTTATAGAGTTTTCGTCTTGGTTTTTTTTTAAATTGCTAGCGCTATTCTTCATCCACATTTACAAATGGTAAAATAACTTATAAAACATTTTCTTGTCAATATGTTTGAATATTTTTTTTTATCATCGTTTCCCTATATTTGTGTTCTTGTTCTTGTATCTTTAGCGTAACTTTATATTACCTCTTCATTTATGAAACAAAATAAGATGGCAACAGCAAAACCCTGTAAAGATATTGAACAAAATTTAAACAATAGGCGGCAAAGGGTTGTTTTGTACATATTTTACGCATACAATTAGTACTTAATTGAAAGTGTGTTTTTGTAAGTTTGTGCTCGTGAAAGAAAATAAAATGGTTAAATTGTTATTGCAACATTTTCACCTGTTTTAATTTTATGTGCACCATTCATTAACACATTTCTTTTAATCGCACCAAAACAACATTTCAATATCGTTGTGAAAAAACAATGCTCTTCATATTCATACAGTGTTTGGCATTTTCAATATTTTTGGTAGAGCGCCTCTGATGAGTCTTGAATAGACGAAACGCGCGTCAGGCGTAGCAAAATTTATTGTCTGGAACTTTGTTGTCATTTGTATTCCTATAAATATTTGTTTATGTTGGTGCTGCTAATGTTGCAATTTTGTAATTTTGTTTTAAAAATTACAAATACCAAAACGCGGGTATAAACGGTTAATTTGGATATGCTATATATCGATATTTCAAGGAGTAACCTCTCATCAGTAGCATTTAAACCAAAACATTGGAAGGTCAAATTCCAAAACAGTTGAAAACGAAAAGTACTCAAAACCAAAACGTTCGAACAAGGAAGCCAAATCCAGCACCGAGGATATCGACCATGTGCATTACAAGGAAAGAAACCTGGTGTTTTCATAAATTTTGAATTTAACAATCGGAAATTTCAGCGACAATATATTAGAAATTTTATGGTAATTCGTGTCAGACAAGTCTGACTACCAGGCTTGTGATTACCCTCGGGGACCTCTGGTCCACCAAAAGCTATTATTTCGATCGATGACTTCTGCATTATGTTGCATATGTATACATAAATTTTGATTCTTCTATGTTTAACCATGTTTTTAAATTTAAACCATTGCAAGTTCATGTAAAACTAAAAAATCAACCTAAAATTGTAAGCATCAAGCTTTTTCTGTTTTTCGACAGACATCACAATAAATGGTTTATCAAAAAGGACCACCAAGAGCTACAGAACAAATCTCAAAAACTTATTATTCATTTCATCACCTTCTGTTTTTACCATGAAAATTATTTTATAAGATTACCTGAAATGAATTAAAGAACATTTCAGTGTACATCCATATAACTTCGTACACAGGTTCCATGCATACTGGGATTGCTATAAACACTATGTAATATACCCCAAACAATGGGATCAGGATTAATGTTGACTTGGTTAACTTTCTGTAACGAACGGCATAAATCGTTATTATACAGATCTAGCGCTCACCTTTACAAAACATTATACAGATCTAGAGCTCAATGACATCGTTACATGTACAAGATAAGCAAAACTTACATCTAGATAAGAGATTACTCTGATTAAGGTTTAAAAAATAAAATTTTGATGTAATGGAATAAATTTGATGTGGTCATGATTATAGACTTTGTATAGTTTTGTGTTTGTTTAAGCTAAAAGACTTGAAAAAAGTCTATTCTTAGTCTTTAGTCGTCTTGTAGTTTTTCAATATATAATAATCTGTCATTCTTAATCATATTCGCCTTTCGGCTCTTCTAAGTAATTACATAGCTTTACGGCTCTGTGAGCGCTCTAGAGTACAATGCATTATCTCCGTTCAAAGAAACAAACTATAGATACCTGTGCACCAATGACCTTGTACCGTGACCCGTATATAAACACCTGTCTCGTGCGCACTTGTCATTCTTTTTCTGGAGCGTTGTAGGGTATATTTGGCCTTTAAATTCTTTAATGTGAGTAACACGTGGCTTTCATTTTCACCTCACATTTTTCTAAATTTTTGCACTGAATAAATATGTTTGTTTTTCATCTTGTGAATATTAAAGCTAAATAGTTTTATTTTTCTGTCTTTTGCCCTACGTGGTTGACAGAATTTAATGCACCTTCTTGTCGATTTGCCCTTTGTGGTTGACGGATAAAATATTATTTACTTTTGACTGTCTATTGCCCTACGTGGCTGACAGATTTTCATGAAGTAGCATTACATTTTCCTTTAATTTGTTTATTTTATAGATCAGTTATGGCTTCTGATAATCATGTAAAAGATAATGCCGATGATATCCTTTTGGAAGGCAATGATTCCGACTGCGATAGTGTGGACGGAAATGTTTTAGTTTCTGATGAAGTTAAATGTTTCGAAGATGAGACAAATAAGTTAAGGAAAACTAGAGCTAACTCTAAAGGCTTAAACAATGCCGATAATAAAACACCTATGAAAGGTTTGAAAAGAAAAGCTGCTAAATCTAATTCTTCATCTAAGGTTACAAAAAAGCCTCGTACTTTTACAGACCTAGAAGTTTCTGAGCTTAGAAGCAAAATGGGCATAGATGCCATATCTAATTCTCTTACCAACATGGACAAAATGCTTCAAATCATTGTAAACAATCCTAGTGTTATTGCACATGTTGCAGCTCCAGTTGAGAAGCAACAAGTTGAAAATAGGCCTTTGGTGCCTTTGGAACCTACATTTGATAATGATATGGCTAATGATATTAACTTTGATTACTTAAATGATTCTCCTATGGCCTCAGAGTCGGTTGAAACTCAGTCAGATACTTACAATACGTCTTTCAATCCTTCCAATGGTTTTAATTCAGCTTTTCACAATGTCACAGAGGTTAATGTGAATTCTGGTTCTGATAATAGTGTACAAGCTAAGTCTTCTGATGTGCAAGAAATTTCTGCTGAGACACCTAATGTACAGAATAATCCACAAGAGTCTCTTGATTCTAATGCTCAACAAGGTGGTAATAGTAATAAAGTGAAATTATGGCAAATTCCTCAGACACAAGCTGATGAAAAAACAGGGCCTTCTATTGACTCTGCGTTGGCCGATGCTGTAAATGCTGCTTTGACAGTTAGATCTAATGCTGAAAGTTTGAAAGCTATTAGGGATAAATATGTTAGGCCAAGCAATTGCGCCAATTTAGTTTGTCCTAAGGTAAATAAGGAGATATGGTTAGCTCTCCCTGAGCATGTCCAGAGTCTTGATAATAAATTTCAAGAAACTCAGAGATCGTTTGCTAAAGGTTTAGTGCCTATTGTTCATTTAGCAGAGAAATGTTGTAGGTCAGACGTGCCTCTAGATATATCAGAAACTAGAACTTTATTATCAGATTCTCTATGTTTGCTTGGAAACGCATTTTTAGGGGTGTCTCAGAGAAGAAAGTCCCTTATCAGACATAATCTGAATGACAAATTCAAACCCATCTGTAATTCAGATGTTCCAGTTGATAACTTTCTATTCAGTTCAGATTTTCAAAAGCACATGAAAGAACTTGGTGATTATACAAAAATCCCGATAGGCATTCCGAAGAAACCTGCTTATAAGCCTACCTATCAAAATTACACGCCTAAGGATTTAAACTCAAGAGGCCCTGCATACATGCAGGGCCCCAGGTATATACCTCAAGTGAGAGGCAGAGCAAGGGGCCACAGAGGTTACCCCAGGGGTTATCCCAGAGGGCAGCGCCCACCACCAAGAAACAACTACAGTCGTTAGATGTTACAAAGGTGAGAAAATTAGTTTTTCCAGAATGGAAAAAGTTGACGTCAGATCCATGGATTTTAGACACTGTTCGAAATGGTTATAAAATTGAGTTCAGTTTTTTCCCTGAACATTCTTATTCTATGAATGAAATTCATTTTTCTAAAGACAAAGCTGATATTGTTTCAGAAGAAGTTAATAAATTATTACTAAAAGGTGCTATAAAAAAGGTTCAACCCGTTGAAGGTCAATTTATTTCTAATATCTTTCTTGTTCCGAAGAAAGACAACCAGTCTTTTAGGCCGGTTATAAATCTAAAAAATTTTAATTTGTTTGTACAATATCAGCATTTTAAACAAGAAAATTTGTCTATTGCTCTGGATTTAATTAATAGAAATGATTTTTTGACATCCATTGATCTGACAGATGCTTATTTTAGCATATCTATTCATGAAGAGTTCAAGAAATTTTTGCGTTTTTCGTGGGAAGGAAAAATCTACGAATTTCAAGTTCTATGTTTTGGCTTAGCTTCCGCTCCAAGAGTTTTTACTAAAGTTCTAAAACCGGTTTATGCATATTTTAGAAAACTTGGAATTTGTTGTATTTATTATATAGATGACTCTCTATGCATAAATAAAGATTTTGAAGTGTGTGCCGAGAACGCAAAAATTATAACTCAGAAGTTAGACAGTCTCGGTTACAGAATAAATGAGAAAAAGTCAGTTCTTATTCCCACAAAACGCATCATTTTCTTTGGTCTTATTATTGACACAATTTTGTTTATGGTCTTTTTAACAGATGAGAAAATAGAAAAGATAATCTCACTAGGTAACATTTTGTTAAATAATCCATCAATCACTGTACGTTGTGTAGCATCTTTTATAGGTCTGATTGTACATGCGTTTAATGCAGTGACGCTTGGTCCTTTACATTATAGGGCATTGGAAAGAAATAAAATTTCTGCTTTGAGTGAAAATTGTGGTGATTTTGATTCACAAATGTCATTATCACTAAATGCTAAAACAGAAATTCTTTGGTGGGTACACAATTTGAAAGCAAAAAATGGTAAATTAATTCGTCATAATCCAATAGATTGTTGGATTGATACAGATGCATCCTTAGAAGGATGGGGTTGTAAATATGATATGCAATTAGTTGGTGGAAGATGGAATGATTCTGAGAAATTCATGCATATAAACTGTCTTGAAGTTTTGGCCATATTTTACTCCCTGAAGGCATTTTTTGCCAATAAAAAGTCACTGCATATAGGCATACATTCAGACAATACAACTGCAGTAGCATATATTAATGATATGGGTGGAATGGCATCAGAGCAGTTAGATAAATTAGCCATGGATATTTGGTTGTGGTGTGAAAAAAGAGATATCTTTATAACTGCACAATTTATTCCTGGGATTGAAAATTTTGAGGCTGATCATATGTCAAGGAATTTTACAGATTCTACGGAATGGCATTTAAAAAAGGACATTTTCCAAAGGATATGTTCTCATTTCTTTTTCCCGGACATAGATCTTTTTGCCTCACGTTTAAATACTCAGGTTAATTTCAGATTTTGTTTCCTGGTCTTTTGATCCCCAGGCAAAATATACTGATGCATTTTCTTTTTCATGGGACAATCTCAAGCCTTATATTTTCCCCCCATTTAGTTTAATTGGGAGGATTATTCAGAAAATCATAGACGACAAAGTAGAAAAGGCTATATTAGTACTGCCATTTTGGCCCACACAGAATTGGTTCTCTTTACTTTTATCTACTTTAATTTCTTTGCCAGCTAGATTACCACGCCATCGGGACCTGGTTACCATGCCTCACACAGGACTGCCTCATCCATTGTTAAAAAGACTGAATCTGACCGTGTGTCTTATATCAGGACGGCCTTGGTGTGTAAAGGAATTTCAAGAGAAACAGCGGACGTTATCATTGCATCATGGCGACCTTCAACACAACGTCAATATGAATACGCGTGGAGGAAGTATGTATTTTGGTGCTCTAGGAGAGACATTAATCCCGTTTGTCCCGCTGAAAAGGAAATTTTAGAATACATTAATGAACTTAGGAAGACTGGAAGTTCTTACTCCGTCCTGAATACTGTCCGCTCTATGTTTACACAAACTCTGCCGTTTTTTGGCGTGGATGTAAATAAGTTTACTAATCTTGAACGTTTGTTAAAAGGATGTTATAATTTTAATCCGCCAAAAGCGCGGTACTCTTATATGTGGGATGTTAAACTGGTATTAGACTTTTTATTTTCGTTATATCCTTTGGAGGACTTATCTTTAAAGAACCTTACGTTAAAGTTGGTCATGTTGGTTGCATTGACTATTGCGGGACGTTCTCAAACTTTATCGGCTTTAGACTTACGTTATGCTAAATGCTTGGAGTCTAACAGTAAAGTAGTGTTTTCTATTCAACAGACTTTAAAAACATCAAGACCCGGCAAAGCTTTACCTAATGTCGTTTTAGTAAAATATGATAAACCTGAACTTTGCGTAGTTAAAACGCTATTACGTTATATTGAAGTTACCAGAAAGATTAGGAAATCTTCTTGTTTATTTGTTTCATATGTAACATTTGATAAAGTGACTACTTCAACTTTGGCGCGTTGGATTAAAACTGTGCTGTCAATGTCAGGAATTGACGTGGAAGTCTTTAAGGCGCATTCAGTCCGTAGTGCTGCATCGTCAGCGGCTTTTGCAGCAGGATGTTCGTTAAAAGACGTGTTGAAAACTGCAAACTGGTCGACTGCTAGAACTTTTTATAAGTACTATCATAAAGAAGTAGACACTGGAAGCGATTTTTCTTCTTCTGTATTGAATTATAAATGAGTTTTTTGTATGAATTAAAATTGTTTAGTTAATTTGGTTTTCATTTGAGTTGAAGTTTGTGTCAACTCTTTAAACAAGCTATGTAATTACTTAGAAGAGCCGAAAGGCGAATATGATTAAGAATGTTCCCTCATCCAAGCATACCAGAGGGTGTGAAGGATGAGGGTCATTCTTAGAATAGAGCCTGAGGCTCGAGAAGTAATTACATCCCACCCTGGAGATCGAACCCTCCCTATGCATGGGTATGAATGGCTGTTGACAACAAACGTAACTTTAAAAAATGACAAGTGCGCACGAGACAGGTGTTTATATACGGGTCACGGTACAAGGTCATTGGTGCACAGGTATCTATAGTTTGTTTCTTTGAACGGAGATAATGCATTGTACTCTACAGCGCTCACAGAGCCGTAAAGCTATGTAATTACTTCTCGAGCCTCAGGCTCTATTCTAAGAATGACCCTCATCCTTCACACCCTCTGGTATGCTTGGATGAGGGAACATAAATACTGTATGTAAAGTTTTAAGGTAGAGTGCCTCTGGAGTTTTGAATAGACGAAACTAGTAGCAAAAATCATTGCCTGGAACTAAGTTAATCAGAATTTCTATTTAACGGTAAACATACAGTTTAATTTTAATGACTACAAAATAACTGACGGACAAATGTCCTGGAAGTGCGTGCATCTCTTCACAAAATATCTCACCTATATCTCTTTGGATTTCTGTTGTGAGCAGCTGATAGCTTTGTATACAAAACCCTGATTATGTTTATAAAGAATATAAAATTTATCTGAAATAGAAGGGAAATACAAGAACGATTGAAATAGTGAATTTAGTCATGCTGCATATTACAAGAAGTAACCTTTTAAATCAAACCAATGAGCGGTTCAAAATCGAAGTAAAAGTTCTCAAATCACAAACATTCGAAGAGAGAGGTCAAATCCAGCACCGTGGACCTAAGCCTATTTTTAATGAGCGCGGTAGCGCTTGATGTTGAAAATGTGCGCAAAAGTCCACGCATTTACACACCAATAAAACTCAAAAACATGGCATTCAATGTATAAATAGACTATTTTCACATATTTGAACAAAACATAAGCGATATTGATATAAATTCCTTTAAATTGACCGTCAATTTTCGTGGATTGGCAATAAATGCTTATTCGTGTATTCATGAATTCGTGATTTTAAAAAAAATCTACTAAAACCAATGTTGAATTATATTTCTTCATTGGGAATTTAATTTCCTGGTTTGCCTGACCAACGAAAACCACGAAAATTAGCAGGCCATGAACACTTATACTTTCAAATTATTTTTACACATATTGGCATAGATTTGCTATTTATTCCCAGTAAAAAGCAAAAGACTCATACATAGTTACTACTCACTACTATCGTGGCTGTGATTGGTCCCTTGATTATCCAATAATATCCGTTGTCAAGGTCATGTGTACTCCAGCATCTGATGAAAAAATGTTCTTCACAAGAAAGATGTAATTAGCATGATTAGGATGTATAAACAGGCTTGGATTACTTATGATTATCCATAATGTACAGCAAATTTTCTCAGTACTTTTGATACTGAAGAGCAAATTTATCGTTTGGACATTAAATTGAACGGTCCTTTTCTGGCGCTTTACACCCAGAAGACATATTAAGGTATGTTTCTCACCGGTAGTTTATATGAAAATGTATAAATAAATATTTAAATAAAATTGGTGCTTTTGTCAGGGGCGGATCCAGAAATTTGGAAAGGGATGTAGCGAGGGATCCACTTTGACCATGCTTCAATGATTTCCTATATGTCCAATTAATTTCTTCCTGCCAAAAGATGAGACCCGGGCCCCCTTGACCCCTTTGTATCCTCCCCTGATTGCGGAATGGAGGCTTTATCATGCGTTTATTTGAGATACAGCAGTAAAAGATATTCTCATGTTTTACCTTCTAAACATTGTGCACAATCTCTGCACCCCCTTGATTTTTGTCCTGCTGATGTTTTTTTAAGCTGTAGTAGATTAAAACAGACAAAGGTGCAGTCGGTCTCTGTAGCTTATTAGACATATCATAACATATGTATCTTATTTCAATCCTTTCTGTCTTAAAAATCATCAAAGAACATTTCGTAAATTGCAGCCTGAAGACAGTATTCTATATACATCACATTTAAAGACAAATTTACTTACAGTGTATTCTCGTGTCGCCATCTAACCACAAGCCATGGTATAACAAAAGTTACAGGAAAGCCTAAACAAGATATGATATCTGAGTTACACATAAAAAGAAATCATTAAAATGTCTTGTAATTAGTTGGGTTTTTTTTTACAAAAGCTCGTTTTCTGTTAGTCCTATACATAAACATTTTTGTCCATGAGTATATTTGATATTTGTAATAAAATGTGCATGATCACTACATGTGTCACGTTAACATTTAAAACATTTGGCAAATTCCGTGTGTTTATGTCCTTGGGTAGACTACTTATTTTGTTAGTTGCTCTGCTTCAATTTTTCAGCCCGATTAGAAATCAAAATTTATAACTTCATTGATATAATAGTCTCTTGGGTTTTTTGCTCCACCAATAAGGACTTCTAATACCTCCTTAATTCCTTACAAAGGAACGTCAAAAGGCCTTCAATTTGAATTTTCTTTTCGTTCTATAAGAATTATTTTATTTACAAGTTCCAATAATACCTCTTTACATAAGACTCACCCCATCCAAACACTAGCAGTGTGTGATAGAAGCGGACTGGTACATTATACTTGGTAGACAAGACAAACGTATGCATGTAGATACCCTCCACAAAGATCCACATGAAGTTGGTAGAAACTGTGTAATAAAACAGGGTATACACTGCCTTACATCCTGCTGACTAAAAATAAATTATCATAAACAACAGGGCATCTTTTGAAAAACAAGAGCTGATTAATTCTCATCACGCCCAAGTAGAATAAATTTTAAAAAAAACTGGAAAATATTTTTTTCCTACTTTTAAATTTCTAACAAATGAAAGAAAGTAATAAAATATATTTTCTAACCATTTAAGTTTACTTTTACATTGAGTTATCCCACTTTATACATGTACATTATTTATCGGAAGCTAATAACGACTGTGACATTTAATGACAGTGATTGTCAATTGTGACTATTGTATAAACTGGACAGTGATGGTATATTGAACACGAACAAATGAAATGTTTAAACCAGAAGATACTCTAGACAACCCAAACAAAAAACACAACAAAACATAATAAGCAGAGGCACCAAAGGGGCATTCGAGTGTCAAAAGTCCGAAAAGGCAACGACAAAACCGGTAAACATGAACAAGAACAGCACAAGGAAACACAAAACATAAAAACAACCGATAATAAGAAATAAGGTAAATCAAGTTGACTTCGTTGTTTTTACTGAGTCTCACTCTGCGAAAAAAAAAACAAATGTCAAAACTTTCCATTTTTGAATATGTCATTTTGGAATTGCACAATAAACCTTAAGAGGGTTTAGCAAACACAAACAAACACAAAGTACAATGAAAATATAGCTGTTTACTAGTAAAACAACAATACAAAGATAAGAAATATTTGAAAATGTATTTTGCATTTGACCAGTGTGGATATCATTATCGCAACTCAAATAATTGCTTTACAAAAAATGCGATCACTTCAATAATAAGGTAAAGTCATACTTTCATGAAATATCATTGACGGTAGTAAGTGTTTGCTTCATGTTATATGATAATCAGTGATACCTGCCCAAAAGCTACAATTCTGTCGCTATCCTCCGGTAGTTCTACGCTCTCAATCTCCGGTAACACATAGATGTCCTTCATGTAACAGATGACAGAACGGAATATAAACGATACAAACATGTTGATGTGGATGGTATTCCTCTGACATCGAAGTTTCCTGAAACATTTTAGAAATCTATATGTTTATTATATGTGATGGACATTGAAATCTTAAGGTAACCGGTGGGTATTGTAAAACTAAAGAAAGTTTTTTTTCACTCTTTTTGTCATATATCCAAGGGGGACTTCTAAAACTCGAGTTCCTTTTGGCAATATTTCAATTGTATATGTACGTTCAATCTTTTTAAAACTGACACCGATGCTGTCAAATTCCATATAATTTAAAACTTATAATTTGCATTGGTTTCAGCTCAACATATGATACAAAATGAACAAATAATGTCAAATACCCTCTAATTGCATCTTTTTTACTTGGGTTGTAGTATTGCCCTCCATAGGCTTTTCAATCAAAACTTTTTTTTCTTTTTCTATGCAGGGAAAGCCTTTACCATGAATTTCTATTGGAAATGTAAGTATGAATATACAAAATATAATATAGAATGGATATGGTGAGCTGCAAAGTTAGAAGGGGTGTCCGTGTGCCAACAGTGATGAAAGTGATGAAAATCATCTTTTTAAAACCGTTGACAACGGAAAATCCAGCATGGGGTTGAGCTGGAATCGAACCCAAACTCTGTCATCTATGGCAACTTCGCCGGCACTGTGTCCAGCGCCCTATAGACCACTAGACCACCTAGACTAGATAAAAATCTAGCTTTACAGAGCTGTACGCAACACCATTTATCATATCATCAATATACCAAATAACAGCATACAATTACGCCTTGTTGACCAGTGCTTAACTTTATATTCATACAATGTATTCATCAAACTTGTTTAAGTACTATCATATTCAATTATGCAAATCATCCTTTTTTTATATTATTTAAACACTATAAAAAAGTTTCAATATAGAGCCAACATACCTAAAACACGTCATGATGGCAACAGCGATGACAAGAGACATCAGAGATATACTATATCCTATATCGTAGAGAATTTTTATATACTTAAGGTGTTTCTACAAAATAAAGCAACAAACATATTTTTTTTTTCAAAACAAAAGATATGGTTAAGTCATATCACATGTCATAATAGTTTTATCTAGCTTGGCCTTTTTAACTTTTTTACCTTGGCGTCTCTGATGAGTCTAAATCACACGATATGTTGTTGTTTTTTTTTTGTAACATAGCACTATACAAATACACATTTTTATAATCCATTTTCATTGTCGTTATCATTGTAAGACTAGAAATCAAGTTCTTAATGTTAAGGAAATTTTTAGTATCTAATTAGGATATATTCTTATTTACTGATTGCTCTAAAGTGGCTTAGATATTAAGATTTTGTCAAAGCTGTGTTTCAATATTAGTATAAAAGGGTAACAACAATACAGCCAAACTGAGATGATCATTTCATTAATAATAAAAAAAAAAAGACAAAACATGGCAAAGACATACAAGAAAAGTGAAGATCGCAATGGTCCTGACTTAGTTCAGGCATTCCAACAGAAATGGTGAATTAAATTAAGTTTTTTAACCTCCTTCTTCCATTGCAATCCTTTTAGTTCCTATGGTCCGCTAACACTAAACATAACAGGGTAAAGAGGCATTATAGGGATAACGATGTGATCATCTCAGTACAACAAATAACCAAAAACGTTTTGAAACAATCACAAATTATAGCTGACATACTGTAGACCAACTTATTTTTACGAGTAATTAATATTCGAGGATTTCGCAAGGCAGAGAAAATCGCAAAAATAAATCTTTGTGAATTAACTCATTGTAAAAGTAAAATAATTGTTTTAAAAGAACAATCGTGAAAATTAATAAACGCAAAATTGATAACGCCAAGATAAAGTTGTCGCGAAAATAAATTGGTTTACAGTTAATTTCAGTAAAACAATACCTGTACAACTTGTGGAACCATGACTGACAGATCCATCTTTTTATCAGGATCAAAGCAGCCGGAGAGATTAGTCCACGTTTTGTTGTGAACCGGATGTACAAACCATTCACCATTCAGCTGGCAGTACCTGGAGGCGGTTCCTGTGGTATTAAATATGAAAGTTTGTCAATGTAGATGGTTAGTGAAAGTTTGCTTCATTACATGTTTCAATGCTACTTCTTTTAACAGATTTTGCGCCGAATTAAGATATAATTAAAAAGTGTTGCTCTGAACACATGGACTAGGTCACTTGCTCAAGGCAACTTGGGTTCAGAGTAAATGTGTAACCCTGCTGGAAAGTCATTAACTCTAAACCCAAAATGAGCACAGCTAACCTCTGTGTAGGAAATACGATAAGCGTTTACTGTTAACCCGAAATGCATTCGGAGCAAGCCCCTTTGTATTAAATCAACATGCCAAAAATAAAACTATATATACGTGAAAGGTTTTGTGGATATTTTTGAAGATAAATGGTAAATGTAGCCATGTACTTTCTAAAATTCTAATAATATGTTATTTCCAAGTCAAATATGTTTTTGAAATTAAATTACAAAACCGGCTGCAGACGGATGACAATTTGTGACGGGAAATTAGAGCTATATGTCATTCTTAATAGAATCACAACTAAGAAGGTTGTATCAAGTTAACTAATGCCAGGTCTGTCTGAAAAACCTAAATAAGTCGTCAATTCTTTGTCAAAAAATTGAATTATCCTTAAGTTTATGTTGTCACAAATCTAACAAAGCACGCAACATGACACGGACACCATTAATTCAGATGGTAGCTAGCAAAACAGGACATAATCACTAATAAGACTTGCAGATTTATGACAGATATTTAATTAGAAACATGATGAACTTCATACAATCGTTAAACTTGTAACTATGGGCTATAGGAATAAATTCAGTAAACAAACGTTGACAATTTACAAAATAAATAGAGATCTGTATCAACTTTCTTGACTTCAGCCATCAGACTAAAAAAGAATTTAAACCAGAATGTTCCATGCAAGCTGTAATGCAACTCCTTTGACATTTTTATATGGCGGAGCTATAGGCGGTGCCATTTCTCGTAATGGGGCGATTCGAAAGTTAAACTCTTGCCTATGATAAAATAGGGTCTTATTAAATACAACCAGTTCAAATTTACCGACTTATCATTAGGTACACGGTTTCTCATAGAGGAAGGACAGTCTTGTAAACTGATAGTCCTGGCCTGGACTGGGGCCCAACACACGATGCAAGTAACTGACTCACCATTAGGTACACGGTGGCTCGTGTAGGTAGGACGGTCATGAATACTGATAGTCCTGGCCTGGACTGGGGCCCAACACACGATGCAAGTAACTGACTCACCATTAGGTACACGGTGGCTCGTGTAGGTAGGACGGTCATGAATACTGATAGTACCGGCCTGGACTGGGGGCCAACACATGATGCAAGTATATGACTTACCATTAGGTACACGGTGGCTCATGTAGGTAGGACAGTCTTGAATACTGATAGTCCCGGCCTGGGCTGGGGGCCAACACATGATGCAAGTAACTGACTTACCATTAGGTACACGATGGCTCATGTAGGTAGGACAGTCTTGAATACTGATAGTCCCGGCCTGGACTGGGGGCCAACACATGATGCAAGTAACTGGCTTACTATTAAGTACACGGTGGCTCATGTAGGTAGGACAGTCTTGAATACTGATAGTCCCGGCCTGGACTGGGGGCCAACACATGATGCAAGTAACTGACTTACCATTAGGTACACGATGGCTCATGTAGGTAGGACAGTCTTGAATACTGATAGTTCCGGCCTGGGCTTGAGGACAACACATGATGCAAGTAACTGACTTACCATTAGGTACACGGTGGCTCATGTAGGTAGGGCAGTCTTGAATACTGATAGTTCCGGCCTGGGCTAGGGACCAACACATGATGCAAGTTACTGACTTACCATTAGGTACACGGTGGCTCATGTAGGTAGGACAGTCTTGTATACTGATAGTACCGGCCTGGGCTGGGGGCCGACACATGATGCAAGTAACTGCTTACCATTAGGAACTTGGTGACTCATATAGGTAGGACAGTCTTGTATACTGATAGTCCCGGCCTGGACTGGGGGCCAACACATGATGCAAATAACTGACTTTCTATTAAGTACACGGTGGCTCATGTAGGTAGGACAGTCTTGAATACTGATAGTTCCGGTCTGGACTGGGGGCCAACACATGATGCATGTAGCTGACTTACCATTAGGTACACGGTGGCTCATGTAGGTAGGACAGTCTTGTATACTGATAGTACCGGCCTGGGTTGGGGGCCAACACATGATGCAAGTAACTGGCTTACTATTAAGTACACGGTGGCTCATGTAGGTAGGACAGTCTTGTACACTGATAGTCCCGGCCTGGACTGGGGGCCAACATATGATGCAAGTAACTGACTTACTATTAGGTACACGGTGGCTCACGTAGGTAGGACAGTCTTGAATACTGATAGTACCGGCCTGGACTGGGGGCCAACACATGATGCAAGTATATGACTTACCATTAGGTACACGGTGGCTCATGTAGGTAGGACAGTCTTGAATACTGATAGTCCCGGCCTGGGCTGGGGGCCAACACATGATGCAAGTAAATGGCTTACTATTTAGTACACGGTGGCTCATGTAGGTAGGACAGTCTTGAATACTGATAGTCCCGGCCTGGGCTGGGGCCAACACATGATGCAAGTAACTAACTTACCATTGGGTACACGGTGGCTCATGTTGGTAGGACAGTCTTGAATACTGATAGTACCGGCCTGGGCTGGGGGCCCAACACATGATGCAAGTAACTGACTTACCATTAGGTACACGATGGATCATGTAGGTAGGACAGTCTTGAATACTGATAGTACCGGCCTGGGCTTGAGGACAACACATGATGCAAGTAACTGACTTACCATTAGGTACACGGTGGCTCATGTAGGTAGGGCAGTCTTGAATACTGATAGTTCCGGCCTGGGCTAGGGACCAACACATGATGCAAGTAACTGACTTACCATTAGGTACACGGTGGCTCATGTAGGTAGGGCAGTCTTGAATACTGATAGTTCCGGCCTGGGCTAGGGACCAACACATGATGCAAGTAACTGACTTACCATTAGGTACACGGTGGCTCATGTAGGTAGGACAGTCTTGAATACTGATAGTTCCGGTCTGGACTGGGGGCCAACACATGATGCATGTAGCTGACTTACCATTAGGTACACGGTGGCTCATGTAGGTAGGACCGTCTTGTATACTGATAGTACCGGCCTGGGTTGGGGGCGAACACATGATGCAAGTAACTGGCTTACTATTAAGTACACGGTGGCTCATGTAGGTAGGACAGTCTTGTACACTGATAGTTCCGGCCTGGACTGGGGGCCAACATATGATGCAAGTAACTGACTTACTATTAGGTACACGGTGGCTCACGTAGGTAGGACAGTCTTGAATACTGATAGTACCGGCCTGGACTGGGGGCCAACACATGATGCAAGTATATGACTTACCATTAGGTACACGGTGGCTCATGTAGGTAGGACAGTCTTGAATACTGATAGTCCCGGCCTGGGCTGGGGGCCAACACATGATGCAAGTAACTGGCTTACTATTAAGTACACGGTGGCTCATGTAGGTAGGACAGTCTTGAATACTGATAGTCCCGGCCTGGGCTGGGGGCCAACACATGATGCAAGTTACTGACTTACCATTAGGTACACGGTGGCTCATGTAGGTAGGACAGTCTTGAATACTGATAGTACCGGCCTGGGCTTGGGGCCCAACACATGATGCAAGTAACTGACTTACCATTAGGTACACGATGGCTCATGTAGGTAGGACCGTCTTGAATACTGATAGTCCCGGCCTGGGCTAGGGCCCAACACATGATGCAAGTAACTGACTTACCATTAGGTACACGGTGGCTCATGTAGGTAGGACAGTCTTGAATACTGATAGTACCGGCCTGGGCTTGGGGCCCAACACATGATGCAAGTAACTGACTTACCATTAGGTACACGATGGCTCATGTAGGTAGGACCGTCTTGAATACTGATAGTCCCGGCCTGGGCTAGGGCCCAACACATGATGCAAGTAACTGACTTACCATTAGGTACACGGTGGCTCATGTAGGTAGGACCGTCTTGAATACTGATAGTCCCGGCCTGGGCTAGGGACCAACACATGATGCAAGTAACTGACTTACCATTAGGTACACGATGGCTCATGTAGGTAGGACAGTCTTGAATACTGACAGTACCGGCCTGGGCTTGAGGACAACACATGATGCAAGTAACTGACTTACCATTAGGTACACGGTGGCTCATGTAGGTAGGGCAGTCTTGAATACTGATAGTTCCGGCCTGGGCTAGGGACCAACACATGATGCAAGTAACTGACTTACCATTAGGTACACGGTGGCTCATGTAGGTAGGGCAGTCTTGAATACTGATAGTTCCGGCCTGGGCAAGGGACCAACACATGATGCAAGTAACTGACTTACCATTAGGTACACGGTGGCTCATGTAGGTAGGACAGTCTTGAATACTGATAGTTCCGGCCTGGGCTTGAGGACAACACATGATGCAAGTAACTGACTTACCATTAGGTACACGGTGGCTCATGTAGGTAGGACAGTCTTGAATACTGATAGTACCGGCCTGGGCTGGGGGCCCAACACATGATGCAAGTAACTGACTTACCATTAGGTACACGGTGGCTCATGTAGGTAGGACAGTCTTGAATACTGATAGTACCGGCCTGGGCTGGGGGACCAACACATGATGCAAGTAACTGACTTACCATTAGGTACACGGTGGCTCATGTAGGTAGGACAGTCTTGGAAACTGATTGTACCGGCCTGGGCTGGGGGCCAACACATGATGCCGTCAAACACCTGGCTGCAAAATCTATCTTAAAGACAACAAATTGGGTCATTATGGATAATTCGTGCTAAATCAGAGCATCAGAAGTACTTCATTATACCTTGTTCAATTGACAAATATTGTTTTTACCAAGTCAGATGCACAGTGGTTTTCATTTTTCGGTTTCGGTATATTTTGTATGCTTTTAGAAATTTTGAAGTTCGGTAACTTTGTTGTTGAATAGTTGTCGTCTGCAACTTTGTTGTTATCTAATTAATTTAATTATATCTATGTAGTTGATTTAATCATTTTAATTATTGAATTTTCATGTACTTAGTAGTTGATTTAATTAGTTATAGAATATTCATGTAGTTGATTTAATAATCTCTTGAATAATTAATGTAGTTAGTCTTACCACTCTCTGTTTCGTTTGTCTGAGAACATTTCTGTCTTTCTTTTTCAATCATCTCCATCTCATAGGTCAGCTCGTGAAAAATATCAGAAACCTTTTAATAAGAATAAAAACAGAAATTTGATGGTGATTTTGGAATCTTGTTCTTATAACTAAGACCTTAAAAAATCGGTTATTTATTCATTAAAATAAAACTTTTCAACACATTTTCCTCTAACCATGGAGTTCAGATGAATCGTAACTCCATGTTCTAACTGTTCGATGGTGTCTACTGCCTTTTAAATGGTAGAGGACGAAACGGGGTATCCGAACCAAGAATCCCTACCTGAAAACAACAAAACTTTCGAAGACATCTCTGAATCTGCCTATGAATTGCTTATATTGTCGGATCCAAATGGGGTTCCGGGGGATGATCAAGCCCTTTTCCTTAGTAAATTTTATCATTTTCGTGCAGATTTAATTAACACAGGCACTTGAAAATTAACCTGGGGCCCATCCTTTTGTCTGCAGTGGACAATAGTCGGAAACCCCTCCTCTCTTAAATAAATCTAGATCTGCACCTTAAACTTAATTTGAATTTGACATCCCGTACGGTAGATTTTGCTCTTCGTATTTTTGTTTTGTTTTGGCTTATTCTTTTTTTTTTGCCGTTCACCTATTGGTTTTAACTTAAAAAAAAACGTGCGTTAGAAGCAGTTTAAATTATCTGTCAGGAACTATGATCTAATTTTGTTTACAAACGATACCGAGTAAATTTTTATACAGACCTTTCATTTTTTATTTTTATTCTGGACCAATGTAGAGCACCTCTGATGAGAATAATAAAAGACAAAACGCGCGTCAGGAAAAAAATTACTGTCTGCAACTCTGTTGCATTGTTGACTTCCAATCTAGAAAAAGCTCAGATTTCTAGCTGCATGTTAAGAATTAATATTCTGTTTATCTGTTCGAACTGAACTTATGAATGTTAAAAAAAAGAACATTAATTTTTAATAATGTTAGGCAACATTACAATAACCCAGAATTTAAGAATCATGACGGCCTGCTGAAAATACGAGGACTTTTATTCTTATAAAAAGTCTCTTTTTTACTACACGCTTTATTTTTGTAGCTTTATTATAGCTGTTAAATTGCAATTCGTGATTCCCTTTAAAAACGACTACCTACTTTAATAGCACCAAACATATATCAACAATGTTCTTACCTAAATTTTTATTATTAGAAAAATGACGTTTCTTCTCACGTCCAAAAAAAACCATGAGTGGTAGAGACAGCAAGGGACCTCGCTTTAGAAAATTTAAAGAAATTAAACAAGAAAAGGTGGCATATTGTTTTATCCGTTCGTTCGTCCGTTCGCCCGCCCGTCCGTAAGATAATTTCTGTCACAGTGTCTGCAGCTGATATTTTGTGTATAGCTTTATCATACAGTCTCATATTATGAATACATAGTGTATACATGTTTTTTCATGTAAAATTTCCGTCACAGTTTTTCAAGCAACTACATGATTTTATCCTATGGTACAATATCGTTTATAGCAATTTTATGCTCTCATGTTAACTTCTTCTTGTTCTAGGAGTACTTAGGTTTTGATGCAAGGCATAATTAAGGAGCGGGAATATCACTTAAGAAGTGAAACAAATATTCGTTTTGTGTCCGTTTATTGGGTATACCAGATTATTGTTTGACGTAGACACGTAGGGACGTGATAAATGTATACCTTAAGACTTCAGTGCTAGAGACACTAAGCCTGTAGGGAAGGACTTGAGACACCAAGGCACAGTGCTTAAGAAAACAACGAAAAGACTTTTAGTGCAAGTGACACCAATGAAAGGTGCGAAAGAAAATACTAAAAGACTTAAGTGCTAAAGACACTAATGGAAGGTGCAAAAGAAAATACTCAAAGACTTAAGTACTAAAGACACTAATGGAAGGTGAGAAAGAAAATACTTAAAGACTTAAGTGCTAAAGACACTAATGGAAGGTGCGAAAGAAAATACATAAAGACTTAAGTGCTAGAGAAACCAAAGGACGGTGCTCGAAAAAAATAATTAAAGACTCAAGTGTTTAAGACACTAATGGAAGGTGCGAACGAAAATACTTAAAGACTTAAGCTTGTTAGGTGGTAAAAATACTTAATGACTTAAGTGCTGGACACACCACTTGAAGGTGCTGAAAAAACTAAAAGACATGTAAGAGCTAAAGACACAAATGGAAGGTGCTAAAGAAAATACTAAAAAGGTGCTCAAAAATGCTTAAAGACTTAAGAGTTCGAGACACCATTAGAAGGTGCTTAAGACAAAAGTGCTAGAGAGCTTAATAAAATACTAAAAAACGTAACCTTATTCTCAAGACAGATTTCTCCTGATTATAAGAACTACAGTCACCAAATGACGGACATGTTACACCATGGGACGGTGCAAAACGAAATATGGAAGGACTTAAGTGCTAGACACACCACGGGACGGCGTTTGCTGCTAAAGACATCATTGTACGTTGCTCGTTAAAATACTAAAACACTTACCTTATTCTCGTGACAGATTTTTCCTTCACAAACAGAACATCCAACCAACAGTAGTAATAGTTCTGTCACTATCTTATGCATCATTGAAGTACAAAAATTCACTCAACTTGCCAATATCTCAGTTACTATTTTGTTGTAGATGAAAGATATGATAATTATCATTACGAGATTTTCCAAAGGTATCACACAGCAACGTTGAAATGTATCTTTTCTTTACTTTTCGGAAAGGATTATGATATTCTATTTTTGTGTGCTTTAAAAAGTTTAACATACTTTTATAATGTATAAAAGTTTACAAATAATATTTCCGCATACCATGGGCGGAAAGACCCACACTTGACCGAAAAAAACTTTTTCTCATATCAGTCCATTGAAATCGTAGTTTTCACTGATACTACGTATACGACGATGTCAAGATATTCACTCTAATTTTTCGAGAGAAAAAATAATAAACGAATTAAACTCGCATATTGCACTAGAATTCTCTTTGTCCTTTCCTCTAATGTTCTATTTGTGTAATATATGATATTAACAAAGTAATGGAGGGTTTTTTTTAACTGTACTTTTTGCGCTGGGTTCACTGGACAGTTGAAATAAACCTTCACTTTAAACAAAAAGATTTCTCCCTGACTTCGATGGTGTAGAGTTACGTTTATCTTTTTCGAAAATATGACAAACTTGCATGTGCACTAGAATTTCTCTATCCGTTCCTGGAACTTTCTGTTCGTGTACTAGATGAAAATAATCATATAAACGTAAAAGCAAGCATTCACTCTCACTGTCCTTTCCTATACAATTCTATTTGTGTAATTAATGAAATTAACCAAGTAATTCAGGCTTTTACTTCGAATTGTACTTTAATTTTTCAATAGAGAACTCAGCTAGTCTTTGTGTTGTTCAGTATCCGTTACGTAATCTTGGCTCGGTAAGTTCCATTTGCAATGATTGCTTTGAATCCATTTTATTAGAGTTCTGTGGTTCCAACGTTTATTGATATCCGAAAAATTGTTCTTTCAACGTCAAATTGAAGTTCGGTTTTCTTGTTGCTTCAAAATATCTGGGATTGAATTGAATGTAGAAATGTGGAAAACTGATTTCTTGAAATTTTACGGCTATTGCACATGCAACCGCTGACTTGTAATTGAATTCATTTTATGCAGCTATACAAATGTTCACTATTAGTGTTTAGACACTTGATGCTAACAAACCGTTGTATTTTAAAAAGTATTCCAATCCAAATTCAACCCTTTGAATTAAATTTTTAGCATTTTAAACAATGGATAATAATGGATCCTTAATGCTGTATCCACAATGCCACTTAAATCATCAAACGGTCATATATGTATGAAGTCTTGTAGCAATAAATTGTTTTCTCTTTATCAACTGCCAATAGAACGATTCGCCGCTATTCCCAAGCCTTAAAATATATTGATTTCAGACCGGACAGCACAAATCTTTAAATTGATAATAACTTTGTTCCCGCCCTTTGTTACAAATCTGCAAATTCTGAGCCTTTACATAGTCGCAAGAAAACAAACTCGACTCGTGAAACAATGATCTAAATGCAGTACAAACGTTTCAACTCAGATTTGTGCACTTTTAAAGTTCTATAAGGCGTCTGACTTTAAAACTACTACCTGAAAAATAAGTTAGACTATAGCATCCATGATTTATGCAAAATCTATAGAGAAAAATCATGGAATGTAATCAACAAAATGAAGCATTTTGATGGCTGCAATAGAGAATTTATGTCTCAAGATCCAAACAATATGATATTAAGTTTCAAATCCATATAATGTGACATTAAATAATTTGTTATTTTCAAAAAATGCAACTACTACGAAACACGTGCCACCTAAAACTAAAATACTTTACACATGGTTTTAATGGAAACTTTTAATGACACAAATCTCTACTAATTCATTCATTATGTATAATGTACATGCACTTTGGCTTTCAAGTAATTGTGTTTTAAAGTCCTTAAAGACAACTGAATCGTTTCCTGCATATATATATATAACACTACGTAACGACTGTCAAGCACGTATACAATAAATTACATGTTCAAGTACATGTACACATGGTATATGTCTTCATTTCTCCATTTGATTTATACTTTTTCTTTTTAAAAATATATGTCATACTCGATTAAACCTCATTTTGACCTTCTTCTTTTTTCGATATGATATGGAAGCCGCTTAGACAATTAAGCATCCAGCAACTTCCCAAGTGTCGTCCTTTTTGCTTTCACATATCGGTTTAAGTTTCATCGGCAAATAAAGGTAAAAACAAAATTACCGAATTCGGAGGATCAATCTCAATGTCCAACAGAAAAGAAAAAAACATGGAAGACATACCGGATATATCATAGATCGCAACGGTCCTGACATGGTACCTGCATTTCAAATGAAAAGGTGGGTTAAACCAGGTTTTTTTGGCGCGACAAACTTGTTTCTTCCATTGCGATCTTATATATAGGGTCCGGTAGTACACAAAACACAACACAGTTGTGAAGACATAATTCAGTTTAAGGTTTATGAATTTTAAGTCATATTCACTAGAGTGGTATCCCCAACCTTTTGAAAAAGGCACCAACCACTTTAAAGTACATAAATTCATATAAGCACACAGCCATACCTACCGAAACACTAGCAAACTCAGGAAACTGTCCCTTCTTGTCAGTAACTTTGTTTGCTCGTTTGTTCTTATATCCATAAAGTGCTGTTTGAACTAACCAATCAAATCCTTGAAACCACAATTCTAAAACGTGATTTCTGAGATCCTTCAATCATGGGTTTAATTCCTCCGTTTATTTTTCAATCACTCATTCTTCAAAATAAGCGGTATGGTAAAGGAATAATGACTTGAAAAATCGTCAGAAAAAAAAATCTGAAAAAGAATCAACGAAATTTCAAAACCGAGTTCCATATAGGTTTATATCATTTATATCAACTAAGTCCTTGATTCGGGTTCTTTTAGGTGAAAGACAATGCATGTATGTGTACTATTTAATTTTTAAGGAATGAAACAAACACGTTTTCCCTTGGTGTGTTCTGTTTCATTTTTCCCGCGTGTTCCATTCCACAATGTCCATAGAATGACTTTTTTTTCATTTCAACGCATGTTGCGGAAAACTCGATTGGTATCCATGGCAAATACTAGCAACAGAAAAAAAAACGACAAACACTATTTTCATGGCGTAGATCGTACTTTGGCGATCCCTATTTTCAGACTATGTAAAAAAATGTTAGACATGTAAACTAATTTGAATGGTCCCTATAGACATGATAGAGGACATGTTTATGGTGCATTGTTCTACCCCTGGTTTGGAGATGGTCATAAATCACAAGTAAATAAGGATTCGTCCTTTGATGTTGTGTTGCTCTGAAAAGGGTTTTTGTTTTAGTCGAGTTCAGGGTTAGATACGGAGTCAGATTTAAAATCTGATTATACTAATTAATTTGAAAAATATGCACTTAGTTGCATAATAGAAGTGCATTTTGTGATGTCATGTTTTATGCTGAGTTTGCATAATTGAGGGTTTTTGAAAAATACACACAAGACTTCGTGCATGTGAATATTATTCCAAACAGGATAAGTCGGATGAGATATGATCAATATGTTATAGAATTATAAGCGACTTACAAAAGAAACAACAACAATTTAGAAACAAATAAATACTTAAGGATGGTCCGATGATTCAGAATTTCGGTCTGAATTCATAGCTCTTCTAGACTATACCTTTAAATACTGAATAAATTTTTTGCACACTGACCCTACTTTTTACAACATTTTTTTTGAGAAAATATCATTTTCATTACAAATCATAAAACCTTTGATATGAAAAAAGTTCAGGATTGACCATTCTTAAGAAACATGTATATGGTCCTCTTTCTTACTAGAATCAGAAAGTTTCAAAAAGGAGCCCAACATTCTTGCATTTTCATTAATCTCCAGTTTCAAGATTATTCTCAACAATATCTTATTATCTTAAATGACATTTGGTCAACGCCGAGTTGTTCTAAGAATAGATTTGGATGTCTGATAAATCTTTCATTTCCGAAACACTTGATAAATGCAGTTACAAATTCAATTCATGTTTTCCAGAACCGTTACGGCACTTTCTTGTACTTTTTATTTAACGCTTAAGCCTCAAAATCAGACATATCAAAAGTGCAACTATCTAGAAATATATAAATGCGAGCTTTTTGTAATTATAATGAATTAATTCTAATAGAGGGTCAAATAGATGCTTAAAAATTGCTTTAGACAAGAAAGAAGCAAAGAGGCACCAATGGGGCATCCGAGTGTCAAAAGTCCGAAAGGGCAACGACAAAACCGGTAAACACGAAAAAGAACAGCACGAGGAAACACAAAACACAAAATCAACCGAACAGAAATCAACAACGCGAACTCAAGTCGTAACAAGAGCGAATTCAGGTGCTCCGGAAGAGTAAGTGGTTCCTGCTTGCTATAGCACATCCGTCGCGCTGCTAATTTCCAATTCAGTGTTCCATGTCCGGTAATGCAAGACAAAACAAATCTTTGTAATGACAAACCAACATCTGCACTCATCTGAGGGATAGAAATCCCATATTTGTCTACGAGTACATGGTGTCTACCGTAAAATTTCTTCACATATAACATCATAGAATAACAACAATATAGAATATAAAACGTTCAGGTCATTGTTTACAACATCAATCTTTATGGGACTTATTGCGGCAGATAATGCCAAAGTACATCCAAAATGAAGCTAATGTTGATGAATTTACATTTTTGTTTTGTCTCTGTGTCAATTGAGCTTATTGTTCTTGTCTAAAGAATGCTTCATTCCAGAACACTGCAATAATTTCAAATTAGAAAATATTTTGATATTTTCATAGATTAGCAAGATAACCATTTCTATAGCTCTTTTCTACGTAATATTTAAAGAGACAATAAAATTCTATGCCCATTGTTCTTACAAGCTTTATATAATCTCGTCTGTAAAACAATTTATTGCTCTCCATGTTTCAATTGTTAACTGATGCTTTTGTTTCCATGCAAATAAATCGACTGCATGTGGTTTGATACAGGTTTTGAAGCATTGTCTTTTCGGAACAATGCCAAAAATAGTTTCAATATCCAAAATAGTTCAACGTTCACTAAAAATATAGCAACTGAATATACTAGCAGGTTTAAAATACTAAATCACAATATCTTCACTTTGTCCTAAGGTACTCCAACACTGAATTTTTTTCCCGTACCATTACCATGGGGTACATGTATAACCGACTATAGTTTACCGCTGGCAAACTGAGGACGGTAAAAAATATTAAGAAGAGGAAAATAGGAGATTGTTCTTTTCTTTGTTAAAAGCCATGGACAGGTATTAACAGTAGGCGGTAATACCCCCACGATCACTCATTTCAAATTTGTTGAAATTTTCATTGCCTTGTTCTTGTTTCCGAATATTACACAAATATTGACATTTGAACGAGAATTTTCCGAACCGTAAAATGTGAAGAGTTTATTTAAGCAGCTACAAAACTTTCACCTAAGGTAGATAACTCTTAAAAATCTTGTAAACGCTTTAGTTAATTATAATAAATCAAAGAAATCAAGCTCCTTAGTGATAAAAATAGGAAATGTCCAAACTCCAATTATATTCAAAAACAAATTTCCAAAGAAATCTATGGTTCAATTTTCTTAAGATTTAGCAGTTTTATTCAATTTTCCCAAATTCCATATATAGGCAAATTTTGAAGAATATTTTCTTTTAGCCTAGGTATTGAGTAGCCCTTAATAAATTTATTTTGTATACCTGCATTGATAGGAATTTCACTTTTGAACAAATATAAACTAGTTTTTTATACCTTAACTTTAAGAAAAATAGAATATTTACCTTAAAAGTCAGGTTTTCACGGATGATAGTATCCCCTGTTACTGTATCAAAACATCAGTATATTATACACGTATATATTTTTTTCGTTTATTTTATTGAATTTTAATTACCCGTTCAATAACGCAGTTGATTTACACCCACCGTCAACGTATCGTAAATCAAATTAAATTATCTTAGACCATAATGAAGATGTCCCATCTGCGATTTTATCTTTGCATTTTAATGCATTTTAAACATGCTAGCATTGTTTGAAGGTGTTGGACCATTCTACGATAGGGATCTATTGACAACCGGTGTCTACGTTGTAACTGTACCCGATTGTTATTGACTGGTTGACTGGTAGCCACCACCAGTTTATTATTAACTTTATTGCATGATAAAAACCTCAAAGAGGTTAAGCAAATACAAATATACGTGTAAAAACATACAATAAACAATGAACATGTAACTCTACATACAAAGACATTATATAGAATTTACAAATATGTATGACTTTGACCAATGTGGATCTCATTGTCGCAACTCAAATGATTGCTTTATAAAATCAACAACCGTGGGCAAAACATCCATATTTGGGTTAAGTACAAAAATCAATTTATCAATGGTTTCAAGCTGGTTAAAATTAGCATATTGTTTTTGTATTGAGTCAATAAAAGTTTTTCTTATATTATTATTAAGTTGACAATGAAAGAAGAAATGAGCTTCATCATCAATTATTTTGCATGATTTACAAAATCTTTGTTCTCTTGGTATATTCTTGTATCTACCAAGTTCGATCTCTAGATTATGGTCACTAATACGGAGTTTGGTAAGTATTTTTCTACTATTAAAGTTTTGGAGGTTTAAGTAATCTGAAACATTAACATCAGACTTTAACTTGCTGTAAAGATATAATTTCGAGGAAGCATCAAAGCTAGATATTTTGTTTATTATAAGTTCATCATATTTCTCTTTAATAGTTTTTTTGTTTTCTCTTTTTATGTGTAACTTATTAATTTCCTTAAAACTTTTATTGTCATTCTCAAAATTTTCATAATCTATTTCAAATTCCGTCATAACAGATCTAGCAAAGCTATACCAAGTATACACACCATCTGTGTGAAGATTTTTATTTAAATAGAGTGCTTCTTTAACAAGAGGGTTTATATCTATACAGTTTAGTCTAGAAAAGTAGCAAATAACTTGTGTTTTAATAAAAGAATCTAGTGGTAATCTACCAAGTTCAGATTTTGCAGCAATATTACATGCTGTTTTTCTTACACCCAAAACACTTTTACAAAATTTATTGTGTACTTTTTCAAAAGCAGGCTTATCAGAAAATGATAGTATATCAACATTTTTTCCACTCACACTAGATCTTTGAAGTGCTTTATACATTGAGAAATAATCATCCATATACCAGATCTCACTGTTATATAAAATTATTGGTCTGATTAAATTGTCAAATAATTTACATTATTAAGGTCATATAGCGTTCATTCCTGTTTCAAAAATTCAACAGCTCAGAAAATCGTTTTATATGTAATTTTTATGACAACTAATAAATGGTCGGTCCCTTTCTTCAAGAGCCTTTGATTGAAGTCGTTGTCTAGTTTATTGTAACTATGGTTAGCATCAATTCACTCTATGCAGTGTCCACGCCTACGAAATGCGAAATTGTTCAGTCTTCAGCAGGTCCATAGATCACGACGTTGCTCTTATAAGTCGGCAATAACATGACAATATTTGCATTCTTTTTAACCTGCGTATTATCTAGAAATATGCATTTTGTCCCTTTTAATCAAAGATATCATTGCTGTGCCAAGGCCATAAAAACAACTTAAGATCTTGTTAGAATAAAGTCTAATCACATTGACAGAAATACCTCCTCAGGGATTAGGTAAATCATAACAAAGTTATACTCTATTAGAGTTTTTTCTTTTTCATTGATTGCTGTTGACACGTCTTTTGAGTCAAATGAGTACCAGTTGGGCATTCGAATTATTGTATCCTTAATATCGTAAGATCTATTATGAGCAATGAGATGTGGAATAAGTTTCCGCGACACAACCAATATAAATAAACGGTTATTAAAAAATCCACAATGGAAAACAGCCAGCAGCCTTCAATACGACAGTATGCTGGTCGCTGCTCACCGTCTTGCAAATTGACCAAGATAAAAGTATACTGCATACGAATTGGCGAAAATCCTAAAAAGTCAACGAAGGTCCCCCTTCTGGGTGTAAAAACATTTAACATTAAGTCGAAGAGTACAAACATAAGCTTTGTCAGAGATTTCTGACTAAGGACAAGCACAATAAAATGTGGCAAGGTTTAACTTTTGTTTTTGGCCCAACCTTCCAAGCCAAAATCCAAATAAAAAAGGTGCATAGACAAAGAGGGGAAACGAATGAAACGCACAAAACAACAAAAACTGCAATCGGTAAATCTAGGTCGAAACGTGAGTGAACTCAGGTTACTTTCTCCGGAAGGATAAGAAAGGTAATTGAGGCTTACATCATATTACAATTTATATGTTTATGATAATAAATCGGAAATAAAAACATATATAGCTTGTAAGAAGCAAAGGTGTACCAAAGGGGCATCAAATATCATTAATCCGAAACCACATAGACAAAATCGGAGGACACAAAATCATCACAACAAAACAAACCACAAATCAAAAACCAAAAACACATATAACAACCAAACTGCACTTAGCAACGTGAACTTAAGTCGAAAAGAAAGTAAACTCAGGTGTTCCGGAAGAGTAAGCAGTTCCTGTTAGCTATAGCAAACCCATCAAATTGGTAATGTTCGATGCAATTCAAACACGGCTTGTTGCAATATGAGCACCTTACAAACAACTTTTGAATTGCACCATACTACATGTATGTGCATCCCTCTGCAATCCACAAGGATATCTTATTTTGTGTTTGTGTAGCCTTGACTAGAGACAATGTCTAATAACTCGTCCTGTTATTGACAAACTGCAGCTATAAATCAGAAGAAGTTAGTCTTTGATGTATTATACCAGTGACAGCAGCCTTTGTTCTCAATGGTTCCGTGTTCACGATAGTAGATTTAGATTATACTAATTAATTTAAAGTCGTCATGTAAGTTTAATTACCTAATCTATCTTTCTTTTCTCTTGCTATGTTGCATAGCTTTATGACGTGAGAATTATGGAATAATTGTGTCTTTTCCCTGTAAACATCGTTATTGTTTTATAAGCATGGAAGATAAATATTCGAAGGACGAAATAATCAGATCTATACTAAGGTATAGTCACGAAGTTAGGCTCCCAAGTCAAGTCATAATTAGATGAACCTACATCTAATCAGATGCTGCTCATGTCGACTTTGCTGCTTTCTGATAGCTCTTCTGATCCAGTGCTTACTCAGAGTCATTGTCTGACCGCTTTCTTATATGTATATTAAGTATGATTTCTTATTCTAACTACACAATCTTCTAACTGACCGTTTAAAGTCTATCCCTTATATTTTCTACCGTGTACCGTGTCAAATTATACAGGTCACGTACTTTATGATTGATTCAATTCATCACTTTAATCTACACAAATCATTTAATGTTATACCTAATCTAAAAAGCAAGAAAACAATTTCATCAGCTAAGAACACAAAAGCGAAATATTCCATAGTACCATGAAAAAAGATCTACATTTCAGAAGATTGTCGCGATATACCGGGAGAAATGTCATCAGCTAAAAACCAACAGCGAAGTATTCCATAGTACCATGTTGCGGCATGTTCCATGAAAACAGGGTCTACATTTCAGAAGATTACAATTCGTGAATTAAATTATTCCGGACCACCCGAGTTTCACTCTCTTTACGACTTGCATGAATTCGCGATGTTGATTGCTATTTAGTTGTTTTTTGTGGTTTTCAGGTTTTGTGTTTTTGTGCTGACCTTGTTTCATGTTTACTGGTTTTGTCTTTTCGGAATTTTGACATTGCTCCATTGGTAGTCGCAGATCCAGACATTTTTGGTAGCGCGCGGGGACCGTTGACTAACAAAGAGGGCACCGGTACCATTACGCTTCAACGATTCTAAGAGTTTTCTGCCTCAGCATTTCAGCCAACTGAGTTCACACGTTGTTGTTTCATGTTTGCTGGACGAATCTTAATTTTCTTAAGTTGCCATTTGTTTGTTGTTTCTTTTTCTTTTCCGTTTTTTTTTGTCTTCAATTTGTTTACTTTACAAAAATCTAAGCTCTTGCCTTTCAGATTTGAACAACAAGTAATTAATAAGATTATTTTACTTAGCAGATGTGGGATATCATTAATTAAAACATCTTAACATTCTTCAATAAGTATTTTAAGCCATCGAAGATAAAAATCAACAATGCACGCCAAGGGCGTATCAAAAATGATATTTTAATTGTTTTCTGACAGAAAGTAATAGATAAGTGCACCTGGCTCTAACATAGGTCAATGTCAATAATTCAAAGAGGTTGATATAAACGTGCATATTTAAATAAATATCTTAAAATATACCCAACAAACTCCTCAGAATCAGATGTCTCTCGATAAAACTCCCAATTTTATCGAAAACGTCACGAAGACAATAAGTGGCCTTGTATCTTCCCATGATCCTCCAATTTTGCTAGATTTGTCATGCTGTTGACAGAGTTCTTTTAGAGTATGTACACACTGTAATGCAGCCGAACGCAGCCAGATACGACAGTAACATGTTGAAGTTGAGTGACCAATATGAATTTAATATTTTTGACATATGTAAACCAATTAGGATAGACCAAGCAAAAAAAAGTAACAAGAGGCTCACAAGAGCAAAATTGTTCATCTTCTTTCATGACCTTGTTATCCAGAAGCAAAGGTGTACCAAAGGGGTAATCAGTATCATAAAACCGTAAAGACAAAGACAAAACCGACAGACAAAAACTCATCACAACAAAACAAACCACATAACAACATAAAACACACACACGCATAACAACAAAACCGCATTCAGCAACGTGAACTCAAGTCGAAACGAGGGTGAACTCAGGTGCTCCGGAAGAGTAAGCAGTTCCTGCTTGCTATAGCACACCCGTCACGTTGCCAAAGATCGATTAAGTGTTGGTCAAATCCGGTAAGGATGACATTACAAAACTCTATGTCAAACCAACATCTGTGCTCATCTGAGAGATAGAAATCCCGTATTTGTTAACAAGCACATGATGTCGTCCGTAAAATTTCTTGAGTGATGACAACAACTTGGGAGCAACGTACCCCTGTGTTAACAATTTGCTTGCCAGCCGTGTAGCTCTATCAAGGAAGTCGTTGTACTCCCCACATGCTCTGGAATAATGAATCAATTGTGATACGTAAACTCCATATGCTGGAGCGGACGGAATGTTGCTACACAGAAAGGGAAAGTTAACTATTGGAAAGTTGAAGTCATCACGTTTGTCATAAAGCCTTGTACAAAGCCTTCCTTGTGTGTCAATTTCGAGAAATAGATCCAAATATGAAGCAGACCTCCTAGAATCTGTAGTGTCCTTTGTCTCAAGTTCCTTCGGATATATTAGATGTTAATGCAAAGCATTTTGGTAAGAGTAGATACAACCGAAAGATAACGTATTCTAAGATACAAAGCTCACCGAAAACAAGAGTTGCACTAAGTCGTGCTAAGGATACCGCCACTCTACCATTCGGAAATCAGGAAGTAGATGACCGACTGACAAGGAAATAAGGGGCACGTTACAACTCATTGTTTTAAAGCTGTTAAAAATGTCTATTTTTGACCCTAAAAAAGTCTACGTCGGCTCGGCAAACAGAAAGTAGATGACTGACTGACCTTAAAAGAGGTGGCAAGGTACAAGTTTTGGACCGAATTTGAAACCAATCCCTTCAATAGAAGCTGAGAAATCAGTTACGAAAATTTATATCGGACAGACCGGCGGACAAAGAGGTTGCTATGTAGCCCCCTCTCTTACGATTTGGGATATATTTAAAAAAAAACGTTAAAATTACATACTAAAAAGCTAGACAGCTGGTCAATTCAGAATCGGAACTCTTTGGAAAAGATCTCATTTATCAATGTGAACTTATTTCTCTAGTAATAAATGGAAAAGTTTCAGATTTAAGGATTTAAAGAAAATAATTACAAGGTGGCATATACATGTACCTTTGTTCTATTTTTAACAACGGTGGTCATGATTAGTGCTTGTTTATGAATTTTACACACCATTAAGACCAAGTATACATTATTTAAAAGCAGTATTTACTGTGGTTTCAGAGAAAAGCTTTTTAACAATTCAAAAATTGAAAGAAACAAGTCCAAGGAGCCTGGATCACTCACTGGTCTTTTAGCTTAAGGGTCTCTTCAGTACAGTAAGATATTTCCCGTGTAAAGGGTCATCTGACAACTGCACCCCAATTAAGACTTATTTTGAGATTAATGAGCCGAAGGTTTAAGCAAGCAACATAATCTCTCTTTTGCAATAGTTGTTGAAAAACACATAACAAAATCAATGACTTAGCTTTTTAAAGTCATCTGACAGCTTTGACCCAATAGAGACTTTTGTATATCTTAATGAGTTAGGCACAGACCATTTGATTTTCTGGGGGGGGGGGGCTGGGATTTTCACCTGAGCCGGGAATTTTTTTTTCGACCGCTGCGCGGGCCAGCTTATTTTTTTCCTATACACTCAATGCTATAAAAAAAATTTCGCCCTATAAGCTGGCCAGACTATTTTTTGGCCAAAAATCAGAGCCAGAATATTTATTTTTTTTTAAATCCCAGCCCCCCCCCCCTAGAAAATCATATGGTCGGTGCCTTAAAGGTTAAAACCCAGTTCAACTCACCATTTCTTTTTGTATATCTCTGACCCATTGCAATCTTCAACTTCTCTGGTATGTCTTTGCCTAGTTTTGTCATTTGTTCTTGGATATATGAGATTGATCATCCCAGTTCGGTAATTTTCTTGTTACATTTAATTAAAGCAAGTAACGGCTTTTCTCTGTCTGCAATATTTTTATTATATGCAAAACAAGCGATTGACTTAGAACAACTTTCAGCTAAAGCTTTGTATAAACTTTTGTGCATTGTACGGTATTATTGTTAGGGGGGTTGGGCCCTGTAAACTAATTTAACACCACCACATTTCATATGTGCCTGTCCTAAGCCAGGAATCTTTTACAAAGCTTTTGTTTGTTCTTGTCGTTTGATGTGATCTGTTTCTTGTTTAAGAAGAGGATCTGTCTTTGACTATATAAATACTAGATTTGAATTGTATGCATTTTTATTTGACCTTGGGCCAATCACAAAACTGCAAGCAGTGCCTCCTGGTCTGTATTATATGCCACCTGTTTGTGTGACTGTGTCGCGTACACTTATTCTAATGATTTTCTATATAAAATGAACCCCTTTTGGTAGAAGCCGAGAAATCTGTTAAGAAAGTAAGGTGATTGCAATAGAGTCCCTTCTTTTAAGAGTGGGGACGTAAAAACTTGAGAATTAGGGTCCACAAGACAATGTTGACCCTGTGAAGACTTGTGTAATTTACAATGGCATGAAGGTAAAAGATAGCAACAACTCAAAGATGTCTGCTATAGGTTTCATTCTGTTAGCTTAAACATGAAAGAAGAGGCTCCCAGGAGCATGAATCAAACGCCTGATTTTTACAACCATGAGTTAAGAACAACTTTTTATAGATCTGCAAGGCCACATCTCCAAATTAAGAACTTTGACAACTTCCACTCTCGTTATCTAAAATTACCATCAGGAATGTCCCCTCTACCAAATAATCTAAAACTATTGGACAGATTTACATAAAATTCTATACACCTCCTCTTAAATTACTTATTCATTGAGTAAATTTTCAGAAGTGTCCTACTTCTACTTTGAAGTTTAAGCATACACAAGATATGTGGACAAATGGACTGACAGACAGAGCTTGCATCTTCACTATGAGACCCTAAATAGACATCTGTGAGCATCTGCTCACTCAATATACACCCCTCAAAAAAAGTTTTTTTATATATATATTTGAATGACAACCAACAAAAATAGACTAAGTCTGTAAACAGGAAGTAGATATACAACAAACCTTAAGTTTTATACCAAATTTCTAGCATTGTGACTAGTAGTAGCAGAGGAAACTTTTATGAAAAGGATGAGTGACAATAAGATCCATATTTGGCCCAATAAAATGAAGTTGCTTAAAACAATATGATATTTATAGGAAATATTAACTTTAAAACGGCTACAAAGAAAATATATCAAATAAGACAAATTTCTGTCGTTTTGACATCATAGTGACATTATGATGCGCTGTATTTTTCTAAAAAAGCAAGAAAATCTGCAATTTTTAATGTTTTCATTGCATATTTTCCTTAAGTAAACATAGGGCCCATGAAAACAACACACATTTTTCCAAACAGAAAGTTGTTTGGAAAACAGCAAAAATCGATGAAATTAAGACGATTTTTAAAAAATATAGCTTTTTGAGCTAACTTATTGGCATGATTACTAATATGATATGGAAAAAGCTGATTATTTTCTTAAAGCCCTATTTTGTAGAATGTTTCAGCAACATTAGACATCTGTTTGCCCAGTTTTAGTTTCATGGTAAATCTTGGGCCCAAAATGGGTCTTATTGCCACTCATCCTTTGCTACCATTGTCCATTAGTGATGATGATAAACTTAGTCAGTAAACAGGAAATAGATATGCAAGAGGCCTTCATTTGGTATTGACATTAAAGACATAGTATGAAGTCATATACCTATTCACTGTGATAAGTATCTGCTGAGAAAACTTTCAAAGGCAATGTTGCTGACAGAATGAAAGACAGACAGACAGACATACAGACATAGGTAAACCAATAAACAATCCTCTGAAAAGCAGTGGTATAATTACAAGGAGGAATTCTCATTCTGACAAGATCAGATCTAAAATTCTGGGTAGATCCTCTTTAGGGATTAACTAACTTAAAGAGGGTGGGCTTGGGCTTTTTTATCAGGTCAGATTTTTTTTAAAAGGCACCATCACAATTTTTTTTTCACTATTAGCATTTTTTTTTAAATGGCAGAAATCCTTTTATCAGATTATTTTTTCTAAACCTTGGTGCCAGATTATCTTTCTTTTATAGTCACAAATCACAAATTCAAAACATTTTTGTAGGAAAAAAACCAAGCTCCCTCCTGTTAAAGTTAAATGGTTAGTCCAATAAAAACAAATGCCTGTGTAAAGGAACAAATATAAAAGTTTAAATGTTTTTTTATATTACACAAGCCATGATTGGCCAGTATCATAGAACTGAACACATCTACATCAATGAAGAAAATGTACACAGAAATACACACAACTGCATGGTCATACAACATGCAGGAGTCTACAGAAAAATTATACAACCTGCACAGAGTCATACATTATACTGTTAACATTGTTACTTTCATGGATACTTATTTTTACGAAAGTTCCTGCAGGTACTTAATTTCAGGTTTTCTCGTTATTATTCTATTCATTTAATACAAAAAATGACTTTTCGTGAAAAATGCCTGACTGCAAAAATCTGTGAAATTAAATACCTTGCGAAAATAAGTATGCTTACAGTATAAATCATAACATACAACCTGCTTCACTGCTTGGAGTCATCTAGTATTTGATACAATTTTTATGACAGTTTCTCGTCTGTTTTACAATATACTATTACAAAAACCTTTCAAAAATGTTTTTTAAAAAGAACATCTGAAAATTCTTCTTTCATTTTCACTTGAACTTAAATTTACAAAAAAAATACACAATTTTCTGTCTGCTGAAAATTAAACAAAGACTTTTTTAATGGTATCTGTGAAATATACTTTAATATTTTCAAATCCAATCACCTCAATTTAAAAATTTGGGCTCACAAAAATGTGTAAGGCTTTAGATCATTCATTATTTTTTTACAAAAAATCTTTTTTAGATGTATTAAATTTCTAAAGTAGATAAATTTATTTGTGAGGAAAAATGAATAAAAAGCAATCATTCTAAAATTGTTTTTTTTTTTTTATCTAGATCTAGATCTAAATCAAATATCTAGATCTTTTTTGACTTGAAATAAACTTGCAAAATGATTCAATGAAAAATGTAAATGCGCCAGCAGACTAAAATAAAAATGACTGAATATACATACATGATTGGTACAAAAATGAAGGCTTGCATTTCTAGGAAAAATTGTACATTTTATGACAATATAAAAATATGATGAAACAAAATGATCTTTGTGTAGAAAAAGTTAAATATTGCACTTTTTAAAACAAAAATAAGACTACAAAAGCTAGAAGAATATACCATTTAACTTTTTTTACTTTACATCGAGTAGTGGATCTAGAAGAGGATTTGGTTTAAGCCCCACTTATATTGGGAAATTTGAAAGTTTTTCATGTTTAATACTTGACCAAGGTACTTTAAATTTTCATCACAAAATTGATATTTTTAGCAATTACAACCACTCTTATTTGAAACTCTGGACACTTATTCACAAAAGTTTGTAAACGTAACTTTAGTCGTACCTCCCCTTGTTGTCTATGTTAGTTACGCCTGATTTTACGTCTACGAACTTTTGTGAATATGGCTTCTGGATCCTCCCTGACATCACCTACCTTTAAAATTCTGACCATTTGTTTCCAAGAAACTATCAATCTATCAATATTCTATCAAAGTGACTGTTCTGTATAAATTTTGCTTTTTTACAAGAAGCAGAGGTACTAATGGGGTTTCAGAATGTCAAAAGTCTGAAAGAGCAGAGACAAAACCAGTAAAAAAAAAGCAGACAAAACCAGTATAACTTTCATTCCCTCTACCTTTCCCAAAAAAAAAATCTGTGAAAGTTAAAAATGGCCAGATTTCATTCAACAGGAAGTAGGGGATTGACAGACCTGAAATCCAATCTCACCTTATGGGACCCCCCCTTTGATGCTGTATACCAGATATCAAGTCACTGTGATAAGTAGTTGCTGAGAAAACTGTTACAAATATTTCATAACCCCAATTTCTCACTTCATGAAATCAGACCAAAATCAAGTTAAATGGTAAATCCTTAACACTTATTAGTCTTGCACATCAAACAGCACTATAAAAAGAGGACCCTCGATTCTCTCATTGGTCTAATGTTTACAAAATGCATATAAAAAAAAACAAACAAATCAAAAACCATACTCATTTACACAATTTTCAATAATATAAAAAAATTATTTGTTCTCCAAAAAATGCTCGAGATTATCAATTAAATCAAAGTATTTTGCATGCAGAGCAAAATTGAAGTTCCTTATTTTATTTTTTGGTCAACTTGTAAAGGTATTGCTTAACATTTTCAAAATTTAAGTTGCTTTTATTATTAAAGTAAAAAATAATTTTTGAATTGAGATAAATGCCTTTTGTAACAATTAAATGCCATTTAACATACATGCTTTTTGAATGGAATGAAACTGTATTGAATATATTCCAAAAAGATGTTTTACAACAATATCAATCTGAATCAATTTCCAATAAAGATTCTATTTATACTACAGTCAGTGACTTTTTTATATGGCCACTTGTCAACAATGGGTGTGGAAATGAGGTTGGCAATGATGATTCCAATTGAGACTATGTCTTAAGTTTTTTGACAATTTGTTAGAAAAAAAAAGATATACATGGGAAAATTTCTATGTTCAATTTTTCACAATTCGAAACTAGTAATTGTTTAAAACCAGTGGGAAGTGCCCTCTTGCCAACTGTTGACAGGTTAAAAAGTACCAAAAAGCCGCTGACTGTATTACATTTGAATTAATATGATAAACCCATTCACAATATAATTGCCCTTGAATTTACAAACTAAGGGAGTAACCATTTGATTTTTAGGTGAGGGAGGGTATGGATATTTTCTTTGGCCAACCTTTTTATTCATATAGCTACTATATTTTTTCAGCCAAAAATACCACCTTTTATTTTAATTCAAAGCACTGTCCTTGTTTTTTTATTTCAGGATTTTGCCATCCTGCCTTTTTATTTCAAATTTCAACATAGCCCCCCCTAAAAATTAAATGGTTGCTCCCCCAAATACACAACACACAAATGTACAAATACAAATACACAACTATACAGTGGTCACTTTACAACCTGGATTCTTTTTCTCACCATCCTCCGACTTAATAGAAGTATTCAAATACGAGGCTTGTCGCCGTGCCAGCAGCATCTCCGTCTTAGTAGCATGAGCCGCTGTCGAAGCTTTCTTTGGTGCAGGCATGGTGGGTTTAATGAATACATCGTCGTCATCCTCTATCCTGCTTTTGTTCAAGTCCACTTTTGTGTCATTAGATTGTTTGGCAGCAGTTGATTTGGAAGGCGTGTAATTGAACGGTGGAACCATGACTGATTGCGGACTTGTCTTTACAGAGTCTAAAGAACTCACGCTCGTATTCTTCTTAGAAGATTCAACACTAAAACTAGCGTTCCTTTTCTTACTCTCCTTATCTTTCTTATTTTTCTTTTTGCTCATTTTCTCAATCTCTGCAACTTCACACACAGCTACGCTATGTACAGAATGGATGGAATGAATTGAGTGAATACTCTCCCTTGATGAGTAAAGTGATGATTTTGATGCTGATTTTTTCGACTCGGAACTTTTCCTACTGAATATATTTTTCAGTCCTTTGGGTAAAAAGCTCTTGCTGCCCTCCTTCTTTTCTTTTGATTTTTTCTTTGGACTTAGTGAATGTTTGTTAAGTTCTGGTTCTGATCGAGACGTATTGCCGTCTCGCCTGACCCAAATAGAGTCCTCGTCATCACTTGCCATACTGGCAAATGATTCTTCGGTATAACGTCTACATGAACTCATAGAGCTGGCCTGACTAGATATACTCTCATTCATAGCAGCACCTGCTAAACTTCCATTGGCTATTGAAGATTCAAGTAGTGCTTTGACAGCCTCTAATGACTTGCTGGTTTCATCTGCGTCAGGAAGTGGTACATTGACACTACTTTTATCCAGGTCTGACTTCTTTTTCTTCCAAGTACCAGAATCAATCCTTCTTTCTAATGATTTGAGATCAAAGTCTGTCACAGATTTATTTTTCTGTGGAGAAACATTGGTACTTCCAGACGAGTCTTTATCAGGAGAAAAACTACTCTCTGAACTCGCTCTTTTACTCTTTCTATTTTCAGTGTTTGTTTTTAGATTGTCATTACTAGGTGAGATTCCAGATAATTTCATGACCTCATTATTGACCTCTGTGTCTGAGTCACTATCAGGACATGGTAGCTGACTACATCGATTCACTGTCACAAGTTTGTCATAGGTCGAGCTACGACTTATTTCTTCCCTATCATTATCATCATTCCTATTTTCTGTCTTTTGTCTGTTTCCAGAGCTTGCTCTAGGGAGTTTAGAAGGTGAAACGGTCGACACTGGAAGTTTAGATGTACTGTTGGATTTAGTTGGTGTTCCATCATTAAAGCTATCCTCCTTCTTCCAAAGTCCTGCTATTTTACTCCCCACTTGCTTTTTGTTCACAACTCCAGCACTAGCACGACGATTTTCTACAGAAAATGAAGACGACTTGTTTAATTGGGTCTCAGGTTTCTTGTTGGAGGTTAAACTAGCACTAGAATTCTTCCGTCCAATAGGAGTGGTTGGTCTAGAATTGTTCTTAAGACTGGCATTACTGTCCGATTTCTTAAGGTCACTTTTGCTTGAGATTTTCTTCAGATTTGGATTGGACACTGTTGGTTTCATATTTGCCCCAGATCTATTGAGCTGGTTTCCACTGCCCGACTTATTCAGATTTGCACTACTTCCAGATTTGTTCAAATTAGATCCAGTACACATTTTGTTCAAAGAATTCCCACTTCCTGTTTTTGAAACATTCAGTTGTGTTCCACTCAATGTTTTCTTAAGATCACCATTCCCAGGCTTGTTTTTCATTGCTATGTTTTTATTAGGCGTTTTCGTTCCTGCATTAGGAGGTGAAGTTTTTACATTTTTAGAATTTTTAGTCACAAGTTTCTTGTTTCCTTGTTTATCCTCATCATCAACTATAAAGTTGTGTTGATTTAAAGCTTTCACCCAGGAATCAGGAACTGAATTTTCCTTATTTTGTTTCTTTTCACATTTTGATCCTGAACTTTCTACATTTTTACCGTCCTCATATGACCCTATGATAGGAGCATTATCCAATGAGCTCTCCTCTTTTGTAAATGTTCCTTGTTTGACCAATGGCTTTGGTGGTTCACTAGTTTTACGATTCGGAGTTGTTGCAGTTGGAAGACGTGATGGGCTATTTTTAGCACCCTGCAAGCGCTGTCCAACAGGGGTGTTAGTAAGAGGTTTCTGTATCTTTGGTTTAGGCAAAGGTTTTTGTGGGGTACTACAAGCTTGTGGGTGTGACCTTGACCTTGCTGGTCCCCCAGGTTTTGCACCTCCTCGTGACATGTTGGCCTGTCTAGTGTTAATAGCATTCATCTCTTGTTTTGTAGGAGTTTGTCTAGCTTGTGGTTGTGTTCTAGGACTATACAAAGGTTTCCTTCGACCTCTTATACCCTTTTCAGACTCTATACTTTTCTGTGGTGTCAAAGGCTTTTCGTTAGGCTTGACAATTCTAGGTCCACTAGATATAGAGAAATCATCAGTGGGTGTAGATTCAGATAAGTCACTGTATCTATCAGAGTGAACAGACCAGGTTCCTGACTTATCTGACGGGGTATCCGACATATAACCTCCAGACACTAGTGACATTGTCTCATTTTCAATAAACATATCCTCATCCATACTGCTACCGATCATTCGTTTATTCTGTATTGCCATGACAACACGACTAGCATCATCTAAAATACTTTTTTCATTATCATTAGTGAATTCCTCTTCAAACGAGCAATTCTTATCTCCTTCTGTTACCACATTTTCCGTAGTAATTGTCACATTAGCACTACAAACATTCTCAGTGACGGTAACATCGGCACTTTCGACTGCCACATCCTCGTAACTTCCTGAATCATATCCAAAATTATCCCTTCCAAAAATAGGATGGGATGCTATTTCCTGGGCTATTTTATTCACTTCCTCATAACTTTCCTGTTTAGGGTGATCAATTGGTCCATAGTCTGTTATATTGTCATATTGCTGGTTAAACTTTTCCAGACTCCTGTTCAGTCTCTTGTCGTACAACTGTTCGTTTGACCGAATGTTTTTACGTCTAGGCAGACTATGGTGGCCTTGCATCCATTGGTTGTTATCTTGGTAGGTAGGGATCGCCTCTACAGAGTAATGCATAGACTGCCCTCTATAGGTTTCAGATTTGGCCAGCTCCATGTTAACAAAATCTTTACGTTCTTTGATTCCTTCGTTATCTTGTGACCTTGACCTTTTCCATGCTCCTCGCTTGACCTCTGCTGGTTTGGCAAATACAAAGTCTGACTGTTTCTCCTGTGTTGTCCTTTGCCAGGCAGATCGTCTAGAATCGTGGGTATGATGTCTGCTTCGTCCATGACTCATGTACTCAAACTCATCCGCAGAGGAGCAGCTTCTAGACATCCTGTTGTGAACCTCAGCTTGAGTCTCAACCTTTCCATTGAACTCGGAAAATGGCAGCCCTGATTCCACTGAATATCTGTCCCTTCTCCCAGAAAAACTGGCCGATAAATCTTTTAAAGATGATGAGTTTGGAACACTTCGTCTAGAGTTCAGTGATTTGTCCATGTCTGACCTTGATCTACTTTTAGGAAGAGCAGATGAGATACAGTCATTGAGAAGAGCTTCATCAAGTTCTGAAAATTCTTGATCATCATCATCTTGGTCCTCAACCTTTACTTCCTCATTTTCTAAACTCTTTACTGACTCTGATTTTGTAGATTTTGTCTCATCACTTGATTGACCTTCAACCTCTCTTTGAAGGTCAGGATCAGGTAGAATGGAGGAATCAGAACTTTTGGAAGATTTTGACATCCCCAGCAGTTTGACCAACTTTTCTGATGTTGAATCTTTGTCATCGTCTAATATCCCAAGAGAACTGAGAGAATCGCTACAGGAAAATGATTGTGGAGTATCTTCAACATGATAAACACGTACAGAATCTGTCTGCATAAACACTGAATCATCGATAGAACTCTGAAATGTATGGACTAATGACATGGAGTCTTTAAAGGAAGTGGATCCTTGAGTTCTTGAAGTTGTAAAGTTGATTTCTGAGATGTCAGACGTTAGATCGCTCAGTGAAGTGGCACTGGAGAAATTATTCGGTGTATCTTCAGTGGCATAAGTACGTACTTCGTCATTATGCTGAATAGGTGGATTAATGTGACTAGATGTCCTCTGAGGCTGGAATCCCATTGGTTTAACAATGTTTTGAGGGACTGGTTTTGATTGGTTTGGTTGTCCGATGGGTATTTTCGATTGACTGGGTTGTGCCATGCCTTTGGATTGGTCCATATGTGGCTTGTTGACTTTTGTTGGAATGGCTCTAGGTACTGGTTTAGTTTCAGAGCCTTCAGCCTGTCTATCCATTTCAATGTTTTTAGTAGTTTTCACAGGTTTATCATTGACAGTCTTACCCTTTGGCATCGCAAACTGAATGATCTCAGACAAAAGTTCGTCATTATCATCATCAAAAGAGCTATCATCAGACTTTCCTTCCTCTTCAGCATTCAATGTCTCATCAATGTTTTCTTCTTCATTCTTACTTTCACTTTCACTTTCTATTTTTGGACTAATGAGATCATCCTTGACCGATAGATTTGTAGTTATGATACTAAGATCGCTAAGTGAGGTGGCATGGGATAGAATGACTGGGGTGTCCTCAGTGGCAAACTTCATCATGGTATCATCATCACCACAATTGTCCATTTCTGCCAATCTCCGAAGTCTATCAGCCTGGTTTTCGACCTTTGACGATTTCTTTGTTGATTCAGCTTTTGGTGAAGTTGGAACAGATATGTTGTATGGCGTGTCTTCTACAGCATATGACTTAACTGTGTCGTCTTCAGGGATCTCATCTTTGTCCATACCATTAAAGTTAAAAGGATTAGATTTCTTGACACTGGGTGACACAGCCGCTGACCCATTCATCGGTGTACCCTCTGTGGCATAAGACGTTACAGAATCACCATAGGAATCATAGATGTCAACATCTCCACGTAGAATGTTCTGGATTTTCTGGAAGCTTCTCGGCTTGTTGGCAGATTGGTTAGGTGGTCCACCTTCGTTGGCATAGATACGTAACGAATCTCCTGCTGCCTGCTGAGCTGATGGACCTACTTTATAAAACACTTGCTGATTGGTTGACTGAGTCTGTAGCACTCTTGACTGATTGGTTTGTTGCTGACCTTTTTGTACCTTGTTTGGAGTTTGTATTCTATGATATGGAACGTTCTCATCAGCGAATTTCTTGACACTATCGTTGTTCTCAGCGTCCTCCCGATAGGTTGGTTTCGGCTGAGGTTTGACAGTTGCTTTCTTGGTGCCTGGTTTTGGAGGTTGGCCTTCATTAGCATACAACTTCACAGCATCGTCAGCTGCTTCATTACTGAACTCTTCAGAGTGAGACATCCTCATGGCTGTCTTCTGTTTGCTGGCTTTGTCTGCTTTGTTCGGGGATTCTGACTTTGAGCCATTTTTCTTCTTGATCATATTGTCAGAGGAGCTACGTCTCATCTTCCTTGGCATAGCAGCACTGATGCACTGCTTCAGAATGTCTTCCTCACCCTCAGATACTTCAGAACTGGATGACTCCTGATTAATTTCATCCTTCTCATCTATGTTCTGTAATCCAGCTGTATTCTGGCTTTCTAGTTTTCCACTCTCAGCATCGTCCACTGTGAGTGAACTCAGTACACTGCAGGTTTCTGAGAAATATGGAGGTGTCCCTTCATCTGCATATATTTTGGGTGGCTCATCTTTACTGACTGTTGATGCGGTATCCATGGGGATGCGTTTAATTTGACCTTGTGGACCAGGAGGCAGAGGTCGTACCATTTGAACATTACTACCTAGCTGATTTGTGAACTTTGGCATCATGGGAAATTGAGCTGGTTTACTAGTTTCTGGTCCTTTTTCTAACTCAGGGTTTGGACTTCCAGGCATAGACTCACTGGGTGAGTCTGGTAACTCACTAGGTGACACCACTTCACTTGCTCTCCTGCTATACTCACTGATGACTGAGCTGTGTACAGAATGCTCATCAAAACTACTCAAAGATCCTAGAGAGCTACATCTGGAGAACATAAGGGGCGTGTCTTCTACATGATGGCTGTCGTCAAACGTCACAGTCTTTCTCTCTTTCTCTGAGTACTCAGTACCATCTGAATCACTCAGTAACTTCTGCCTGCCTGTAATGGGTGTGAACTTTGGTGGTGCCATCTTGGGATTCTTGGCAGGTGTATTGGAGCTGTCATTCTCGTTTATACTTTGTAGGTTGGATACTTGAGGTGAATGAGTTTTGTCTGTCGTTTCCGTGCTGTGTAGACTACTCAATGAACTGACTCGGGAGAAACAGATTGGAGTTCCTTCCTCACAGTATGTTTTAATCTGGTCTTCAGCTGGATCATCATCATCGGGAGCGTGAAACGACTGTTGGATTAGAGTATCATCATTTCTAGACATGTCTGGACTGGTTTCCTTCTCCATATTGCTTGCTCTTCCCCTGTATTTGGATACAACAGTAGAACCAGTGTCGTGGTCAGTATTTTCTGATCTCCTATCCGATCCAGATCCACTCTGCTTTTCTTCCATCTGTGACCCATAATCCTTTGTTTCTTCCTTCTGATGTTCGTCGTTACTATCAGAGACCTCATCATTATCTTCAGTATCATGATGTTTAGATAGGTCTGTCAGAGAGTTAGCAGTAGACAGGTAATACTTGGGTGTTCCCTCCGTGTAAAATGTGGTCACCTGGTCTTCGTTACACTGCAGCTCTTCAATACGATCGTTCATGCGTCTTGCCTCCTCAAGTTTACAGTCTGCACAATTCTTGTACTGGTCCGGCTGTCTTGTGTCATATGACTTTGACCTTTCTGGTTGATAGTTCTGCCCTCTGTTGTTATATTGTTCCTCCTGTTGTTCGGAGTACCTCAGGGAGAAATCTGTAGGCTGATCATCATGGTCCAAATCAGTCTCAGCATATGAAGATGACATCTGCATCATAACCTGAGGCGACTGGAAAGTAGGACGCATCATTCTGACTTGTGGCTGGAAACCAAACTGGTTAAAAGATGGCTGTCCCGAAAATGAATGATGCATCATCCTTGGTCCCATGCCCCCTGGTGGTCTGATAAAAGCAAACCTTGGTGCTGGTGGTAGCTGGATGTTTGGTCGTGGATGAGAGGTCTGAACTTCATTGTATTTCATGCTGTAATCAATGGGCTGGTCGTTGTCCTCATCTGATGATGATTGGTTGGTGAAAACTTGCTGCATTCCATACACTGGATTGTTACCATAGTTACCCATAGAAACTTGAGGATTTGATGGCACGTTGAAACTTCTATATAACAGAGCATGAGGGAGAGAAAACTGTCCTTCAGACCTTGACGTGTGCATGCCGAAGTTCTGTTGTGGGTTACCTCCCCCTTCCATTGGTCTCTGAGATTCTACCTCCTTCATGGTCTGAGCTATTCTACTGTTGGGGTTTTTAAGCTGATTGGTGTCAACCCCTGGTCTTTGTTGACCAGTGTTTCTGTCCAAACTTCCTCCATGACGATCCTGAAGCTGTTTGATACCATGGTAACGTAGACGGTCATGTGATATATCTGAATGTGTACTGCCAACACTATCCTGACTACCAGATCTTGCTACACGCTTGGGTGACATCAATCGACTATCAGATCTTGGAGAATTCTCACCACTGTTGTTGCTATTGTGATAGACTGGATTGGATCTTATGGGTTCAACTTCATCTGACTGTTGGCTGATGGGAAATCTAAATCGATCCTTTTCACCTTGGTTACCATCAGTGGGACTGTCTCTAGGGCTCTCAACATTATCACACGTCTCAGCTAAGCTCTGGTCGATGCTTTCTTCCAAGGCTCGCTGTTTTCTCACCAGTAACATAGGTTTGTTCTGCTTCGAGTCAATGTTCATACTTTTTATTGATGGGAAAGCTGCCAGTAAGTTCTTCAGAGCAGCTGAGCTTCCCATAGAAATCATCTGATGTTTAGAATTGACTAAGTTCTTCAGCATACTGACGGCTCCCATATCCCACAAGGCTTTCTGGTCCTCTAGACATCGTGCTGAGAGATTCCACAACGTCCCACAGGCATTACTGACAATTGCCAGACTAGGAGATCGTAACTGTCTCAGTAACACAGGTAAACAGTTCTGTTGACGTAGGATTTCGCGATAGTCCTCCCGTACAGTTATATGGCTAGAAATGTTCCTCAACACTCCTCCTCCATTTTCAATGACAGAGGTAGTCTTCGATGGACTTTTGTAGGTTAGTGTTTTGACTAGAAATTCTAAAGCACCTTCCACAGCACATATCTCAGCTTTATTCTCACTGCCATGAGCTGATAAGTTCCATAAAGCACTCAGAATACTTTTTAATGTAGCTTCCTTTTTCACAACCATGGCTGCCATTGTCAATGTAGTAGCAGCACCAACATGCCGTAACGACTTTTTACTGGCCAGATCAGCTTTCCACGACAAGTTTCTCAACACACTAGCAGCCACTTGCACTAAATCTTCACATGTAGATTTTAGTTGATCCACAAGTGCCTCCATAAATCCATGCATAGAACATAACAGGGCCTTGTTTGTCCCGTCACCAAATGTTAGATTTGTCAGAGCCATACAGCCGTACCGACGTAAGGTGATGTTGTACTGTTCTGTCGTGTGGCCATAAGTCAGCTGATCTACCTCTATTAGGTCAGCAATGGCTTGAACTCCACCTGAAGAATAACAATAAAATTCTAAGTTACTATCATCAGGCATGGTACAGAAAGATTAATATTAATAGGTAATTAATGGCTTTTCCCTTTGATCTCAGCTGCCTCATATTTTTTAGTATCATGGAGAGTCTGTGATACAAGAAAATATCAGGTGGGAGCACTTGATAGTGTGATGTCATCCGATGTAAAGTGACGTAATTTGTGACGTCATGTGGCGATATTGTTCTGAACGTGGTAAATGTGAGTGCTATTTTAATTACCCATAAAAAGAAAAGTATATACTTTTCTTTTTGATACTACCTTCATCTAGTCTCGTATCAGACTCGTCCTACCGGACTCATCTAATACTCACCTAGATATAGATAGTATCAAAAAGGAGACGTCAAAGATTTGGTGGTAGATCGAAACCCTCTAGATTTTACATAACTTCAACATTGTGACGTTTTTTGCCTTTAATACGATGAATTTGTGTCAAGAATTTCAAGAAATTCTATACAATTGTTTTATAACCAGGAAATATCATAAAGGTAGGGGTCAGTGTGCAAAAAAATCTTCAGTAATTAAAGGTTAAGTCTTGAGGAGTTTCAAAATCTGACTCAAATTCTGAAACATGAAGAGTGACCATCCTTAATGAACTCTTGTACTTCTTCTACCATTTAAATAAGTATCCAACAAAATAATAAAGCAGTTGTTCAAATCAGCAAGTGTAAATTGAAAAATAGTACCTGGGTATGTGCTTTTGTGTAGACAAATATATTCAAACTTTTTTACTTTCACTCTAGCAATGTCAACATGAAAATTACGAAAAATAAAACTGCAGCAAAAATTTTCTTGTTTACAGTAATTCTTATATATGTAATTTTGTGCGGTTGTTCGTTATAAAAAACTTTTTTTTAGATTATTTTGCTTGATATACAGTTGTAGGATGTGTTACATAGTCGGTGACATATACATTATACTTAATCCACATCTCATTTATATTGTAGATTAAATAGGTTTTTGTTTTATGTCATTTTATCAAGGTTTTAGAAATTTCCCCACTAGAAGGGCAATTCCAAAATATCATGTCGTCTGCGGGCAGAACACACTTGAAATTATGGGGTACCACCAATAGATTTTAATAAAAAATCAACCCCCACTTACTAATTTCCTATATTAAATTACGTCACCTATTTTTGTACATTCCACCCAACAAATTTCAATAATCAATTTTATCCCGCACCTAGACATTATTTTTATCGATGGTGTCCTTTCCCCAGGGCACATTTTCTTCTGGAATAGTCCTAAGAAGAAATGAAATTTTTCGATACATACCTAGACAACAGATGGCATGGCGATGTTCTTCATCAAACGACAGCTTCATTAAAGCAGCCACAGCTGGTCCTGGGTGATGCTCCATATCTCCTGGGCTAGCTGCAAAATATTACAGTACATCTTAGTAAAGTTATTAAATTAGTTGAGTTTTAAATAAACATATATCTTAAAGAAGTGTACTAAACCAAACTTTTTATTTTAGATACTAGATTACTGACAAAGTCAGAAAGGGCCCCGCGGCAAAAAATCTAAGTATTTTCAAAATTATATTAAATATGATTATAACCACTAACGCATAATCCATGGAATGTGTATGAAACTTCAGAGCTGTATTGTGAATAGCCTTTGAGTTTTATTGTTCAAAAATTCCATTTCTCAAAATCTGTGATTTTTTTCCACAAAAAAAAATATGAAACAGATTTGCACGAAATTTTAATATGCAAATCATGACATGCTACTTAGCAGCTGTGCAAAGTTTAAGAACTGAACTGTAAACAGTCGTTGAGTTTTAGTGTTCACAAAGTCCAATTCTCAAAATCTGTGATTTTCGATAAAAAATGAAGTTTTTTCCAAAAATATTTAACAGATTTGCACGAAAATTTAATATGCAAATCATGACATGCTACTTAGCAGCTGTACAAAGTTTCAGAACTGTATTGTTAACAGTTTTTGAGTTTTAGTGTTCACAAAGGCCAATTCTCAAAATCTGTGATTTTCGATAAAAAATGAAGTTTTTTTACAAAAAAATTTCACATTTTTCCATGAAATTTCAATATGCACATTATAACATGCTACTTAGTAGCTGTACAAAATTTCAGAACTGTGGTCTTAATAGTTTTTGAGTTTTAGTGTTCACAAGAATTGTTGACGGACGGACGGACGGACGGACGGACGGACGGACGGACAGACGGACAAAGTGAAAACTATAGGGCGTCCGCATCTTCGATGCGGGGCCCTAATAAATTGTCAAATATTGTATAATCATTTATTTTCATGGAAATTTTGTTATTATGAGCACAAAACTAAATTGGTGGGGACTAATAGGTATGATTTCAGTAAATACCCTCACGTCATTTAAGCCCGCCCCTTTTGTGGAGAATAATCTGGTACGAATTAACACTCTGGAGCTCTGGTATTGGTTGAAATGTTAGAAAAGAAATGTTTCCAGCAAATCTAATTTATAGCTATTCTTTATAAAAGAAAAAAAATTTTGAATAAGATTTTTGAATTTTTAATAATTTCTTAAAGATGACAGGGTTAGGTACTGAATTTAGTGCGAAATTATGTTTGTAAACAAGGCCACGTGAAAGTGCCAAAAATGCCGCATGACATGATTGTTTGTTTAAGGTAAAGGAAGCAGCTGTATTTCTAATTTACTGAAAAAGGTATGAAAGATTTTTATTTTGAAAGATAGATTTTTTAGAATCTAATATCCAAAATTGGTCAAGTATTAATGTCTATGGACAAATTTTTACTGATATCATTCCAATAAAGAAAAAAATTAAGTCTAATTATCTCCCTTGAATGACATTAAAAAGCAATGAAATTATTTAACTCATCTAAATATGGACCAGAATCCCTCAAACAGTTTTTGGAGAAAACAGATAGTTTTCAGAGGGTATAATAGGCATTTAAAATCAAAAGACAAAGATAATTCTTTTTTTTTTTAACATTGAAAATGGCAAACTAAAACATCATCAGAGTTTTAGATTAAAATCTAGGATATGTTTCATATTGGCCTTTAATATCAAGATTTTTTTATTACCTGCTTTAACAGCTTTCCCATTGTCCTCATCTAGTCCATCTCTAAGCTGGTCTGAGTGTGCCCTAAGTTGCTCCAGTAGTCGGAGCACCCTGGCTTCTCTCCTGCCTCTTTTGTCGTCAGGGTGGGAGTGGACAATGTTATGCAGGGCGGCTGCTGCTCTGGCCCTGGCCTCTCTACTGCCCCGGGTATTACCCAACAGGGCGGAGTCTTTATCACTTCCATGCAGTAACTGTATCAGTAAAGGCATACAACCTGAAAAATTTTGTTTTGATATGCTGTAATTAATAATGTAGATTATATCTGCCTTTTTATTTCTATGAGACTCCTTATTTGCCCAAAGTTGCTAACAGAGAGCAGAAAAGAAAGATGATAGATATCATTGCAGTTTGATATGGAGTACCTTATAGCCAGTTATATTCGCAGTGGTAAATTTTCACAGTTTTTGTCTGAAAAGGTATGTGAACATTTTTTGCAAGTTTAATTTTCAAGGTTTGTTGATATGTTTGTTAATAATTTTCGTAAGAATAGTATTTTTGCTGGATTTATTTTTCGCAATTTATGTTGAACCTCAAATATATATACGAATATTAAACCACTGCAAAAAATAACCCACTATACGTTAATATATAAGGTTGATTATTACATCAATGATGAGAAAAACCCTTCACTGGGATGATAATCTGGCTAATATGAGGTTTAAATATCCCCAACCTCGATAGGGAGTTATTCCCCTTTTTGTTGTACCACATATTCTTTTTTCTTGTCAACATGCTATAAAGTAAAAATAGGGCATGTAATGGGACATTAAATGATACCCCGCCACATTTCATAAAATTTGATTTCAAATGATGAGAAAAACCCTTCACTGGGATGATAATCTGGCTAATATGAGGTTTGATGTGATTTAAAAAAAAAAAACTATCATTTTTTTTTCACATCACCATGGCATTATCGTATCAACTGTTGCTTCTTTTCTGCCAAATAAATATTTATTAAGTGATTTGTGAAAATACCCATTTTCTCCATTTCAACCAAAAATAAAATTCTTGATATGAGACAAAACATATTTCATAAACATGAAGGTGCTTCAATTTTTGTTAAATAGTTATTTTTTTTAATTGTTACCAGTTGTTTTTCAAATAAATTCTTTTTGATTTACTTAGGTGAAGTAATAATTTAAGTGTCATCATTTCCAATTTATATATACAGGTACATTTTACAAAGTAGATATTACTTCCATGGCATCTCAATTGCACTTGTTTTTATTTTAATTCATACTCTTGTGTGTACAGTAAAACTTAGTTATAACAAATTTATGACAAATTTCAGGGGAACAGGGAAAACAATTCGTTTTAATCAAATTTGTTGTATTGATATAACAAATTTCTATGTCATTATATGGGAAATCAGGAAAATAATTCGTTTTAAGCATAATTGGTTGTATTGATATAATGAATTTCGTTATGTCATACAACGAATTCCTTATAGGCTTTGAACACAAAACATACACGTGAAAATGCATATTTAATTTAGAATTAATCCATTTTAACCTCATAATGTGTTAACATAATCCTTATCGAAATAACAACATTTTCTTTATTTGGATAACCTAAATACTTTTGAATTTTTCAATCACTGATTAATCATTATCGCCTTTATCTTTTGGCATAATTCAATTCGTTATATGAGTGTAATTTTTAATGTCTTTTTGGCCTTTGGGGGATGAAAATCAGTTCGTTGTTTCAGAATATTTGTAATAAACGAGTTAGTTTTATCCACGATATTTTACATTGAAATTGCTGGAGTTCGGTTGGGGATTTGAAAAAAGATTTGTTAAAAGCGAAAATTTGTTGAAAGCAAGTTTGTAATATAAGAGTTTTACTGTATTTGTTGTTTCCTGGTATGCTAATTGTTCATTTTGGACTTTTGAGATTTTAATCTCTTAACTTCTTTTCAATAGATGTTACTCATACCTGATTGTCTCATAGCTATACAGCTGTCTTGAGAACTAGACATAGCTAACAATGTACGACTCATGTCGTCTTTATCGTGTGTTCCCAGCATGCTTAGCAAGGAATAAACCATCTCGACCTAAAAGGAAAAATAATAATTTGGAATAATTAACCAATGACACAAATTTTAATGTATCAATATTAAACATTCAATTTTTTTCCCAGTTAACATTTTAATCTGAATGGCAATATACAACAATACTAAAAGCAAAATCATACATAATTACAATAGTTTTCAAAATTGCCTCATCTTATCATTGTCAATTGTTAAAACAGTTTGGTGCCTATAAAGTGATCAAAAACAAGTAGCAACATGCAATTGATCACAAATACATTTCTTAAAATTTTACATTGTGGATTTTTAAATTGTTGTTGATTTACATAGGTTGGTTTGTGTACACCTAATTCCATGGCTCATTGTCTTCCTTAGTGACAATTTCATATCTTTATGTCACTAGGTCCAAAGGGCTGTAACACCTACAAAACTTCACAGACAAAAAAACTCCAAGTAACATGCACAACTACATATGGTGTACTTGCGTACAAAGTTTCATTAAATTCTGTTTAATAGTTTAAGAGGAGTTTCATTCAATAACTGTAATCACAGAGAGATGGACTGCAAACAGACTGATGGACGGACCAGTCAAAAAATATTATATCTTGGCACGGATCCAGGATTTTCTGTTTAAGGAAGTGGTCAGATTAATTATCCGCTGAGAGAAACGAGGCCCATAAGTTTTCGGCCTTTTTTGATTGATTTCATGGTGAAGACTTAATTTTTTCACATTTTAGGTTGGTGCCGCCTAATCCGAGCCCGATATACTCTGCGTGTGGGGTATAATAAATACAAGATACTACATACCTTCGTACCAAACTGTTGAGGCTGGTTAGTGGCACCATTGTTCTCCTCCTGAGGTTCTCCCACAGGTGGAGTAGATTTTGAAGAAGACTTGGAATTCTGGGTATTTGTAGAGGTGAAGGACATTATACTTCCTACATCCTGTTGGGAGATGTTCTGAATACTGTTTTCTCTGGAATCTTTAATAAGAATGAATAGTAAAATCTTCTGTTTTTGTTTTTAAAATTTAGTATAGCAAATACAGCAAGCAGTGACCTCTAGTCATGTTAAAGACTGCTGCCTGTTTTCCATTTTGATTTTTTCAATTGCTGTTTCTTTATGTTGGTTGTGTCAGGTACACTATTCCACATCTCTTTGTCATCTACTGTGGTTTCATTATTATACGTGGGGTATGGATTTTCGTGGTTTTCATGGGAAGCCCACAAAATTTGATATAAAAAATCTGTCAAAATCAATAATGGCCAGATTTCATTAAACAGGAAGTAGGTGAGCAACAGACCTGAAATCAAATCCCACACTATGGGTCCCCACCCTGATGCTGTATACCAAATTATAAGGGACTATGATAAGTAGTTGCTGAGAAAACTGTTACACCGCCCGCCCGACATTCACCATTTTCTGTGAAATCCGCCAAAAAAAAGAAATTGAACATAGATTTGTATGCGGCAGACTTCAAAGTATTGATAAAGCAGTCTTTTTTCATCGAACCACGAAAATTAGTACCCTTGAAAATAAGTGAATCCACAGTATAATGTCAATTGTGACATCAAGTTTTTCAAATGATTTCATGGAACTTATAGACACGGTTTCCATTTTCTTTCTGTCTCCAAGGTCATGTAAATGTCTGTTATACCTTTCTTTAGAGGACTGATGGGCCAGGCCCCATGGTAGAGGGATGAGGCATTATAGCTGGCATTTGGGTCAATGATGGTGGCATCAGCGGCCTCATCTGTAGACAAGTCCGCTGTCTGTATTGCTATGGAGATATTGTCAGCAGATTCTTCACTCTCCTGTTCAGGCTCCTGTAAAAGGGAAGGTGAAGGTCATTGATGAGTTCATAGCTACCAATAGGGTTGCCACTATTTTGATGTCACAAAATTCAAGGGTTTATTGTTGTTTTTGTAAGCCTTTTTAAGTACCAATATATTTTTTAGTCCCTGTCTTCTTTTTGTTTAGGCCAACCTTTTATTATTATCTGTTTTACGGGAGCGCCGACCCGATTTTCCTCAAAAATGAAATAAAAATAAAAGTGATTGTGAACTGTTTTATTTTTATCCTTTCCGCCGACTCATCCTTTTTCTATGGAAAACCCCTGTGCTAAAAATAAAATTATCTGCGTAAAGAATCGGGAAAATTGATTGGACAATTGTGAAGTCGAATGTCCAATACGCACCGGCTTTAATTTCAACGCGCTATCGGAAACTCTTAAAATCGGCTTTAGTGTAGTTTCTAATGAGAGAAACCGAGAAGTTACACATGAAGGCAATGTAGCATGGCCGACCACAATAACAATGTGGAGTCGGCGGATTATTTACAAATAATTATAAACGGGAAATCGTCAATAAGAAAATTCAACTTAACCCTCTCAATAAACGATGCCGTGGAGGAACTGTTGGAAGTTCCTGGAGCCATTACGAGAGTTACCTGTCTTGCTAAAGGGCAGTCGAAAGCAGACCCTAACGATGGGATAGAAGTTGATCCCTATATTTTGTTTGAAGTTTTAAAATCTTTTGGGTTCGTTGCTTGTTTTATATATTGTTTAACTCCAAACAAAACACCTTTTTAAAATATATTAAACAAGTTTCACACGAAAAAAAACCAAAAAAAAGAAAAGAAAAGAGAGGAGATCTGAGATTTACCATTATCTGTAGACTACACTAGCCTCCACGATTCATTCAACTCTACCACTGGGTCAGGGCCCACAACACAGGCATTTGTTACTACCCATAGTAATTATATGCAACAATTTTTGTCACACTTTTTTCTCGGGTACTACAATCATCAGAGGCTTGAAACTTTACACAAGTCTTCAAACCATAGTACTATACCGTGTAAAGCGATTTTATGCTCCTATGTTATCTACTTCCTGTTTACCGAAGACTGTAAGAAATATTCCACATAGTAGTTATATGCAAAAATTCTCGTCACATTTTTCTCAGGAACTACAAACAGAATTTATTGAATGTCAATGCTTTTTTATTATTTTATGGACCAGGCATTTAAAATGTGGCACCCTATAGTTTTCACCTAGTCTGGCGTCCGTCTGTCTGTCTGTCTGTCTGTCCACATTTTTTTATATGAACACTATAAAAACTCAAAAACTTTACAAAATACATGTACATGCATTTTTAATATCTTTTTTGTTGGAAATAGATGCATGTCAAATGAATAATATTTTACGCTTTCATACTACTTAAAAAAAAAAAATCTCAACTAAATCTAGTTTTATTTTTTTTTATTTTTAACCCCCTCGACTCTATTTTTTTTAGAAAATTCCCGTAAAACAGATAATAAAAAAAGGTTGGCCTTATTGTTTTATTTCCAGAAATGTGTCTTTCTTTGATAGTTTTGGGATTGCTTTTGAATCTTATGTATTTTTAGTCTTGGGCTATGGAAGACAGCAAGCAGCAACCTCTAGTCATGTTGAAGACTGCTATACTAGGACTTTTCAAGTGTATTTTAGTAAGGATTAAAAAAGGATGAAAATAACATTAAAATTTCTCTTTCCTGATGAAATTTTCTGTGAAACAGTTCTCTATCATGTACATTTGGTGGTCGAACTATCAAATTCCCGAGTTTTTTAAGGATATTTTCAAATTTTTCAAAATTATCTTTTTTTCCAGGACCTTGAACTGACAAATCAAAATCAAAGGTTTTTCAAGGTTTCAAGGATGTATGGCAACCCTGAAACAAGTAACACTAAGACCAGACTGGTGGTCTTCCAATGAATAAATATCTTGCCTGTGCCTTAAAATATTAAATAAACAGTAAGTAGATGAGTTACGGGCATAAAAGTGCTTGACACCATTAAGTACTATAGGAGGCAGCAACATGTTAAATATCAAGAGGCTGTGATATGTAGTTGTCAAAAAAGTGTGAATGAAATTTTTGAATGGAATTATATCTATCAGATGAACCAACAGAAATAGCAGAAAAGCAAATAGATAATGTTTTAGTGACACTGCTTTACGAAATCAATAATGTTAATGTTTTTTTTTCTTTCTAAATTTTCATTTCACTTATTGGTGGCTTTGTTTCATCTATCCGTATCATGTGGAATTTACTTGAAAACCAACCCACAGAAATTCATCTTGTTACACCCTACCTCAGCTATAGGACTGTAATCACCATTCTGTTCCTCTGTATCTTCTGTAGGTACAGGCATCACTGGCTGTAAAATAAAACAACAACATTCAACAGTTTTACTTATTACTGCATCAAGCTCTGGGTCAGATCTTCATGGCCAAATTTGCATAGTTTTGTCTTCCTTTACTTTCCTTTTACTGAATTGGAAATTAGCAGTGCCTTGGGTGTAGCAGGTAGGAACCCCTTACACTTAAGGAACACCTGAGTTCAATCTTGTTATGACTTGAGTTTGCATTCTTAATTTCTGGTTGGTTTAAATTGTATTATTGCGTTTTTTATGTTGTATTTCCTCCTATTGTTCTTGTCCATGTTTACCGGTTTTGTCGTTGCCCTTTCGGACTTTTGACACTAGAATGTCCCATAGGTGACTCTTTGCTTCTTCCATTTTAATTTTAGACCAGTACTTAAGTTTAAACTTGTTCAAAACTGGATGTTATATATTAATGGTACAAACCATTATAAAGAAAAGAAAATTCATTTTGGTTGAGTACTTACAAGAATCGGATAGACACAAACACACACTGATGGTCAGTATTTTTCAAATTTAAAAATGGCTAAATTTTGGTAAAAAGAAATTAGGAGAGTGACAGACCTAAAATCTTATCCCCATGCTGATATTTGCATGTTAAATATCAAGAGTCTGTGATGAGCAGTTACGAAAATAGTTTCCCTGACCAACTTTCCCCACTCCATAATCTGGATTTTCACTGCTTGAAATCTGCCCAACATTCCCCACTTTTTATCTGGATTTTCACTGCATGAAATTCCACTAAAAACTAATAGGTAGCTACATGACAATAAAATGGCTTGACCTCTGACCTGACTAACCTGTGACCTTTGCTGCTGATTATGTAACCGTCTTATTTCTTCCTCAATGATCCTGACCCTCTGTAGCCGGGCCTCTTGTCGGTGTATAATTTGTTCATTTGTTCCCAGAGTTTCCTCGAATGTGTCTCGTACTTTCTTAGCCTCCAGTTGGTACTGTCTCCTCGTCAGATCAAGCTGTCTGTTATGCTGAAGAAAAAGAGTTACAAAATGATTAAGTATGATTTTTTCAATCTTTTTTAAAGCTGAAAATAAGGAACACCAGCATGTCAGTTTTTAAATCTTAATCATACAGGTAGATATCCACAACTACTGTGTCTATGAGGCAAGGAATACCAAGTGTTCATATTATATGCACTTGGGCAATACCAACCATTGTATATGTAAAAGCATACAAGTAAAATGCACCTTAGTCATGTGTTAGTATCTAAAAATTTTAAGCTAAAATCTCAATAAAGTTGTGTATCAATACACAGAAATGTCTCTAACATTAGTGGATCCAGGACAGGTTGGACCCCCCTTCTTTGAAATTTTTTAGTTTATTGTAAATTTTTAGCAAAAATTGGTCTAGAACCCATCTTTCATCAACTTTGGACTGTATGTGGAATGTGGAAACCCCACCCCTTCCGAAGATTTCTGGTTACACCCCTGCCTTTCACCAGCTTAAGCTTTTAATAAATACAGATTTTATCATAGAATTTCTCCTTATCAGCCAGACATGAGGACCACAAACAATATTGATAGTTGTATTGTATTTATTTATCTTTTAATATCCTTTACAGAAAACTTAATCGACTCTATTAATCATATTGACTTCAGTGAAATGTTTTATTGATTATATTATCCGGGTTTTTATCACAGTCTCCAATACTAGAATGTCCCCAGTAGCTACAATACTAAACAATACTAAGCTAAACAGTGCTGAATTTTTTATACTTCATTTTGTACTTTTAGCAAAAATTGCAAGGGTTCAAATTAATATTTGAGGGCAAAAGGTCCAGGACTTTTTAAAGCTCAGAATGGATGTTCCTCCTGAAGAAATTTAAAAGTCCGCAATAAGAGTTATTGTAAATACTGACAGGTAAAGGACATTTGTTCCTGATATTTAGAAAGTCCTGCATAAAAAATTGAGGGTCTAGAACCTCGGACCAGTGCTAATTTGAACCCCTGAATTGACCAGTAACTCCCTCCCCATCCCTTTTAAAAAATTCTAGATCTAATCCTCCTGCTTTAATATACATGGATCATAGGCGGATCCAGGGGGGGGGCCCTGGGCCCCCCCCCCATATGGCGGAAAAATTTGGTTGAATATATAGGAAATCATTGAACCGTGACAAAAGCGGGCCCCCCTCTTAGGCCAGTAAGAGGGCCCCCTCTTTTCAGAATTTCTGGATCTGCCACTGTGGATGGAATGATTGGAATCAAAACTCTAATTTTGGATAGTAGACCCAAATTTTTTTTTTTTTTTTTTAAATATAATTTAACAATTTTGCACCATAATCGAAATTTATCTCTGCATATATAGTTTAAGCCTCTTATGCATTAAATGTTTTCAACATTTCCATTTACTAAATGTCTGAAGACTTCTTTATAACAGCAAACTCTATAGAAAATATCCTTAGAGAAAAGGTAATTAAAGAAATGTTAAAACTAAAGCAGGTGGTCAAATTATCACCAGTGAGAGATCCAGGACCTTTCAAATCTTAAACATGTTAATTTACAAAAATTCTGGACCTGCCAGTATTTTCATAACATGTACATGTATGTCTTATTGAAGACTTTTTTATGCGTAATCTTGTGAAATTTCAATCAAAAACTCCCAAAAGTCCTGGACTTTTTGAACAAATGTTAATTTGAATCCCTGCTGAAGCGTTATCAGACTTTGAGTGAGTTAAAACAACTTTCACATTGTAAAACAATAAAACATGCAGCTTTCTGTAGAATCAATAACATTTTACTTGTGAATGAGTTTCCTATACACAGATAATATCAGAGATAATTTGCTGCAGTTATTACATAATAAAATCTGCAATGGTTAAATAATAGATTTTCTGACAGACTCTAGTCTGGCCTGATCAATAATACTGTTTACATTCAGGCAGTACAGGGAAAGCAAGTCAATTCAATAATAGCGTTTTAACAGTCATGGTGAAAGTTTAAAATTTTTGTCTGGCCCTGGTTCAGATATTTTGATACAATTTGATACGTCTTTGCCTGACCAAAGAAATTTTTGTAAGACCGAAGTCTTATTTTTTTGTCGAAAATTGTGCCTGTCTTTGGTCCTGTGAGGTAATAACAACTGCTTAATTGACAGATGGACAAACGTTCCCAAACACTTAATGCCCTCAGCCCCCTTCCTTCGTAGATGGGGCATAAAAATGCATCTTGATTTTATGTTTTTATTTAAATTGTTTAAACTTACAATATTCATTAATCCTGGATTGGGAAACAAGCTTGATTTTAAGATAATCTCCATTGTAGCAGCCCCCATTAAACCTATTCTGACTTTGAAACACGTAAATACATAGCAAAATTTAGAATGTCTGACCATTTTTTAGACATAGAGCGAGGAAGATATAGAAAAGTTCCCTGAGAACAATGTCGTTGTGCCTTTTGTAATCTAAATAGTATAGATGATGAATGCCACTTCTTTTTATATTGCAACCATAACCAAGCTGATAGAAATAAATTACTGACAGATTTTAATATTGTGAATGTAAATCCCACTTATACTTCTGATCATGATAATTTAATTAAAATACTATCTCCTACAAATTTTCGGCAAACCCAGAGCCTTGCCTCCTTCATTAAACAGTCATCAGAACAGAGGATAGGAGTCTCATAGACTTTATTTTGTCATTTTTTTGTACATTCTCTGTGATTATTTCTGTCACAAATCATGTGTAATATGATTTATATGACAATAAAGTTATTATTATTATCATTATAAAACTCTTAAAATAAGTCTTTAATGTGCATGCTCTACCCATACCCAGGACAACATTTCCCCTACCCATCTAAATAACTAGCATCAATCCTTGAAACAATTCTCACTAATGGTGTCAAGAGAGAGTTGGAAAATTGGCAACCTTTTTTCTCCAGCCCTACACAAGGACAAATCCAGAGGGAGGGCTAAGTGACCCAGCCCACCTTTTTGGTTGAAAAATTTGGTTGCATGTACAAGAAAGCATTGAGGCATAATCATTGCCCCCCTTTCAACAGTTCTGGGTCCACCACTGCTACACAAGACCTCCTTACCAGATCAGGAGGTAGAGCGTCCACTTTACGTTTGATGTTCTCCAGCTGTTCAAAATACCACTTCCTGTGTCTGTCTTCATCATCGATGTCTTGCAACAAGTTTTGTCTGAAAAAAATAAAAGTCAAATATGGTGTGTTTTGTAAAACAGGAAGAAGGTGAGTGACAAACCTGAAAACAAATCACATGTTACGAGCCCCATGCTGATGCTGTAGATCAAATATCAAGAGGCTTTGATAAGTTGTTGCTGGGAAAACTGTCAAGAATTTTTTCCTGGTCTGCCATTCACCATTTTAAAACGCTGATTTTTCAATCTGTGCAATCTGGCCAATAAAATAAATATATTCAAGTAACAAGTATATGTCAGAAAGCTATGATGCCTCACCGTTTATCAACAATCACTGAACAATGAAGTTGATGATAGGAGTTTCACATGTTCATTTCATGATGATTTTTGTTTGTTCATTCCCTAGGGCAGTTTCATGGTCATGATGATAGCATACTTCTTTCAGGGAAAAGTTAACTTACGGGTAAACCTGTATATTCTGTATGTAAACGGGTAAATGAAAAAACAGACCAAAACACTATATTTCCCTATTGTCATATTTGAAGGTTGAGAAAGCTGTGCAAAATGCTTTTATTCCTGACTTGGTTGATACAAATTTAACCATCTTCATTGATTAAGAACAGTCCAACAGAAGGATTTAGCATTTCTATGTCCATGTCCCCTATTCTGCTGTCAGGAACTGAACAAATACAGTGCCTGAAATAGGCACTTGCCCACTGGCATTTAAGGTTTTGAATCGGGCGAGTGATATTTTTGAAAAGATTATGTTGAACATATAAGGAAACTTTGCATAAAATAGTGTTTGGGCCAGAAGATTGGTTTATCCCATTTCAGGCACTGAAATAAAATATTTTTATCTTTAATGTTCTTCCTAGATCTTATAAAAGACATAACCTTTCTTGCATTGTTTCATCTCTGTAATGTTAATACTTGCTAAATCCCACATGACTATTACATAAATATAGACTGTAGTAGAGAATTGCTGGTCCGTTGCCAGTATCTGAACAATTATAAGGGTACCTACAACATCTGTTTTACGAGCAGATATTAATGACAGAAAACACTATCACAGAATATAAGTCTATGTGATCATGGTGATAATGTTTATCTCTGGTCAGAGTGTGCCAATACAAATAAATGCAAACCCTACGTCCTAAGTCATGAGATGGTCTTGCTTATTTTTAAGTGTTAATGTTAAGAGGGTGGTTTGAAGCAATAAAACCTGGTTTAGCCAAGCATTTCTTTTGAAATGCCTGTACCAAGTCAGGACCATTATGATCTTCAATCTATTTCGTCTGTGTGTTTTTGCATTGTTTTGTTTTGTCATTTTTCTGGGAAATATGTGATACATGTATATCATCTCAATTCAGTTGTTATCTAACCATGATAGATGAGGATTTTTCATACAACATCTTTGCAACACATGATAAAATCACTAACATTATAATTTTTCCTAGGGTTCATCACAAATCATGGACTTACAAACCAATGACATACAGAATTTTTATACTGGGGTTTCATTATAATTCGTGTGGTACCAATTTTTGTGGCTTTTGTGGATATTTAAAGTTTGTCATTTTCAAACTTTAAATTGTTACAAAAAAAGAGAGGAAAGTATTATTGCAACGACCCTAAATCTACCTTTCATTGTAGAGTTCCTGTAACGCGAGCATGAGAATGTCGTTTGAGGTCATTCCTTTGACGGAGGATTTATCGTTGTTCCACTGGTTCCCTGTTTGGTGGTCTGGTTTGTTTTGTTGTGCTGTCTGTTTGAAGGCAGAGAAGGTGAGGTTTTCATTAGGAGAGACATCCTCATCTGCAAAATAATAAACATGGATTATAATACCAAATACTGTTTGCTCATGAAATGATACCCCATTGTTTCATACTGAACTCTACATTGGAAACTATTTGAGTCCAATTATCTCCCCTGAGTGATACTTATTTATTTTCGTCAGTACTAAATTTTGCATGGTTTGATGAAAAATTCTTAGTTTGTAGATTCTAAAATTTGTGGTTTTTAGTCTGCAGCGTACAGATAAATGTTTAATTTCCTTTTTCAGGGGTATCAAATTTGGTGGGTCAAGGACACCCATGAAAACCATGAAAATTGATACCCCACAAAAATAATGAAACAACAGTATCCCATGAGCATGATGAGTGCAATGAAATTTCTTCATTCAAATCCCTATAACATGGTGTAAAGATTCATCAAAATCCAGCATGATAAAACAGTTGAGGAGGAGCTGCGCTTACAAGATACAATGTATGTGCACAGACAGACATATGGACAGAAGGACAGGGTGATTCTTTCCACATACCACCTCAAAACTTAATTTGTAGGGGGTATAAAAACATTGAACAAAGATTATGCAATAGAACAGGTCTTTCCTGCAAACATAATATATAATTTATTTTCAATGAGACTAAAGACTAAAGAGACTTCTGAAGTATAAAATAGCTACATGCAGTATAAGACAAATTGGTGACTCATACTAAGTCATCAACAGATTCAACACCATTACAGCTTTCTTACATTTGTACCAAGAGCCATTTTAAAAGGCAAAACTGTAATCTGGTAATTTTGCTGACTTGAGGAGAACTAAACATCCAATAACCCTTACTACCAAAACATGCAATTCACCAACAACAACATGCTGCAATAATAATGATTCTGTCAATATTGTACAGCCATGGGATTCTTGTTTATTTACATATTCTTATCTTTTATTGATTTTGTCTGTGAAAAATTTCTCCTTGATAACCAAGGAATATTGATGCAATGGAGATCTAGTTGGAATCTGGTGATTTTTACAGCACAATTAATAGTACAATTTGCAAATCAAGAATTGACTTTAACCTAACAGCATTAATATACCACATTATGACAAGCAAATGATAACATAAAGCGTGGACCACACTGGCCGCAGTACCACTACCCCCCATCTATTGAAACCCACACTAGATCACTACATACTCGTACATACATTTACATGAATAAACCTTATTTTCTACAGTACACAATGATGCATCTGAGTATTCCATCCCAGCCCCCAAAATTGACACCCCATACTTTGGACAATCTTTTTTTCCTATAGCACATTAGGAAGCATTATAACAAGTACCCTGCCCCCTCCAAAATGAAACCCTGAACTTGATACGGAGTAAAATGATAACCCTACACTTTATACTTAGTACCCAGAGCCCAGTCCAGGAAATTAGGATTTGAGATCCACATGCCCAAATCCTAGATTTTAAGATTTTTTCCATTTGTCCAATATAAGTTTCATCCAAATTTCACTTGCCCGGAAGGATTTTTACTGGCCAGGGTCAAGCGTGCTTGTGCTAATTTCACACACTGAGTGCCCACAACAATTGATACAGAATATCCTTCCCCCAAACAATTGATACTGATACTTCATACACAGAACCCAACCCTGAACAATTGAAACTCCTGCACATTGTACTTTATAAATTAACAGTACACCACCTCCAACAATAGAAACCTGTACTAGTCTGTAATATACATACATGTCAAATGATCCAAATAAACCACAATCATATTCTGAAACCCGTACAACAATTTCAAACCCTAGAAATTATCGACAAATTCAGAGTCTAGGTTCTTTCATTAAACAGTCACTAGAACTGAGGACAGGGGGGCTCATAGACTAATTTATGATTTTGTTGATGTTTTGTTTTTGTTTATAACTTTATTTTTCCTTTTTCTGTCAAATATTCAATTTGTATTGTATTGATTTACATGACAATAAAGTATTATTATTGTATGAATCAATTAACCCCTCACTCCACCCCAGTAACTGAAAACATATACAAAACCCCATACTTTAAACTACCTACCCCATCCAAATAATTGATACCCAGGTACGCCATCCCAATAATTAAAACCTTATACTTCATACTGGGTACCCCCCCAATAAATTTTTATTAGTCATTAGAACTGGGGAGAGAGGATACTCTATAGATAATTTACTGTATTTTCTGTTGTTGTTCATGTTGTACATTGTATGTTTCAACTCTGTATTTATGTCTGTATTGTAAATGTATGCTGTTATCCCTAATTGGGACATGTTTGCATTAATAAACAGTTATTGTAAACCCCAAACTTTATTCTGGGTACCACCCTCCCCAATAATTGTAAACCCTATACTTATACAAACCTTCTTCCCCTATAATAATTTCCTCTTCATTAATTTCATCTAAAGACAAATAGAAATCATCGGACATGTCACCAGTCAATACTCTATCTCACTCACTCTATCACATTTATCAAATAACACACAGGTTTTTGTTTCATTCATTTTAGATCCACCTTCACTGTTTCTCTTAAAAACTGTGTTTAAATCCAGATTTTGCAGCGGGTACCAACTAATCTCTCTTTTTAATGAATGATAATTAAATGCACTTTTGGTAACATAAACTCCACTTTAAAATTTCCACTAAAACTCTTGCAATCAATCAAATATTAATTCTAGAGGAAAGCATCTTTATCTTGAAATGAAACAGAAAACCACTTGCACTTTATTAATTCCAAACTTCCTGTTTTTCAAAATTTAGCACAAAATATATTCCAATTTCTCCCACAAGCAATCCATTCACTCATTCAATACACAACTGAAATCCCTGATGAAATAGAACTACTACACCATTCTGTCATCAAAACCAGATAAAAATTTTCCTAATCATTGAACAAAAGAAGATCAATTTTACAGAAGAAATGAAAAACAAAAACAAGTCTGTTTGATCTCTTTGCAATCAGACTTGGTGCAAGACTGTGAGATATGACATCTGCTCTGACCCATCATCATCCACCCATAATCAAATGGTATGATCCACATCAAAGGCTTGACCGTTCCATTATAAACAATTAGGTAAGATCAATATGACTGTCGACTGCTGAGTCAAAGACTAGGCAATAAATGATGTAATTAACGAACACTCTTGTTTACTATTATCAATACACAATTTTCCAATACACTAATCCCATCAATAAAATTCATTCAAAAATAAACAATATACCAGTGAGTCATTCTCTCCTACACAAAATGATTTTTTTTTCTGATTAATTAGAAAGTGTAATATTCAAGTACATCAAGTTTCAGAAATTCCACCTGGATTAAAAAATTGCATATCTTTGATAAAAGTGTGATGTCACAAAGAGCATTAGCATCATTTACATACAATTAAAGTTATTCAAAATAAAGTAATGCATAAATTCATGTATCCAACATTTTTTCTCTGTTTATAAATCGGTTAGAAATCAACATATCATTAAAAACAATATGATTTCTCAAACAACTAACAACATGTGCACTATTTAAAATAGAAAGTCGAAATTCCATCTGGTAATAAAATAAGATTTAATCTCATTTCCTCTTTAAAATGGTTAAAATGGATAACAGTGTCATCTCATAATCAGATTCCACACAAAAGGTAATAACATAACCCTGTCACCATAATCCTTGTGTTGTTGACTTATAATAACTATCCGATTCATTTCCTAAATCTGTTTTAAATTCTTTGCCCTCCGTACCAATCCCAGGTACATTGTAGAATACCTAATACAGTAATTTCCCTCGTTAACTAAAGGTCGCTTGGTAATCATAGCACACATGTAATTGTCAGAAAAAGACATAATAGGCCAAAAATCCATTTAAATTGTACATGTATAACCGACTTTGCTTCAATTGACCCATATGGGTGTAAATTTCAATAAGGAATTTGAATTTTAATATTCTGATGGTTGCAAAACCAATTAAGATTAGAAGTATTTTAAACAAATTGTAAGTACATGAAACTTAAATTTAACCATACTTCAAATACATGTATTAAATATTAATGTTAAAGTACAAATTATATCAAATTCACATCCAAATAAATGTACCATCAACCAGGGAAGGAAATTTTCTGAAAAGTTAACCAGTCCTGCATTGAAATATTCTACCCGTTTTGAACTAGTCAAAATTTTTTAGCCAGCCTTGCCCAAAAGTTACAGTCTCGGGCTGGTGGGCAGGCTGTTATTTCCAACTTGGCTTCAACTTCACAAACTACATGTATATACATGTATGTGTAATCAAGCTATTCTTCATTTTGGCTTGTAGCTTGAAGACTTAAATAACTCTGTAATTTAAAAATGAAGTTTTTGTTTGTTGAAAATGTATAAAATATTGCCAATATTCCATTACCTTAAAGACATCATAAATTGAGACCTATCTAAGCTCTGTGTCAACAGAGCCATGACTCATCTTTGTCATTGATTTATTAGACTAGGTGAATGACTACAGTTCCATCAACATGTAGATGTGAAAGCATCTAGGTTTAGCAATAAAATCCATGTAAAAAGCTCTAAAAAAATGTTTCCCCCAACTTAAACCCTGGATCTGTTCCTGTTTTTGTTTCAAATCAAAAGTACATTTTTTTGCAACCTCATCAATAATAGATGGTACATTTTCCTTTCTCACCAATCCATTATTGTTGTATACTGTAGGGAATAGCATCTATTGTCTCAGTGATGTTAATAATGACATTAATAGAAATAGTGTGTGATGTGTTTTCTGATTGTAACCAATATCCGACACAGAGTCGATGCAAATTGAGTCTCCAGTTTATATAGATTACAAGATGTTTGTGCATGTTGTGGAGCATGGTCAGCTCCAAAGTTATAATAAATTTTGGTTGCTAATTAAAATTAACAATAATAATTTGCAGTTCTTATATACCTCTTTTCACAACAGTTAAGGTGTCTCAAAGAATTTCACAAACTATTACCCATGCAAACTAAAATCATTCTCAACTCCGAATTGAGTATACAGCCAATGCTGCTGTTCTGGGGCTAACAGTTTATTATATTAATGAACCAAGTATTCATTTTGTACCTACACGACCCAAAGATCAAAATGGAGAGGGGGGCTGGAACCCCATAAACCTGGTTGAACCCACCATTTCTGTTGAAATGCCTGTACCAAGTATAAACAATTGCGATCTTCAATTTCTCTGGTGTGTATTTCTTGTTTTGTCTTTTCTCTTGGACTACCAAGTTCAGTAATTTTGTTATTACCTTAAATTCATTTCCAGCTGAATTGACTGGAACAATAATAGTCAAGCATCTTGTTTAAGGATACAAAACAATAGTGCTGGCCACTTGTATCGATTTCACAACCTTTACTTTAAGTCACTAGTCCAACCCCTTAACAATAACACCACCGTGCCTTTTAATTACTGATAATTTGTAATAAATAGTACAGATCTATTAATGATTCAATGGGTACATGAACATACAAGTATGACACTGTCAGCGCTAGTTTTGAAACTTGAAACTTTATTTACTCTGTATAATGTACAATCTCCTGTGTAGCAACATTTCGCCCCCTCCAACATATGGAGTTTAAGTACATGTATCTCAATTCATTTGTTATTCAAGATCTAGAGCTTGTGGGACTTACATTGAATTCCTTAGCGGAGCATTGTGTCTAAAAACAAAAACTGCTCACACAGGGTTATGTTGCTCCTTGGTTGCTGTCTTTACTCAAATAATTTTACAGAAGACATCATGCACCAATAGACAAATATGGGATTTAGATCTCTCAGGTGAGTAAAGATGTTGGTTTGTCATGGGTTTTTGTTTTGTCTTCCTTTACCAGATTTGACTATTGGCAATGTGACGGGTGTGCTATAGCAAGCAGAAACGGCTTATTCTTCCGGAGCACCTGAGTTCACTCTAGTTATGAGTAGAGTTTGCATTGGTAATTGATATTCAGTAGTTCTTGTGTTTCCGTGTTTTACATGTTGTCTGTTTTGTCCTGTTCTTGTTGGTGTTTACTGGTTTTGTCTCTGCCCTTTTGGACTTTAGACATTCAGATGCCCCATTGGTACCGCTGTTTCTTTCATGTCCAGTTTCATTAGAGGTTTTGAGGAGGAGTTGTCATTGGCGGATTCAGAGGGGGCCAAAGGGGTGTACGCCCCCTTTCATTGAGAATTTTATTTTTTTTCTGTATAAAATTGACCAAGCAACTTCAAATTCATCAATTTGTAACATTTTTAGCAATTACGCCCCTCTTTCACAGACCTCTGGATCCTATGCGATATACAACAGACATCCACAAACTTTGTTTTTGAGGAAAGATAATAAACATCAATACATAATATAATGCATGTAAATTCAAACTGTCTATTAAACAAGAGGCTCCCAGGAGCCTGAATCGCTCACCTGGTCTTGAGTCAACCCTAAACATGTAAACACATTTCTAGAGCTAAATGAGCTGAACATTTAAGCAAGCAACAGCTTTTCTCTATCTACTATAGTTTTATTCTATAGGCCAAAAACATGAAAAAACGTTATTTTAGGGGCTGTAACCCCTATAAGGGGACATCTGACAACTTTGACCCAATGAAAACTTTTGTAGAGCTAAATGAACTAAACATTTAAGCAAGCAAAAGCTTTTCTCTATCTGCTTTAGTTTTCATTCACTAAGCCAAAAACATGAAAAAACGTCATTTTAGGAGCCGTTACCCCTATAAGGGGTCATCTGACAACTTCGATCCTATGGAGACTTTTGAAGAGCTTTATGGACTGAACATTAAAGCAAGCAACAGCTTGTCTCTATCTGCTATAGTTTTCATTCACTAAGCCAAAAACATGAAAAAAAGGTTATTTTAGGGGCCGTAACCCCTACAAGGGGTCATCTGACAACTTTGACCCTATGAAGACTTTTGTAGAGGTAAATGAACTAAACATTTAAGCAAGCAACAGCTTTTCTCTATCTGCTATAGTTTTCATTCTATAGGCCAAAAACATGAAAAAATGTCATTTTACAGGGCGTTACCTCAATTAGGGGTCATCTGACAACTTCGATCCTATGGAGACTTTTCTAGAGCTTAATGAGCTGAACATTTAAGCAAGCAACAGCTTCTCTCTATCTGCTATAGTTTTCATTCCATAGGCCAAAAATATGAAAAAACGTTATTTTAGGGGCTGTAACCCCTATAAGGATTCATCTGACAACTTCGACCCTATGGAGACTTTTGTAGAGCTAAATGAGCTGAACATTTAAGCAAGTAACAACTTTTCTCTATCTGTAATAGTTTTCATTCTAGAGGCCAAAAACACCAAATAATGTTATTTTTCACCTTTAAGGGGCCATAACTCCTATAAGGGGTCATCTGACAACTTCGACTCAATGAAGACTTTTGTAGAGCTTTTGATGCTGAAGAAGAGGTGTGGCATCAGATTTCATCTATCTCTAATACTTTCTGATTTACAAGCCAAAAACAGTAGTCTGACCCCCCTAGTCTATTTTTAGTAACGGCGGCCATGTTGTTTGGCGGTCACCATTTGTGCAATCTTGGTAGAGGACATCCCATAGATGAAGTGTGCAAAGTTTCAAAGTGATCCCTTCAGTCGTTTCAGAGGAGAAGATTTTCAAAGAAAAGTTAACGACGACGACGACGGACGACGACAGACTACGGACGCCAAGTGATGGCAATAGCTCACATGGACCTTCGGTCCAGGTGAGCTAAAAACAAAACAAAAAGTACTTACATTTTACTATGAAAAAACTTACATGCTCATAATCTCATTTTTCATGATGTTATTGAACCAAATTAAAGATTCCTGACAATTTTTTTTCGATATAATTCATTATCATATGTAACCAAGGTTTATCTTTGTCATTAATCAATTTTCAGTAATTATTACTATTTATTTATGCTCTGAATTAAATCTATTGATTGGATTTTAGTGATGACTCATACAAGCTAGATGGCTACATTGTAACAAGGGTCAATATCTAGGACACTAAAACTATAACTTTATAGTATACGTATGTTAATTCAGTGAACAATGGACATAGGGGTACATAAAAGATATACCATACATTTTGTACATGTACATATTTATAAGCTGTCGAAAGACTGGTGAAGTACAATGTACATGCAGTACATGTAGCTAAACTTAATTATTTATGATCCAGGCCCCCTTTCTTAGTTGAATACAATGTAAATGTAAAGTATATTGAAGCATGGTGACGCTTAGACAAAGTGTCCTTAATTACTTAAATAAATCTCTTCAGTCAATTTTCTGTGTACACATACATGTACTTCTACAAAAATGTATTAATTAAACAAGTAGAAAATACTGCAGAGTCTGAGTAAAAGAATATAAATATAGGATAGCAAAGGAATGAACAATTGTTTTTAAGAATGGTTTAAAAGAAAGAAGGAATGTGTTCATGGGACACAGATACCCCCGTTGGCCCCAAACAGGAAGTAGATGTCTGACAGGCCTTGAAGTTGCTTAGGACGCACAGTTTGTTATACTGAACCATCCTACCAAGGTTCAAATCATTCTCCCGTACAGTTTCTGAGAACAGTTTGACGGAAATTTTCATGTAAATTTTATATCGACCCAGTACCAAACAGGAAATAGAATTGATGACTGACAGGTCTGAAAGTCACTTAAGGACGTACAGTTTGTCATACTGAACCATCCTATCATTATCATATATTGTTTCTGAGATGCACCTAAATGTATTCACGGGGCACAAAAAATACTTACATGATTTCAATCCCATGATTCTGAGTTAAATGTACATGCATATATCCTACTGCTTAAATGTAAATCACAAAATCCAACAATGGCATGAAATGTAATGTTCTTCCCTAACACCAGGTCTATATGGCTTTGATATTTCATCTTTTTCTCATTTTTTTAATTTAAAAATATAAATCCAAAAACTCTTGTCATATCACATAGTACAATAATTCCACCATTTATAATAATGCCAATTCAATTCAAAGATGAACCAAGGTATTTAAACTTAATGCACTAAAGTACACTTCAACATTTATATAAACAATATTTTTAATATAAAATAATATACTTTAGGTTGGAGTTGAGTTACTTTAAAGAATTCCAACATAAACAAATCCTGATAATTATATATCAGCTGAAAACCAGAAAACTCAACCTATTTTTTTTAAATCTCAAGTCCACACTACATGGATAAAAGATGTAAAGTTTTAACATTGTATACAGTAAACCCATTTATTTGGATAGTTATTGAATAAGTACTTGAGATATGGGTTTTCAAATCTAATGTTTACCTCACATTTATCAAATCCTAATTGAAAATTAAGGTGACATCAAAAAAAGGTTTTAGTCCTTGATTTCTTTGATCTTGTTTCTTGGTCAAAGATCAAACATCATAAAAACAAGTCACCTTAGGGATATTTAATTCCAAGGATCAATAAATCAGCAAAAATATTTTCATAGCTTTTCTTCAACAAACAAATATTTATATATCCAATACTTTATTTCCTTTCTGTATGTCCAAGCTTATTTTACTGTTTTCTAAATTAAAATAAGTTTTTAAAGAAATCAATGGAAACCCTGTATGGGACCCCTTTATTTATACCAAAACATCTTTTTTAATGATTGAAGTGATGACAATCACTGATTGATCAGATTGTTGATTATCAGCTGATCAGAGGGACAAAGAAACAATCATCATAATGTATGTACATTCAATTCAGACTCTGACAGGTCCACTAGAAACAACAATTATTTTATTGCAAATAATGTTCAACATTATTTGAAATAAAATATATTATAAATGTTTCAAACAAAATTAATGAAAACAAATGCAACCAAATAAGATACACAATGAAAGATTAACTACAAGACAAAATTTTCAATTTATAATATAAATCAGTGAGTTGTTACATGTAGCACACTGAAATATACACTGTACATTTGTGATTCAAATTTCAATTTATATGGTATTAAATGTTTCTGTCTTTGTCCATAAAAAACAGTTCTGGTAATTATTCTCCCAATATAAATAGATATAGTATGTCCATGCATGATATACTTAAATGATTGATTAATTATAGGCAGTATAAACGAAAAAAAACAAAATACCAAATGAATGTTCATAAATTTTAGAGACATTTTCTTGTGTAGAGCGGAAAAAGGCAAGAAGGAAACTAAGTTCTATGCATAAAACTATATAATTTCTCTTGTGAATTTAGAACTCACCATTAGTGTTTGCATCTCTGCTCTCCCCTCCACCACCTTGAGCAAAAACATGAATTCCTTCCTGATCAAACTCATCAAAGCTTGCATCTTCATCATCCATGTTGGTGGCAGCGGTGGGATTTTTCATTTCTGTGACTTCATTCTCAAGCTTGGTAACACTTGATGTGTTATCTTGTATTTCTTGTCGGAGGTTGGAGTTTTCTGATCGTAGGTTCTGAACTTTTCGTAACAAATCATCATAGGATGAGGAGGCCATATCTAGAAACCTAAGAGAAAATATATTTACTCAATTAGGATATACCATGTAGTTGACATGCTTGTAATGCTAGATAGATATATATCATTTCAAATTTACATGTATTTTAAAAGTTTAAAGTCAGGGAGATACATGAATGTGTATTTCTATATATGCCAAAGGTTATATAATCTATTCTTTTTACAAATTATAATTAATGACCTACATGTACATGTATGCAACATGTACATGTACATGTATGCACAATCTGAACTTGCAATACCTGTTCTGTCAGTTAATTAAAATATTGCACCAGAAATTTTTTTCTGATTTTTGTTTTTGTAAAAAGAGCCATTGAAAAACACGAGCATTACCTATATTGATTTTGAGTTTAATGTGGTCTGAGCTAGTACCATACACTTTGAACATATATCATTATGAATGTCAATATTTGCATTAAGTTGAATAATTGAAAAAGAATATAAATTTATATGAACTGTTTTTGAACATTCAAAATGCATTCATAATTGTTTTAGATCTGGAATTTTCATCCCATTTTTTCCTTTTTATTTTCATCTCATCATTGCAAATATTTTACAACAATTTTCTACATGTACATGTAGCTGAAACATGCAAGTTTTCAAGTACTAATTAATACCCAAGAACTCAACCTTTTTAAAATCTGTCACAGTGCATGTGATTTCAATCACACCATTCTTTTATAATTCTACTAAAACCCAATTCAATCCATCAGAACTCACAAGACTAAAACCAAAAATCCAATATTTCAGAGCTTTAGAAAGTCTGGCGAGATCAATACCTGCAGATTCAGGGGGTGACTCATTGCAGATCTATTGATCCATCAAGGTCTTCTCAGGATAATGCTTGAACATTATTTTATATTTAACAAGGTGAAAAGGCCAGGAATCATACAATTTAAATTTGGAAAATGATCTTTTCAATAAAACCTTCAATGTTGTAATGCCACTTTCAATGTAATAAAATAGATTGCCTTGATTGCCTAAACTTTAAACATGTAAACTGTGGGCAACATCTCACAAATAAAAATGCATAGATCCCCCACCATCCCCAAACCCAATCAGATGCAATATTTTAAAATGCATGAAGCTATAGGTGATGAACTTCTTAATCTGAACAAGAAAGAATGGAATTCCAAGGTCCCCCCCCCCCCCCCCCCCCGATGAAGCAAAAACTATCGAACATGGCTGGTTTTGTAACTTGACCAAGGTATTAGTGGTTTGAACATTGGTATAAATTTCATGAGAATCCGTCAACATCTGTAGAGTCAGTGCTTACAAGGTCTGCTTTGCAAAAAAACAGAGTCGTTTTTATGGTCAAAGTCCCATAACTCCTACAAAATATATTGAAAAATGCTGATTGTCGAACTTGAACAAGGTATTAGTGGTATAAACATTTGGTATAAATTTCATGAAAATCTGTCAACATTTGTAGGGATGAGAGCGCTTACAAAGTCTGTTTTGCAAAAAAACAGAGTCTTTCTTATGGTCAAAGTCCCCTAACTCCTACAAAAATTATCGAAAAAAGCTGATTGTCGAACTTGACCAAGGTAGTAGTGATATAAACATTTGGTATCAATTTCATGAAAATCTGACAAAATTTGTAGCCTTGAGAGTGCTTACAAAAAGTGTGACGGAAGAACGGACGGAAAGACGGATGGACGCCTGGCCTTTCTATGTCCCCGCTCTGCGTCGGGCAGGGGACAAAAAAATCGAAATAGAAGGTGCACATCTAGATCATTTGAAAATTAATAGAGTGGTTTAGAATTGAAGTAGCAGATACATGTAAGAGATAGGTACCCTAATACATTTAGGATTAAGGAAGATAAAACCCTTTCACTATACATGTATTTCCTCACCTTTCAAGCGAGGGGATTGATACAGGAGGAATGCATCCACAGCCCCAAAATGGAAGAAGAGGTCTAACGGTTGCTTGCAGTTTGTCATACTGAACCATCCTCCAAAATTTTAAATCATTACTGAGAAAAGCTTGTAAGTGTAACATCCAAGTCACAAACAAGAACCCTGTCAGGTTGTAAAGTTGCTTAGAACATATACATGTACAAATGTATATTTACAGTTTGTCAAACTGTTTTCAGCATTACAGAAAATAAAAATTTTCATATTGATCCTGTCCAAAATAGGCAGAAGACAGACAGGTCTAAAAGTGGCTTCCAATGTTGCTGCGGATCTGGGTTGCCACTCCATTCAAGAGTTTTTCCAAGGTTTCCAAAACTTTTTCATTATCCAACAAAATCAAAGTTTCTTAAGGGCAACATGTTACAGGGGACCAAGTACAGTACAAGCAGAGACTTATTGTGAAAGATGCCTCTCAGAGACCGTGTCTAACTTTTGATGTCAGACAGGAAATAAGACATCTGCCTTTCAGAGACAGGGTAATAGAACAGCATGAAGGGGTTGCAAAACGATCATGCATAAATCCTACATACATGTAAGCCCAAGGGAAGTAATCAAAGTATATTTACACTTCTGGTAATTTGAATTTAAGGATTTTTTCCAGGTAGATGTACTGTTAATATTTTAGAATGAGATAAAAAAAAAACACTACATGTATTGACCAGACTTTTCCCATTTTTCAGGATCTGTGGCAACCCTGTATCATACTGAACCACCCTGCCAAATTTAAAAATATTCTTATTAATGGCTTTTGAGAAAAGCTGCAGATAAAATTTTCATATCCACCAAGTCCTAAATAAGAAGTTCCTGTACATGTACGTAGAAGTGTGACATGTCACCAAGTCTAAGGCCATTCAGTTTGTCATACTGAACCAGGCTACTTAATTTTAAATCATTCTCATGGTTTCTGAGAAAAGCTTTAAAAAAACTCAAACGGATGGACATTATTAAAACTTTACCCCTTTTATTTTTAATCTAGGGCCAATTGGAACAGCAAGCAGCATTTACTGCTCACATTGAAAGTTACTGGCAGTTTTCCATTGCAGCTTTTTAAAATTGTCATCTACATGTACACGTGTATTGTAGGTTGTGTCCCATACACTTATTCTACATCTGATTATCTTCTATTTGGTATATTATGGTCTCTGAAATCGACCCTTACATGTACATGTACCATGCTTATGGACAAGATAAATTATTCAGGCTACTAGGTTGTTTCATGAACATGTACAATGTAATCTTCAATTTGATTGAAAAATGTAAGAAACAGCGACTTCAAATTAACAACCAGTAAAACTTTCTAGTGACAAAAAATATCACAAAGCTGCAGAAGATAAAGCAGATTAACAAGCAAAAAAAAATCTTTCAATTTACATACACCTACATCTGTAATTCATGTATATTTTACATGTGTGTTTGTTGGTATTTAACGCAACTATTGACGCACCAGGGCCATGTAGGGTGGTCAGCTTTAATGGTGGAGGAAACCTGAGTACCCGCAGGAAACCACCCACATAAGGCAGATACAGTACATGTACAGTACAATAAAGTTCACTTACCATATTTTATCAACATAAACACAGGTTATTGCCAATAACAATTAAGGATGTATTGCCTGAAAAACAAAAGGAAGATTAAGTAAAATGTATATAATGTCATGAATCTACATTTGTACATGTAATTCAAAATATGCAATTCTTATATTGTTCCACCAATATACATGTAAATTCATGTAGCATCTTGACAATGTGATGCTATCCTGCTCAAATGTGATGCTATCTGAAATCTTCTATAATCTATTCCATTATGATGCTATAATTCCAAGTCAGAAGATATCGCTGCTCTTGTGAAAACTGCAAAATATCAGGATGCTCTTTAAAGTTTCTAGGGAGACAACTGTAATGACCGAACAATGATCCAGGCAGATATTTGGTCTGAAACAACACTGATTGGGGTCAAATCATTGGTCATGCCAATAGTGTTAGGGAATCGGAAATATTTCATAATTGATCATCAGAAATAATCGAAAGATCACAATCAATTACTAATCGATCATAAAATCGGACTTAATTTTTCATGAAAATGATAGAATTTACTCTCCAAATTAATGTAATTCTCAGCAATATTTACATAAATTCACTTAGATCTATTATGTTTCGATTAATTGTTTATTGATTTTATAATCAATTAGTAGCATCGGCAGCCCATTTCGATTAATCGGAACATCACTACACGCCAATGAATTAAGCAAAGTCTGAGCAAAAAAACTTTTTCAATTGAGGAACCTGACTAAATTACATACACATCTTTCACTAGTTACAACAAGGTACATTGTAACGCTACCTACAATTTTCTCAGTGAGGGTTATGATTTAATCCTGACCTTTAACCTCAATGGAGCAAAACAATTTTGTTTGATAGGCTATACTATTTTACTAATTTTTTTGTCTATTTTCAGATATGGGAGAGTGTGTTTAAGCATAATTTCAATCAAATGTGTTGACCAATTTCCAGATATATTGTGAAAATTAGGGTTTTATTATGATATTTTTACTTTAGCGCTGATCTTGGATTTTATGTACTTCAAGATCAGAATTTTACACGTGACCCTTTCACGGTTATCTGTGCCATATTGGATAGGGGGCAAATTTTTTGAAAGGAGGAGAGAATAAAATACAAAATAAGGAAAATATATGTGTGTTGCTAAGCATTAGAGCTGTTTTTTGACATTTTCCTGTATTTTTGCCCCCTATCCAATATGGAAAGGCCAATTACATTAATTACCAACTAATTAAACCTTCTGAAGTTAATGTGACACATGGAATAGATTATGATGTAAAATAACATATATTAAGTAAATGATAAAGGGCCCGGGTTAATATTGAGGGCTGCCAATAATTGGTCTGGTTTACATGTACAATGTAACTGCAATAATGTACATGTAGCTCCTTAGACATCCTTTTGATTAGGCAGAGTTTCAAAGGGGTCTCATTGTCCATAATGGAGCAAGTTTTATTTTATGTTTAGCCTTCTCAAGACCTGAAAATTGATTTAGATAGTCAGGGAAGCTTTGAAATGCACTAGTTTGCATAATTTTTTATTGAAAAGTTCAATAATTATAAGTTTGGACTATAATATTTTCACTTTACTAATTTGATCCTGAACTTTAGTATGAAATTATTAAACTTAATCATGTTATTATTCTTAGGTATTATCACAAATGCACAATAAATATAATAATAATATATCGACAGCAATTCAAAAATCACACCAAAACGCTTTCAAAAAACTTGGTGCTTAATTTTTAGGCAGCTGCTCCATTATGTTAAATGGAACACCATTAAAACCCTTGCAAGAGGGTTTTATTATTATGTCTGGCTGTACTCTGTTGAAAGTAATACCAAACCAAAAAGAGAGTCGGTGGTGTAGTGGTTTAATTTCATGAACCGATTTTCGGACTCTCTCTTGACACCATTTGCGAGGGTGGTCTCAAGAAACAATGCTAGTCCTTAGGAAAGGATGAAAAAAGGTTGTCCGTGAATTGGGAGAGTAATACACTGTGCACGTTAAAGACCCTTTGTAGAGTTCAATAAGAGTAGGCTCACTTGGGGCTGTTTACAAAGGCCACACTCGCAAACTGCAAACTGAAGAGGAACTCATAGAAGCATAAAGCTTAAGCTTGTTTCCCATATCCAGGATAAATATATGTAAATATGTTTAAACTAAAGCAAACGGAGACAAACTGAGTGAGGGTTATAATCTTATCCTAACTTTCACAGACAATCTTGTAAAATTGTTTCTGTTGAGTATACATATTTGTATTAATACGCTCCCGAAGGGAGCAATAATGGTAGAAATGTCAATATTTTAGTTGTACTATGAGCTGAATTTTCCTTCAACGTCCGGTATAGCACGCGCATGATTTCCCGAACTTTCGGTGTCTTTTTAACGTTTTTATCTTTGAAAATTTTAGACGTCATTAAACGCTCACGTAACCCACAAGAAAAGCTAGTTTATTTTTATTTTCGAACCAAAAAAAAAAAAAAAATATTTGAAACCTCGGGAGCGTAACAGGTTTTACCTGCCTCATATTATATATTTAAGACATATATAATAATCATAATTTTGTTCCTGACTGTCAAAAAAATAAAATCATGGACTTCTTTTCAGAGTCAAAATGAATTTGTATACGATATGCGATAACAAGAATTCACTCTGTCTTTGTTATGTTAAACATTTACTAAATGCAACCATATTATTGAAATCGTACTTTCAACTTTGTCAATACATAATCATTATCAAACAATGAATGGATTCAAACAGGGGAGATCATAGATAGGGGAGCCTAGGTCGCTTCAGAAATGTGTAAGAAAATGGCGGATAAAACATCGGCACGATCAAGATTAGACAGAGTGCGCAAACTCAATCGAACTAAAAATAAATTTTATATTTACACAACCTCATGAATTATTCACATTTGTAATGAATAATTCATTTTTTTATTCTAAGTTCCAATTGAAATTTAAATGAATCGAGTAAATAGGGGCGTTCTTTATACATTGCATGGATAAATTCCCGCCACGAAATCTTGTCCGTGCTCCTCGAACCGACCATGCATTTCACTTGAAAATGTGGGGGGGGGGGGGGGGTGACTTTTCCTAAATATAACAATCTGTTATATTGTGATGAAAAAAACATATGGCTATCGAGTAAAAGAAAAATAGACTGCCAGGCATGATAAGATAAGATAAGAAAGATTTATTTGAATTCGGATTTGTAAATAACAATAAACCAGGGATTAAATAAAACTGTTAGTTTGTATTGGAAGTTGCTCATCCCTTGTTTTGGACATCCCTGAATAAACACAAGCTCTCGAGAGCTTTTTTTCCGAATAAGAAAATTTCATGGCATGATTTCTGCCATGCAAAATAATCGGTTAATACATTTTTTTTCAAAAATTGCGATGACGCCTTTAGAAAATAAATACTTTTCCGCCCCGTAGAGAAAGTGCGCCAAAACATTTTCTGCTCAGTAAAAAAAAACACCAAGGCCTCAAAGTTAAATGGTCGGTCAAATACATACAATAAAGCCTCAGTAGATCAAAAAGAATAGGAGATAAACTGTCATTTTGACTGACTCAATTAAAGAAACTGAGTACTGATTTTCAGAAAAAAAAGTAATTTTGCGCATATTCAGATTTCTAACTGGATGCCAGCATGATAAGCCATGTTCTATTATTCAGGGGGGGGTGGTATTGAGGAAGGATTTGTGGATTTTCGATTGATAATAAAAACGGCACCAAAACGAATCAACGCTCTTAGAAGTAACGTTACATGAGTTTTAAGACTGATATGCGTAATTTTTCATGAAGTTAATTGTTTATTCATTGAGGGACCGACAATTTAACTTGAACGGGGGGAGGGGGTAGGTCTTCGGTTTTTTTTAAGGCAGTGTCTGCGCGTCCACGCCGCGTGGATGAATAGTCCACAGGCTGCGCGTCCACGCTTCCGATATAACGAGTAATTAAGGATTTTTTCCGGACAATTTCCGTTATTTCGTAATTTTTATAAACTTCCCAATGCGTAGAGCAATAAAGTAATTAATATGTAAACATAAAAATATATTTTAATATTCACTGATATACAATTTAAGTATTAAATAAGTGAAAATTAGCGAAAACTGCTAGAATTTCGTAATTGTTTTTATTATTTTTTATAAATCATCAAAGGGAATGCAGAGTAAACAGGAACATTTTAAAAACGTGTTTATTTAATGTGCCTGGTGTAAACAATAATTCTTTGGGAATTCGAAAAAAAAATATAAAGAATGATATAAAAACGTAATTATGGTCTAAAAGAAACCAGAAAACTCTAACTGGACCGTTTTAATGCAGACTGCATAAAAATAATTGCAGTGAAGATATATTAAAATCGTGTACATGTAACTGTTAAGCTATCAGTCAGACACGGAAAGAATCTTTCCACAGGAATTTTAAGCTTACGGCATACACTACTACATATACTTATGATAGAACGAGGACTTGCTCACATCTATCAATATTATGCCAGGATTCAAATGATAAAAGTTGGTACTAAAAATCTATAGCTTGAACAATCAGTCTCTATCAATATTTGATATATTTTAAGAGTCAATGTGCATACGAAAAAAAAACATTTTGTTGGGTTTTGTTTTGTTTTCTGTTAGGACGTTGCTGGGATGTCCGAAATTCTGCATTCTGTTGTTATTTTTGCCGAATATTCTCCTTTTTCTAAAGATTTTGACTACTTGTTCTCGTTATTAAAGTTTATATAAATTAGAACTTTCATATACTGAACTTCCATTCATTGTAGTATGAATTTGAATTCTTTGTCATTATTTGTACCTGGAAATTTCAAAGTTCACATTAGATGCGAAATGTGCATGCCGAAATGCAAATACCGGAAGCGTGGACGCGCAGCCTGTAGTCTATTCGTCCACGCGGCGTGGACGCGCAGACACTTCCTTTTTTTAACGAGAAAATTAATTCCGCGCAAAGCTAGGGAAAATATGTATTTTCTATTTAAAATGTGTCACGACAAACTATTTTTTTCTTATCTTAGCATTAATTTAATCAGTAGGGCAGAAATCCTTTCAAGTTATGAATATTTGCTGCCAATATATCTTTCCATCAAAATATCCAGAATAATTTTTAGGAAGAAACAACCCCTATTTCATGTTAAATGGTCGGTCCCTTAATAGTTTTTGCGCAAATTTAGAGCCTGAATACTTTTCGCACTGGCTAAGGCGCGCAATTTTTCTTTTATTTCTTTTTTTTTGCACATCAAAAACGCCATATCGAAGTACAGTGCCGCTGTGTTTTATTTCCTGATTTTTGGCACACTGCCTTTTCATTCTTAATTTCACCATACCCCATTTTAAAACTATTAGGTGCTTTTGACCGGCAAAAAATCGAAGTTGACTTATCATGCTTATATATAAAATTAAATTGGGAAAGTAGAAAAAGCGACAAACCTGAAAACGCTTCCCACCATACGAGACCAATACTTGAAGTTGCATATCAAATGATTTCGAATAGAACTAGCTGAAAATCTGTTACGATTTTTTTTTCATGGACCAACCTCTTGACACCATTTGCTAGGATGGTCTCAAGAAACCATTCTAATACTTCATCTGGGACAAAAAAGGCTGTTTCGTGTATGTGTAAAAGCAATACCCCATGTACCCAGTCTGAATAGATTAGCCTCTACCATTTTTTTCTGAACGAGAAAAAAATAGTAGGGGCTGATCTTTAGTCAGACTACCCATGTACCATGATGTACGTTAAAGGCACCTCTATAAGTGCTTACTTCTTACCTCAAGCAAGGTCCTATGTGTCGATTTGTTTTCATATAGTGTCTGAGGTTCTTTCTCGCTGAATTGCATCGATTTGATTTTAGTGTGTAATTTTGTGCATTGTATGATTATGGATATAGGGAGGTTGGGCCCCGATAAACTTGTTTCTTCCCCGCCACACTTTATATGTGCCTGATCTAATCCAGGAATCTTTGTCAAAACTTTTGTTGGTCACTGATATCTTTGTTATAAATCCAGAAGGGGTCTTTCGATGATATTTTGGGGATTAGTATTGGATCTTGTGCACAGCTGTTTTAGTGTTGGATCAACGCAAGACGGCGAGGACCAACCTCTGGTCATGTTGATATTCCTTTGTTAATTGCCGTTGGTTCATGTTTGTTGTGCCGCGTACACTTATTCTACATCTCATGGGAGATTTCGATAAGGGAAAGCTCGATGGAGGCTGATACAAAGGCAACACATGTCTTTACTCGAATAATTCAAGCCCTTTCGGTCTTTGTGTACTTTGGCGGAGCAGGTTAATGTAGCGACTACAAGGAGTGAAATATAACGACTGTATTATTCGGGTAACACTTGCAGACTGCATCTGATACTGGAGATGATTTCACATAAGCACAAAACTTTTTTTCCCAGCCCAGAATAAATAACTATGTTTGTTAACCGTAAAAAGAAGCTTTTCTTGCTTATTGCAACCATATGTAGTTTATTTTCAATCCAGGACCAATTGCAAAAAAGCGAGCAGCGACCGCTGTTCAAATTAGTTGGTCGAATGGAGGCTGCTGGCTGTTTTTCGTTGTAGATTTTTTAAATTGTTGTTAATGGTGTAGGTAATGTCGCTTACACTACATTCCACATCTCATTATCTTATATTCAGTAAAGGAGGACAAACAAATTGATAAAACCAACTTAGAACTGTACTCGTTTGAGAGAAAACTTTGACTTCATGTGGCAAGTGTTTGAAAATGATTTAGAAATCAGAGGGAGTTTGATATTCATATTATTCTCAATGATTAATGAGCTTTTCTGAACATATTGAGAATAGCAAAAGGATAATACTTGAGTAGAAGTTGACTTGGAAACTTCATTTACAATACAAATCAAGGTCATGTAACACTACAAACATCAGTGTTATGGAGATATTTAACAACACATCTTTATACATTTTTTCAGGATAAATAAAGCTTTGTTATGTATGCTTAAAAATTTGAGCAACAGAAAAAAACATTTATTGTGTCCCATATATATCTGTCCAGTGTCCTTTATGTTCACAGTCTTCATCACCTAAAAAAAACCACAAGATTTGAATTAAAAGAAACACCAATTTTATATTGTGAATACTATGAAGATGTGTCAACTTAAATTGCTGATAGTGTCATAAATTGCTGATAGTGTCATTAAAAGTCTTTTACATTAAATCTGACTAAATGCATGTTGTGTGTATGATTTCATGGTATGACAATGCTGTTTGATCCTATGTGGACTCAGTTTTGGTCTTATTATACTTTGTTGTTATTGAACAGCTGGCATAAGAGCTAGACAGACTTATATCTTTCTTTCTGTCTGTCTACATATCTTGCAACTATTTTTAAAAATATTTCTCAAATCTTGCTTTGCTTGGTGACCTATATAACTCATTTCAATGTATAGAATCTATACCAGTAACAAATTGAAAATTATTTTAGTGCATGGTCATCACATATAATATAATATATATATATCAGCCAAGCCATGTCTCCTTTTTTAAGAAATTATGTATATATTTACATTGTGCAAATTAAAGGAAAATAACATGCTAGCAGTGATGTAGTACATGTGTATATTTAAGATGACCGTAATAAACGACAAGTTAAGAAAACAGGGAGCAAAATATTTTACTTACTTCAAATACAATATACGATGGTGTACACATTCTCCTACGTGTCCTTGATGTTCACCTGTTAAATAAAGTAAACAAATATGGATGATTATTAGCATAACAAAAGAACAGATAGCACGTGCAAGTCGTGTGGAATTACTGCTTTACAAAATGTTTTTCTGATAAATAGCATAGAAATATGTAATAAAACAGTATTCTTAAACTTTTCATATAAAAATTTCCGAAATCCTATGTTGAGAACATTGATTTTCAAAAAAATTCATATTGCCAAGTCTTGGCAATATGAACACAAAAGAAAACATGTCAACATTGTGACTGAAACCCTGATTTGCTTTAAATGCCTCTCCCATTTATTTCAAAAACTATATAACTTTTTTCCTGAGACCGTTTCCTAAAGGGCTATATGGTTTTTATTAATAAAAACATAGAAGATCAAATCAAAATCAGCGATATAAAAAAGTCTGACTTACCTCTGACATCAAGGGGGTAAATTTTAAACAATGGCGGCACGGGAAGCTGTTCCGGCCTGATTCAAAACATGTTTTCTTCCCTCCAAGTTCAACCATGTTTACCTGGATGTGACGTCACAGGTCAAATAGCGCCTCTATTGGTTAAATTACGGGCACCTGCTGCAAAAGATTGCAATGCTGTCAATGAAATGAAAATTAGTAAAAATATTCACTGTCTTTTATATAACTTCAATCACAGAATTAATAGATTTTTGAAACAATAAATTTTTGTAGAACATATTCCTATATTTTGATCAATTGTTAAACGTTCTAAAGATTTGTAAAAGTTATATCTACCTTAGGTGGTCTGTACACCCCCCCCACACACACACACTTAGGATGTATTCTTCTTTAGAGTCAACATTTTCCTCGCTTATCAAGTTTTTAAATGCTAATTTCGACCCTTAAATGATAAGAAAACAATATGTCCGTGGGCATTTTAACTTCCTACGGTTATTTCAAAAAGTCCTTTTTTGACAATTTCATTATTATGGCATATCAGTTTGATGTGATTTTCGTTAAAATATCAAGTTTTCTCCCCAAATTGCTATTTTGATGGATGGGGTGATTCTGAGCAATAAAAGTTGTAAAAAGTATATGTCCGTGATGATATAGAAAAATTAGCCAAAAACAGTGTGCCTTTCAAGACATCATAAAATCAGAAAAAACATTATCAAGATTTCAAATTTTCTTTCATACCAAAACCTCAACCCCTCCATTTTTGTTTGAAATAATTGGAAAAAATATATCTTTAAAACCTTGAAAAGAAATCATATTAAATCGAATGCATATTTTGCTAGAAACTGAATGAATTTTATTATACCTACCCTGAAATAGGCTTAATTCTGATTATGATCAATCAATGGTCAAAGGAGTAGAGCCCAAAATGGCCCAAAAATTCAACTTTGATATATCTGCTTGTAGTTGCTGCATTAATGTCATAAGTCTTAATATTTAATGAATTACAAGATTTTTTCCTTCAATTATTTATCAATGAGGAGAGTATTGAGGTAAAAAATAGACTATTTTGTGAAAAATAACAATTTGTGACAGTTTTCCTTGATTTTCATGTATTGAAATGGGCCACACAGTCCTGTCGACCAAAATAATTTTGTGACAGAAATGTGTATTATGATATTATAAATTAATTATCCAAAAATTACGATGGTCGAGGAATGTGGCCAATACTAATTTTGACGAAATATGCAGATAAACCAGTGAAAATGTGTGAAAATGAGGAATTTTCAAATTTAGGTTCTGTTTAAAGTCTCAAGGCTCAACCTGTGGTGTAAATATTTTGCTAAATCTTAAAGATATGAAAAGTTTGTTTATACCTTTAGTTATTTTTTTGACAAGTTATAGTTAAGGAAAAGATTTCAAACAATACCTTGTTGTATTTACTGATGGTACTTCAGTTGTATTTTCATATCTTAAAAACAATAATTGTTTTTTTTGTAATATTTAATTACATGTCATGGAAGAACTATTGAACTTCCATAGTCATGAAGATATACATGGCTTTCTTTGTTTATGATTTTGAAAGTTTCCATGACAATTTTTTTTAGTCTATCATTTATTATAGGTGGCACTAGAAACTCTATGTTTTTAGACAGGATGATGATGATGATGGGTCTTTAATAGTCGTGACTATAGGGGAATGCCCATCTGCAGCGACTATTTCTCACGCTGTGTGTCCCCGTCAGCGTTAGCTCTTCCAGAGTATCCTTTGTCATTGCTGGATCAGGGCCCGTCAGCACAACAAAGCCTTATGTTGTCCATAGAGTATTGATGGTTTTCGTGATTTATTTAAGTCTAGACAGAGTGATCTTATTGTTTCGTGTCTTGAAATACCCTTTATACTCTTTATAACTTTTCTATATTAATTTTGTTCACATGCACACTTTTATATACATGTATCTCCATTTTTATTGGCATTTTATATGACCGGCACATGGTTATTCATTCTTTTGCATTTTACAAAACGAACTTTTTAATTATAGGATAAAGAATATACTAAGTACATGATTTATTCATCTATTACCTGATTGGTTCGTGCACTTTGCATACACAGTCTAGCACTTTAAAATGGGGAACACCAATGGACACACCAATGGAATAGTTTTCTATTGACAAATCTTCTATAACAGCAGATCAAATTGATAACAAGTATGTCGGCTTCCAATCATCACCATTTGTTTCTTTCACAGTTTTTAAAGGTGTTGGGATTTTTAACAAAAACTTTGAAAAGCTTCAACAATTTGACATTGGTCTGCTAAACAATAAACCCTTTACCTATGCTAAAGCCATTGTTACAAACACCTATGATGATATTTGTATCATCGATGATCCATCAAAAGAGGAAGAGCCATCAACGGGATTAGGAAGACTCGTTGTATTCAACAAGACAGTTCAATTTAGATGGGAATTTTCTGGCCCAGACAACAATGAGAAGCCGCAATTCTTTCCTGAACAAATTGCAACCTCTTCTAAGGGTTACGTTTTCATCTCTGACAAGACAAACAACACTGTATACATGCTTTCTAAGGATGGATACTTGCTAGGAGGGTTAGGGGAGACAGATGGCATAAAACAACAATCAGGACTGGTCGTGAACAAGAAAGACCAGCTCTTAGTCGGATGTCCGGGCAAACTATATATTGTGGAAATACAAGAAAGTTCTGACGTGGATGTAGAAACCGAAGAGGATCCAGATGTGACAGATGAAGATTCTGATGAAAGTTCTGAAACTTGAATTATGCCATATCAGCAACTTGAAAATGAGACTTTAATTTGTTTTGAAATTTTCCTATTTTTAAATAACTGGCAGATTGAACATGGTTGATGTACTCTGCATGTGTGATTTGACTCCTTGTTCCAACAGGCGCCATAAAACCTCGATTAACCGACCATTTCTTTAGAAATGCCTGTACCAAGTCAGGACCATTGCGATCTTCAATTTATCCGGCATGTCCTCCTTATTGCTTGGTCTTTTCTCTTAGATATTTGAGATTGATAATCCAAGTTTGGCAGTTTTTGTAGTTATAACCTTTGTTTATATGACCACACAAAAATTGCAGACGTATACTGTGGTTTTGTGCAGTCTCTGTCGTCGTCGGTCATTAATTTAATGTTACAAAACAACTTAAGTTCACTTGATCCAATTGCTCCAATTACAGTGAGGTCCCTTACTAAAAGAAGAATACATGGATTTAAGTTAGGGTCCCCCTTTTTTGGTTCAAGAATAAGGACCTTAATTGTTGCCACACAAAAACTGAAGTCCGCCTGGTTGGTTGACCAAATGATTTCTCACCATGAAATAACGGCTGTATTAATTTTTTGTGGTCTTCTCTTTTTTTCCTTCAGAAATAAGGGGCTCAAAAGGGGAAAACTATGCAAATATTTTTGTTCCCAAAATAACATTAGTTAACTTGGTTGGCTGATACCTATGAAATTTGACATTGATGTTTCTAACCATCAACCATATATTTTGGAGGTCATTTAGAAATAAGGTCTATTTTATACTGGTCTGATCACAGGGACTTGCTCCCCTCTATCAATAGTTTGTTAGAGCCAATGTGCGTGTCAAGAATCACGAACTTTAGCGTTGCTTTTCCCGGACGTTGCCACTGAGCAACGGTCGTAACGTCATTGCCGTCACCGCAACTATCGCCCATACATTGTATCTGTTATTGTCTCAATTATACGTATTCAAACTATACAGAGTTTTCCTTTCATAAAATCGTGGTGCCGTGAAGACCACAGTGATGACAACCAAGCTGAAAACATCAAGATCGGGACACAGAGGTTATCTGACGAAACTTTTACAGAAATTGGAGGATAGAATCTCGAGTGAGGAGTTCGACAAAGATGAAGTTTCCACAATTCTAAGTGCTATTCTGGCGAAACAAAAACTTTTGCTGAACATAAACACACAAATTTTAGATCAGATTTCGGAAGAGGAAATAGAGGATGAAATTTCGGAAGCAGAGGATTATTCACTGAACTTGGAACTGAAGATATGTAAGTTACGCAAACACATACAACCCGCTACACACGCTAGTACCCCTGTCCATGAGTCCACCGCCCACGCTAGCGTGACCGTTAACGAGTCTTTTTCCAAGTCCAATCTTTCTACTCAGGAGTCCTCTGCACACACTAGTTCGTCCGCCCCGCCGCTAGACCCTCGCTTGAATCCAAATGCAGACAACTTTAACATGAATCAAACTTCGTCATTCAATTCTCAGCCGCAATACATGTATGAACCTACGCAGAGCAATAGTAGTCATTTCCACAAATTACCAAAACTAGAGATGAAGAAATTCGACGGCAATCTATTAAATTGGCAACCCTTTTGGGACTCATACAAGACCGCCGTACACACAAACTGCACACTATCCGATGCACAAAAGTTCAACTACTTGCAATCACTGCTTTTGAACGAGGCCTTAGACACAGTGTCCGGATTTTCCCTAACTGATGCGAATTACGCTAAAGCCATAGAATTGTTGCACAAGCGCTTTGGACAGACACAGCAGATTACACATACCCACATGCAATCCCTGCTTGACTTACCTGCACCAAACAACACCGTAAGATCATGTCGTCAATTCTTTGACAAATCTGAGCAACTGATTAGAGGGTTAGAATCCATGGGACAAAACCAGGAAACTTACGGCGCGTTTTTGATACCAATTATGCTAAACAAGCTACCCGAGAGATTAAAGGAAAACCTAAACCGTGCACATGGTTTCGGAAATTGGACCCTAGACAAACTTAGAGAAGGTATACATAACGAGTTATGCATAATGGAGGCTTCCCAGACGTCTATACCTATAGCGGAGCAACCAAATCGCAGCACAGTTTATTTAGCAAAAACTACCGCAGTACAAGAAAGGAGTACCAAGACGCAGAGAACCGACAAGAAGGCTTGTATCTATTGTGGAGAAACCCACCCACCAGGAAGTTGCAACAAAATTAAGGACCCCAAAGCTCGCAGAGAAATCTTAAAACAGAAGAGAGCTTGCTTCAATTGCCTTGGTAACCACCGAGTTTCCGATTGCCGATCGAAAGGTAAATGTAGACAATGCGGGCGCAAGCATCATACTAGCATATGTGAAAGCGAGAGTCAGACACCAGCACGTACAGATTCGACCAGTAATAATGGAGGACAAACAAAAGACAACAAGTCACTAGATCAAACCACTCAGAAAACGTCAGTCATGCATTGCACAACTGCATCGCAAGTTTTGTTAAAAACCGCAGTTGCAACAGTAAATTCAAACATAGGAGTAAGTACGGACGCTAACATACTTTTTGATGAGGGGGCCCAGCGCTCATTTATCACACAACAACTAGCAAGTCAGTTGGAGTTAGATGTACAACAACTTAGAACAGAGGCAATTTCCATTTCTGGATTTGGAGGAGGAAACGATACCGTTCGTCACTTGAAAACTGCCGAAATTTACGTAGAAACCGATGAGGGAGAAACCATTAATCTGAATGTACTTATTGTTCCAGAGATAGCGTCTCCGATTAGAACACATTCCACAGATATTACCCGATTGCCTTATTTGCGACACTTGAAATTAGCGCACTCATTTCCTGAAGACGAGGCATTTAACATAACCTTACTCATAGGGGCAGACTATTACTGGGATTTCGTGCAAGATACTATTGTGAGAGGAGATGGACCCACCGCCGTAAAATCTCGCATAGGATATTTACTTTCTGGACCAACACGCAGATCAGACGGAAACAAGAATGCGACGATGCTTAACGTACTGACATCACACAAAGTGGAAGAATATGACCTCGAGAAGTTTTGGAATATCGAATCACTAGGAATCATGCCTACAGACAAAGAAAGAACACAAAAAGAATATCTAGAAAATTATATGGAGACAAACGTTACTTACGATGGGACAAAATACAACGCGAAGTTACCATGGAAAGACGATCACAATCCGTTACCGTCAAATTTCGAGGTCACAAAACGACGAACCGAGTCAGTAATTAGAAGGCTAAGTAAGGACAACAACATGCTAGTAACATACGGAGACATCATTAAGGAACAAGAAAAGAGAGATTTCATAGAGAAAGTTGACAACACAATTGAGACAAGTGGTAACGTACATTACATACCACATCACCCAGTCAAAAAGGAGTCCGCAACCACACCGATCCGCATCGTGTATGATTGTAGTTGCCGCCAATCACCTGATTCACCAAGTCTTAATGATTGCCTACGCAAGGATCCGCCGATACTTAACGATATTTCTACGTTACTTCTTCAGTTCAGAGAGACGAAATATGCTGTAGTAACAGATATTGAGAAGGCTTTCCTACAGATAAAATTAGATGAAAGAGACAGGGACATGACTAGATTCTTATGGCTGAGTGACCCCACAGATCCAACATCAGAACTTACAACGTATAGATTTAAATCCGTCCTATTTGGCGCTACATGTTCTCCATTCATCTTAAATGCAACGTTACTGAAACATCTGCAAGAAAACTGGAACGAAACCGCAGACAAGCTAAAACAGGGCTTATACGTAGATAATGTCATAGCAGGATTCGACACAAATGATGAACTTTGCAATTTTTACAGTGAAGCTAGAGCACTTATGACAAAAGGAGGATTCAATCTTAGATCTTGGGCTTCGAATTCCGATAAGCTTAACCAACACGCAAAGATGGACAACGTACACGACGAAGACATTTGCATCAAAGTTCTTGGTTTGAAATGGAACAAACAGGGTGACAAAATAGAATTTGGATACAAAGAGCCACAAATATCAGACAAATCGCGTATAACCAAACGTGTGGTATTACAAGAATCATCTAAAATCTACGACCCACTAGGAGTCTTGAGTCCGGTCACTATACGCAGCAAGGTATTTTTGCAGGATCTTTGGAACCTCAAACTTGGATGGGACGACACAATTCCGTTCCGACAGAGCGACGAGTGGCTAAAAATCAACGCAGATCTAAGAAGTTGTAAGAAAATTGAATTCAACCGGACATATTTCACGGACATGGACACAGAAAAACACGAAGCTGTATTACACGTTTTCACCGATGCAAGCATGTCCGCTTATGGAGCATGTGCGTATCTCGTAAAGGGACAAGAATCTACATTCGTAATGGCTAAATCACGTGTAGCACCCATCAAGAAGCTCACGATTCCGCAGCTCGAACTAATGGCCGCTTTGATAGGAGCAAGACTTGCGTCCCACGTTCTAAATAGCTTACGTTTTACCGACAAATGTGTTCTATGGAGCGACAGTCAAATCGTATTGCATTGGATTCACTCAAAAAAGCAATTGAAAACGTTCATAGCAAATAGGATCACTGAGATCAAGGAACTCACGTACGGACATAGATGGAGATATTGCCCTACTGAACACAACCCGGCAGATTTGTTGTCTCGAGGATTGACGTATAATCAACTATCAACTAGTGATTTATGGAAACATGGACCAACATGGTTATCAAACATGGAAAACTGGCCAAAGGAGTTCGATAACAAAAGCACAGTACTAATTACTGTTGAGGACAATGAGGAGGAACCAAAGACAAATCAGAGTGAACACAAACATAACCAGATACTTAATATCGTCGATCCGGAGAGGTACAGTTCATTCCACAAAGTAGTGCGTATTGTAGCATACATACAAAGATTCGTGACAAACTGTCGTGTTAAACCGACAGAGAAATGTACGTCAAACTTAACATCGAAGGAACTAGGAGCCGCTACACAAGATTTACTAAGAGCCGTGCAACACGAGAAGTACGGTGACGTTATCAACTGCTTAACTTCGAACACAAGTCATCAACTGATCCGACAACTTAGACTCTACATAGACGATGAAGGACTAGTCCGATGCAGAGGACGAATCAACAATGCACCTTTACCGTTAGACGCAAGATATCCGATTTTACTACCACCAAAACATAGACTTACATTTCTACTAATATCGGATATTCATGTTCGGAACATGCATTCCGGAATAGGATCGACCGTAACTTTAATTAGACAGTGCTACTGGATTCCTTCACTCAGACAAGAAGTTGGATACATAATTCGAAAATGCGTGAACTGTAGAAAAGTTACTGGAAGAGCGTATCAAGCACCCGAACCACCCCCGTTACCGAAGGATAGATTGTCGTTATCACCGCCGTTTACTGTTTCAGGTGTAGACTTTAGTGGAGCACTTCACGTCAGAGGAGACCACGGAAAGGACCAAAAAGTATATGTGTGCTTGTTCACATGCGCAAACACAAGAGCAATTCATCTGGAAGTAGTACCCGACATGACAGAAGATTCGTTTCTATTGGCGTTCCGAAGATTCGTCGGAAGGAAGTCAATACCCAAAGTTATTATTTCCGACAACGCCACCACTTTTGTTGCCGCCGCGGAGGATATACGTAAACTAACCGAATCGAAATCGTTGAACGATAAACTAAGTGAATATGGTACAACCTGGAAATTCATTCCGTCTCGTGCACCGTGGTATGGTGGATTTTGGGAGAGGTTAGTCGGACTTACGAAAAACTGCTTGAGAAAAACACTTGGCCGAGCGTATATAGACCTCTCTGAATTACAAACAATGGCTGTAGAAATCGAAGCGCATCTTAACAACAGGCCGTTAACCTATGTATCAACCGATATCTCCGATCCAGAACCGCTAACACCATCACATCTGCTTTATGGTAGAAACATCCAGTCTTTCCCGCTTCCACATTTACCGTCCGATGATATCATGTGCGACAAGGACTTATCTGGCGATCACACAACGTTAAACAATCAAGTTAAAAGGAGATTTCAGATCGTAGAACAATTCGTAATGAGATGGAAACATGAATACCTTACCGCACTTCGAGAGTTTCATCGCACATCTGGGAAACAACAACAGAACATTAAGGTTGGAGAAATAGTCCAAATTTATGACGACAATTTACCGCGAACCGCATGGAAACTTGGGATAATCGAGGAACTGGTCTATGGAAAAGACAATCTCATACGATCCGCAAAAGTGAGAACGAAGAACGCAATTTCTAGTCGACCCATAGTGAAACTGTATCCATTGGAAATTTGCGACACTGAACGTGACGAACAACAGAATTCAATCGTGAAACCTGAGAGAAGAGCCAAACGGAGCGCCATGGAAAATATCAGAAAGTGGATTAAGTGACTGTTCATGATAATGGTTCAGGGCATTTTTATAGAGACTTTAATTTTATTTATTTCGATCTGTATGTATTTTATTCATTTTTGCATTAATTGAACCATTTTCTGTGGCCGGGAGGATGTCAAGAATCACGAACTTTAGCGTTGCTTTTCCCGGACGTTGCCACTGAGCAACGGTCGTAACGTCATTGCCGTCACCGCAACTATCGCCCATACATTGTATCTGTTATTGTCTCAATTATACGTATTCAAACTATACAGAGTTTTCCTTTCATAAAAGTGCGGTACGAAAAAAACACATTTTGTTAATGTGCGGTACGAAAAAAACACGTGTTTTTTTTTCGTACCGCACATTGACTCTAACATATTATTGATAGAGGGGAGCAAGTCCCTGTGGTCTGATTTTGAATTTTATTTTTGCAACTTGATTCTTGTCAAGTATAAATTTGGTTTCAAATTTCGCAACCCCCTTTTTCCACAAAGAAATAAGAGGCAAAATTAAGGAGCAAAAAAAACTTTTTTATTGGTTGTCTGCTTTCAAATTTTTCGCTTATTCTTGTCAAGTAGTGAATTAAAAATGGATTAATTATTTTTCTGACCCACTTTTACTGTCATGAAAATAGGAACAAAAAGGGGCAGACAATGAAAACTTTTTTTTGCTTCTTGTCCAATTTCGGAAATTGTTTTTGCTAAGTAGTTTTTGACAGTCGGTAAGTATTTTTTCCAGTACCCCCTTTTTTGTTCAGTGGTTCCAACAGAGAAGATTAATCAGTTTATGGAAGAAAACAGATGCATAGTAATGGCATTTGGAAAGGTGAGCTAAAAGGACCCAACAAATCCATCCCATCTATTGGTTTAATGGTAAGTAACATCATTGTCAAATTTCATGGCAATTGGCCTGGCGATACAGTGAGAACTAAAATATTTGCATTTTTTGCTTTTTTGGGTCCCTAATTTCTAAACAAAACTAGAGGCTCCCGTGGACCTAAATCACTCACCTGGTCTTAAATGAAACTAATCATCATTTAAAGGTCTTAAACAATACATTGGTAGAGATAATAAAAGCAACAATATACAAAATTATCAATTTATATTATACAATAAAAACATAAAAAACCTCAATTTTTTTTCCATTCTAAGGACCAAAATCCCTGAAAGTGGTCATCTAAGAGCTCTGACTAAATGAACACTATTGTAAAGCATCTGCAGCATGTTCATTCTATGAGCCAAAAACATGATTTTTTTTTTTGCATTTAAAGGGCCATAAAGTTGGCATAAACCCAATAGGGTCGTCTGACAACTTCTAAATGAATACTTGTACAGAGCTTCTCAAGCTGGACATTTAACCAAGCAAAAGCAGAAAATTAAAACAAACACAAGCTTATCTTGCCCAATGACAATTTTGTAGAGCTTTTCAAGTTGAACATTTTAGCAAAAGAGACCTTTTCTCTATCTGCAATAGTTTTTGTCTCTCCTGCAAAGCAGAGCGGGACACAGGTGTTAGTCTACCGGCGGCAGCAGTGACGGTGGCGGCGTTAACTTTCATGGTAAGGCTTTATGAGCACCTCCATATATCAAGAACTGTAGGTCCTAGGTTGATGAAACTTGGTATGCATATGCCCCAGTAGTAGCTTAGCAATGTTGCATCCCCATCTTTTGACCTTGACATTGTGACTGACAATTTTCAATACATATAATAACAATGGTAAGGTTATGCGAGCACCTCCATATCTCAAGAACTATGAGTCCTAGATAAATGAAACTTGGCATGCATATGCCCCAGTAGTAGGTTAGCAAAGTTGCATCCTCATCTTTTGACCTTGACCTTGATTTTCTGGTTGTGTGACTTTGACAATTTTCAATACATATAATAGCAATGGTAAGGTTTTGCGAGTACTTCCATATCTCAAGAACTATAAATCCTAGGTTAATGGTACTTGGCATGCATATGCCCCTATAGTAGTTTAGCGCAGTTGCATCCCGATTGTTTGACCTTGACCTTGATTTTGCGATTGAATGACTGAAACTTTCAATACATATTATAGCAATGGTAAAGTTTTGCGAGCAGCTCCATATCTCAAGAACTATAAATCCTAGGTTGATAAAACTTGGTATGCAAAGCACCAGTAGTACCTTAGCACAGTTGTATCCCCATCTTTTGACCTTGGCCTTCTGGTTGAGTGACTTTGATTGTTTTTATTGCATATATGAGCAATGTTTAAATTCTATAAACACCTTTTGATCTCAGACACTGAAAACCATTTAAATTCAAAATATAGGGTAAGTATAAAGGACTAATGGATTATAGTTTTTGATGGTGCTGCCAGGGGAGACATATTTTAGTGTTAACTCTTGATGATTATATATGGCAATAACTTGTAAAATGTGATTTTTGACCTAAATAGGCCATTACCCCTTATGGAGTCATATGGCAACTTCTACTCAATAGAGATTTTTTGAAGAGCTTTTGATTTTAAAGAGTATAAGATCCATCAGATTTGTTTAATCTGTTAAAACTTTTATAAAGATTTTCAACAAGTGACAAGTGATGTTGAATATTGGTTATGGAAAAGTCGGTAAACAGGAAGTTGGTATCTGACAGACGTTCTTTTGGTACTCACAATAAAGGACCTCATAATAAAGTCATATACTAAGTAACTGTGATAATAAGTTGCTGAGAAAGCTGAACATTATGAAAATTTTAAACAGTTGACCAGAAATGTTAATAAAAAGCTACGCCGAGCGCAGCATGATACGACCGCAACAAGTTGAACCCTGTACGTTGGAGGCCCAATATGGATAGTCCATTGCTTTGGTCACATGAACCCCATGGTGGACTTACAAAGCTTTTTGACACATTCATCCTGTGGTGGACTTAGAAATGCATTTTTGACAAATATATTTACATCAACATCTTATACAAAAAGCCTTATTTCTATACATGTATTACATGTAATTTACAAATTTGGCCCTTTGACCCCTAATTCCTCAAAAGTGGTAAAAGATATTGCTAATCCGATTAAAAATAATAGGAAATTGTGTACATGGAATCCGATGAAAAAAAGATTTTGAAAATCGGACCACAAATAAAAAAAGTTGATTTTATGGGCGTGGCCTGTCTTTAGCCCCCTGTAACAATGTAATGGTGAAATTCATATCAAAATCATTGACACATTTTGTTGACAGAATTTAATGATGAATTCAACAAAGAAAGAATTTTCAAAATCTAATGAATAACTAGAGGCTCCCAGGAGCCTGAATTGCTCACCTGATCTCTTATGCCAAAGTTTGAATAAATTTCACAAACTTTCAAGTATACAAAGTTGCAAAACAATCCTTTCAGTGGTTTCAGAGAAGATTTTTGGAAATCAGTTTAAGGTAATAGAAAAAAAAACAGTTAAAGGGCAATAAATCCTACAAGGACCTTTTGATGCTGAACAAGAAAAGTTGCTTCAGATTTTCTCTATCTCTTATACTTTTCGAATTATAAGCCAAAAACAATGGTCTGACCCCCATTTCTATTTTTAGCAACGGCGGCAATGTTGGTTGTTCGACGTGTATATAATTCACAAACTTGGTAGAGGACATCCTAAAGATCAAGCATACCAAGTATCAATGCAATCCCTTCAGTGGTTTCAGAGAAGAAGATTGTTGAAAATCAGTGTAAATTAATGGAAAAAAACAGTTAAAGGGGTATAACTCTGAAACGGTTGATCTTACAATTTTGACCCTGAAATCACTTTTGTAGTTCTAAATGAGCTTAACAATTCTGCAATGCTAACTTTTCCTCTAGCTCAAACGGTTTTCAAGATATAGTCCAAAAACTGCAAAAATGGTCAATTTTGATGATTAAAGGGCAATAACTCCTATAAGGAGTCGTTTCACAACTTTGACTCAATTGAGAGATTTGTAGAGCTTTTGATGCTGAACAAGGTAGGTTGCTTCAGATTTTCTCTATCTCTTATACTTTTTGAGTTAGGTGTCAGGTGAGCTAAAAAGTTGATTTTATGGGCGTGGTCTGTCTTTAGCCTCCTGTAGCAATGTAATGGTGAAATACAAGTCAAAATCATTGACACATTTAGCAGACAGAATTTTATGAGCACTTCAACAAATAAAAAGCTTCGCCGAGCGCAGCATGATACGACCGCAACATGTTGAACCCTGTACATTTTAGGCCCAATATGGAAAGTCTATTGCTCTGGACACATGCAGCCCATGGTGGACTGACAAAGGTTTTTGACACATGCTGCTCTGGTGGACTTTTTACCCAGGGGGTAAAAATATAAATTTTCAATTTTGTGTATTCTACTCTTGCAAAAAAATTGTCAAAATCGGACAAGAATTAAAAAAATTCAATTTCGGCCCCATTTGGCCCCTTATTATGTAACAGGTGAAAAAGGGGTGGGGTTGCAAAAATAATTTCTCAAATTTGGATTCACTACTTGACAAAAGTAAACTTGCAAAAAAAAATTTCAAAAACAAACCAGAAATAAAAAAGTTTTGATTACGGCCCCTTTTGGCCCCTAATTACAAAACAAGTGAAAAAGGGGATGGTCACAAAAATTATTTCTCAAAGGAGTAGAGCCACGATGGCCCTAAATCGGCCCGGTATTTTCACTATTTTTTCAACTACTATAACTTGTAAAAAATTTAACTAAAATATGTTAAGGTATGGACAAACTTTTCATATCTTTAAGATTTAGCCAAATATTTACACCACAGGTTTAGCCTTGAGACTTTAAACAGGCCATAAATTTGAAAATTCATTATTTTTCACACATTTTCATTGGTTTCTCTGCATATTTTGTCAAAATTAGTATTGGCCACATTCCTCGACCATTGTAATTTTTTGATAATTTATTTAAAGTATCATAGTACACATTTCTATCACAAAATAATTTTGGTCGACAGGTGTGGCCCAATTCATTTTCATCGATTCATACATGAAAATCGGGGAAAACTGTCACAAATTGTAATTTTTCACAAAATAGTCTATTTTTCACCTCTCTGTTCTCCTTATTGATAAATAATTGAAGGAAAAAGTATTACAATACATGAAATATAAAGACTAATGAACATTTATGCAGCAGCTACAAGCAGATTTATCAAAGTTGAATTTTTGGGCCATTCTGTGGCCTTCGTGGCTCTACTCCTTTGGATTCACTACCTGACAAGAATAAACTTGCAAAAAAAATTTTTTAAATCGGACCACAAATAAAAAACTTTCGATTTTGGCCCCATTTGGCCCCTAATTACGTAATAGGGGAAAAAGGGGGGGTCACAAAAATTAATTCTTAATTGTGTAAATGAGCTGAACATTTAAGCAAGCAACAGCTTCTCTCTACCTGCTATAGTTTTCATTTCATAGGCCAAAAACATGAAAAAACATTATTTTAGGGGCTGTAGCCCCTATAAGGGGTCATCTGACAACTTCGACGGTATGGAGTTTTTTGTAGAGCTAAATGAGCTGAACAATTAAGCAAGCAATAGCTTTTTGCTATCTGCAATAATTTTCATACTATAGGACAAAAACATGAAAAAATGCTATTTTTCACCTTTAAGGGGCCGTAACCCCTATAAGGGGTCTTCTGACAACTTCGACCAAATGGAGACTTTTGTAGAACTTTTGATCCTGAAGCAGTAGGGTGGCATCAGATTTCATCTATCCCTTATACTTTTTGAATTACAAAGCAAAAACAGTAGTCTGACCCCCCTGGTCTATTTTTAGCCACGGCGGCCATGTTTTTTTGACGAATCAGAAATTGAAACATTACTATAGTGCAGGACACCCTAATGATCAATCATACCAAGTTTCATTGAATTCTGTTCATTAGTTTCAGAGGAGAAGATTTTGAAAAAGTTATTGTAAGAACAAACAAAAAAGTTACAATTTTGGCCCCTTTTGGTCCTTAATTTCCAAACGAAAAAAGGGGGGACTCCCAAAATCAATCCCATCCATCCTTTAATGGTAAGAAATATCATTGTCAAATTTCATTGCATTTGGATAACTAGAACTAAAGTTATCGTGTATACACTAAAGTTAACAGAGGACGACGACAACGACGACGACGACGACAGCATCATACCATTATACGTCCGCAAATTTTTTGCAGTCGTATAAAAAAGAATTTTCAAAATTGAATGAATAATGAACATTCTACAACAGTTTTGTCAATACACCCGTTTTAGCCCCTTTGGCCCTTTTTACTAAAACAGTAGGGGCCACAAACCCCAGATACAAAACCAACATTCCTTTTGTGGATATAATCATCATATTTAAACTTCATAACATTTGGCTGGCCCAATACAACTTAATATTGGTAAAAAACTATTTGCCTGGACAAACTTTTATAAATGGTGTTTTTGGCCCCTTTGACCCCTTATTTCTCCAAAATGGTATGAGATATTGCAAATCTGATTGAAAAATGCAGGCAGGGATTTTTACAAGGATTCCAATGAAAAAAAGATTTTGAAAATCGGACTATAAATAAAAAAGTCGATTTTTTGGGTGTGGCCCCTTTTTGACCCCTTATAGCAATGTAATGGTACAAGATACATCAGAGGTGTTGTTACATTTTGTTGACAGAATTTATTGAGGAATACAATTAAAAAAGAATGATCAAAATCGTATGAAAATAAAACATTCTACAGACGTTTTGTCAATACACCTGTTTTAGCCCCTTTTGGCCCTTTTTTTCTAAAACAGTAGGGGCCACAAACCCCAAATACAAAACCAAGATTCCTCATCATATATAAACTTCATAACAATTGGCAGGCCAACTACAACTTAATTTTTGGTATAAAATTATTTGCATTGACAAACTTTTAACAAGTGTGGCCACTAAAAGTATGTCTCGCCTGCCGGCACCATCACTAAAATCAACTACCTAAGCTTTCATTTCTTGATATAAACACAAAAAGTGTCAGTATACCTAATAACAGATGCCTAGTTATTATACTATTCAAGCAATCCATTGTCCACACAAGTATTACAAAAAGTTTTCTGTCTGAAAAAAGACCTAAGTTCACAGAGTCACTGGAGTGTAAAAATGGGTTCATGGTCACATGGCATGGTGACAGTTGCATATACCATAACCTGAACTGTCTGTATACTAAATATCAGATGCCTAGCTATTATACTTTTCAAGCAATTCATTGTCCACAAAAGTCTTACAAAAAAGTTTACAGCCTGAAAAAAGACCTAAGTTCACAGAGTCACTGGAGCGTGAAAATGAGGTCAGGGTCACACGGCATGGTGACAGTTGCGTAGACCATAACCTGAACTGTCTGTATACCCAATATCAGATGCCTAGCTATTATACTTTTCAAGCAATTCATCGTCCACAAAAGTCTTACAAAAAAGTTTACAGCCTGAAAAAAAACCTAAGTTCACAGAGTCACTGGAGCGTGAAAATGAGGTCAGGGTCACACGGCATGGTGACAGTTGCGTAGACCATAACCTGAACTGTCTGTATACCCAATATCAGATGCCTAGCTATTATACTTTTCAAGCAATTCATTGTCCACAAAAGTCTTACAAAAAATATTTTCGGCCTAAAAAAGACCTAAGTTCACAGATTCACTGGAGCGTGAAAATGAGGTCAGGGTCACACGGCATGGTGACAGTTGCGTAGACCATAACCTGAACTGTCTGTATACCAAATATCAGATGCCTAGCTATTATACTTTTCAAGCAATTCATCGTCCACAAAAGTCTTACAAAAAAGTTTACGGCCTGAAAAAAGACCTAACTTCACAGAATCACTGGAGCGTGAAAATGGGGTCAGGGTCAAACGGCATGGCGACAGTTGCGTAGACCATACCCTCAACTGTCTGTATACCAAATATCAGATGCCTAGCTATTATACTTTTCAAGCAATTCATCGTCCATAAAAGTCTTACAAAAAAGTTTACGCCGCCGCCGTCGCCGCCGCCGCCGTCGCCGCCGCCGTCGCCGGAAAGTAATACCTATGTCTCGCCTTCCGCGACTATTCGTCGCAGGCGAGACAAAAATGGTGTTTTTGGCCCCTTTGACCCCTAATTTCTAAAAAAACGGTAAGAGATATTGCAAATCTGATTGAAAGACGCAGGCAGGGATTTTCACAAGGATTCCAATGAAAAAAAGTTTTTGAAAATTGGACCACAAATAAAAAAGTCAATTTTTTGGGTGTGGCCCCTTTTTTACCGCCAGTATCAATGTAACAGTGCAATATATATCAAAACCATTGACACATTTTGTTGACAGAATTTGATGAATTCAATAAAAAAAGAATTATCAAAATCGAATGAATAATAAACATTCTACAACAGTTTTGTCAATACACCCGTTTTAGCCCTTTTTGGCCCTTTTTTCTAAAGTGATAAGGGCCACAACCCCGAAATACAATACCAACCTTCCTTAAGTGGTAACAAACATCATATCATAATTTCAAAACATTTGGTCAATATTTACTCAAGTTATCGCACGGAAACCAAAGTGTCCACAGACGACGACGACGCTGACGACGACGACATCGCCATAACATTATACGATCGCAAAAATTTTGCAGTCGTATAAAAATTGATTAAGTCGGTAAACAGGAAGTTAATATCTGAAAGTCCTAATGTCAGTACACTCAATAAAGGAACTCATACGTATACTGAAATCATACATCAAATTTCAAGTCACCGTGATTAGCAGTTGCTGAGAAAATTGTTACAGAATTTATGTTGCAAATGGATTGACAAAAGGACTGAAGGAAGGATGGGACAACAGACAAACAATGACAAAGGTAAACCAGTATAACTCGCTCTCTTCTTCGAAGCATGGGTACAATATAGCCCTTACCAAAATAGCCACTTTCACAGTATAGATTTTGGAACAAAAAATACAACACAGAATCAACAGGTATTTATTTAACAATAACAAAAGTTACAGCACCTTAATGTCTTACACATGTATTTATACCAATAAGTTTCTTGGAGCATTCAAAGAGAGGTTGACAGGGTTGTAGCTAATTCTGGGTTTCATTCCCCTTTACTTTTGATTCCCTCCCCAGTTATTTCCCTTTCAGTTCCCCAATACTTCTGATTCCCTGTGCCTTGTCTTCTTGCTGCTCTTCCCTCTGCCATCTCCCTTATTCCATGAAATCCCTCACCTCTTTCCACCCCTCTTTTAAGCTCTTATTCAACAGTTGATAATATATGATTTGACTTGTACAATTCATTGACAGGTTTATCTTTTTGGTTTGTCATAATTAATAATGTGACCAATTTTTGTAAGCAATAGTTTTATGTTTTATCACATTCAAACCAATTCTTAGAAAATAATTTATAAACTAATTTTTTAAACAAATATTATACAATTACTGTCTTTTGATGAGGTAAATGTGTGGAGTTATTGACTTTTGAAAAAACTGTTATTCACCGAGCCCAGCGGGCGAGGTGAATAACAAAGAGTTTTTTTCAAAAGTCAATAACTCCACACATTTACGGAATCAAAAGACAGTTATTGTTTTATTCAATAATGCAACAAAAATCAAATGTCTAATTTATGATTAAGATTACATGATCTTACATAGTGTTACAAAATAATTGGGGGGGGGGGGGTGTTTTGTTATCTGGAGGGGGGTATTTCCACTTATCGAAAAAAATATAAGACATGTGTATAACATTTATTCTGTTAACAATTATTGAACAAGCTGTGCCCTTTTTAGTTTTTGCTGAGTCCTTGTCTAGCATTATCTTTGCTAAAGCATCATCGCTTACGAACGCAAATCTCGCTTTTTGCTTACAATAGGAACACTTTCATTGTGAAAATAAAACAGCAGACGAATTATCTGTAGATTTTATTAATAGATAATATCGCCGTTGTAAATCTAATTTGATTGGTCGAACAAAAAAGGGAATAACCGGATTCTATAAATATCAACCGCATGCATTTTCCCGCGGTGAATAACCATTTTATATTAGTGAATATCCTTATTTATTCAATTTTTTCAATCACATTATTTTTTATACCCCCCACTTCAAAAGTGGGGGGTATATAGTGATAGGGGTGTCCGTCCGTCCTTCCGTCCGTCCTTCCGTCCGTCCTTCCGTTACACTTCAGGGTACCCATATCTTATCCGCAACTCCTCCTAAACCCCTTGGTGGATTTTCATGAAACTTACACACAATCTTTGTGACATAATGTAGATGTGCACCTATTATTTTAAAATTTGATCAGAATGATTTTTGGGGTTTCCCATAGCAAAACATGGACTTAGTCATTTGACTACATGGGGGTACCCATCTCTTATCCGCAACTCCTCCTAAACCCCTTGATGGATTTTCATGAAACTTACACACAATCTTTGTGACATAATGTAGATGTGCACCTACTATTTTAAAATTTGATCAGAATGATTTTTGGGGTTTCACATAGCAAAACATGGACTTAGCCATTCGACTACATGGGGGTACCCATCTCTTATCCGCAACTCCTCCTAAACCCCTTGGTGGATTTTCATGAAACTTACACACAATCTTTGTGACATAATGTAGATGTGCACCTATTATTTTAAAATTTGATCAGAATGATTTTTGGGGCTTCCCATAGCAAAACATGGACTTAGCCATTCAACTACATGGGGGTACCCATCTCTTATCCGCAACTCCTCCTAAACCCCTTGATGGATTTTCATGAAACTTACACACAATCTTTGTGACATAATGTAGATGTGCACCTACTATTTTAAAATTTGATCAGAATGATTTTTGGGGTTTCCCATAGCAAAACATGGACTTAGCCATTCGACTACATGGGGGTACCCATCTCTTATCCGCAACTCCTCCTAAACCCCTTGGTGGATTTTCATGAAACTTACACACAATTGTTCTGACAAAATGTAGATGTGCATCTACTATTTTAAAATTTGATCAGAATGATTTTTGGGGTTTCCCATAGCAAAACATGGACTTAGCCATTCGACTACATGGGGGTACCCATCTCTTATCTGCAACTCCTCCTTAACCCCTTGATGGATTTTCATGAAACTTACACACAATCTTTGTGACATAATGTAGATGTGCACCTACTATTTGAAAGTTTGATCAGAATGATTTTTTGGGGTTTCCCAAAGCAATACATGGACTCAGCCATTCGACTACATGGGGGTGCCAATCTCTTATCTGCAACTCCTCCTAAACCCCTTGATGGATTTTCATGAAACCTACACACAATTTTGTGACATAATGTAGATGTGCATCTCCTATGCTAAATTTTATTTGATTAATTTTTTTGGGGGGTGGGGGGTATTTATTTGAGAGCTGCGGCTCACAGTTTTTCTAGTATACGAAATGTTTTATATATTATTGAATAATGCACATTATCATTTGGTTTTTTTTAATAATGCAAGAATAATTGGAACATTTTTATCTATTAATTGTTCTGAACTGTAAAAAATATTTTTAATCTAAAACAAGGTCTTTGGTGAAAATACAGTTTGATTTTAAATCTATGGGGTTTATTAAGGGTACAAAACTAAGTTTATTTTGTTGGTAAGAAAAATCCACATAACTAAATTCTTATAAATTTACAGTATTTAGATGAAGAGCGTATTAAAGATGTAACACCAATGTAACTTAAACAGGAGATAATTCTTTAAATAAAAAAGAATGTGTCCAAAGATGTCCCCATATAAGATCCCATTCAGGAAGTTTAAGTCAAACAGGTCTGAAAGTTGCTTGGGTCAAACAGTTTATTATACTGAACAACCCTATTAAATTTAAATTATTCTCAAGTGTGGTAAACTCTTTGGGAAAAGCTTGATTGAAATTTTCCTGTCAATTTTCATATAGGCCAAGTCCAAAACAGGAAGTAGATGTTCCACAGGTCTGAAAGTTGTTTATGACGTAAAGTATTTAATAATGAACCAATCTGCCATTCTCAGAAAAACTCTCAGGGAAACCTACAGACGGTCAAACAAGAGTAAAACTTTATGACTCCACCCCTCCCCCTGACATTGTGTTGCAGGGGAATAAAAATACTACATGGCAATAAAGAATTGTTAAAAATTATAATAAGTGACAAGGTATTCCATGTTACAATAGCCATGGTAATGATACACATAAATACATCTTTAATACCTTTTAAAAATTTATATATATAATCATATGGTTACAAACCCTGTTTAATTCATTCAATAATACATGTATAAAAAACACAAAAATTAAAGCATCTGATTTAAATGAAACAAATATGAAAGTCATTAATGTTTAAAAATATAAAGACATACATTTTATGAATAATAAACTGTTTTTCAAACTGACAAACACATCTGAAGGCTATATAAAACTGACCTTGAAAAAGTATTTAAGGTCAAACTATAATTTATGTTTTTCAAAATTATATAACCCAACTATCAAATTCACATGCTGACGACATAATGCTTGATATCATAAACATGCTGAAAACATAGAAAATATCAATATTTGCTTCATTTTTTAGTGTTTACAAGTGTTTTTTCTTAAAATCAGTATAGAGCGCATTTGTCAACAACATTAATTCTACGTCCATTATTTGTCTTTTAAAAATAAGCATTTTAGCACAAAATAGTTGAGAGTGCTTTCAGTTGTGTGACAAATGTACAAATGCAAAAAAGTAGTGTTTACTTGAGTATTTTTTCAATCAATTTTAATATCTACTATTTAGTAATATGTTCTTCACTGAGCTCAGACTTTGGAGCAATAAGACATCATTTAATACTGTGGATTCATTTATTTTTGTGGGTACCAATTTTCGTGGTTTCAGTTTCAGTCTTAAATTCTTGGTTCTGAAATCTGCAGCATACTGATCAATGTTTAATTTCCATTTTGTTGGGTATTAATTTTCGTGGATCAAAACCACAAAATTTGATACCCCATGAAAAATTATGAAACCACAGTACACAGAACATAAAAGAGCATTGTAGTGCATTAATTTACTATGCTTAACAAATATTATCATCTTTTACCAATTTGTATCAATTAAATATTCTTTAAAGGGGGAAATAAAAGAATATGATATATTTTCAACATTCAAATTAATATTAAAATAGTAATTTTAATTCAAAATTAAAGTATGAAATTTTCTGTGTATTATCAATGGACAAGACATGGTAGAGTGTTTTAAGGGCATAATTGTTTGGGAAAATTGAAGGGATTTTTCTATATATTAAAGTTCATCAGCATTTCTCTTTCAATGGTGTAATTTTTTTGTATGTAAAGAGGTACAAAAGGGAAAGTTTGTCCTTTTATCAATATACAATCTGAACACAAGAAAAAAGAGGGCTTTAAACTAAACCATGTTAACTTAAAAAAATGATTTAACTCAAATAAGAATTTGTTATATCTAGGTCCTGCAGTTCATTATTTTTTTTTACTTCAAATGCATTTAATGCTCTTTAAATATATGTACATGTTGTACTGACAAATAGTTTGAAAATCACACCACTAAAACTTAAGTTACTAATGGACATTAAAGCAAACAGACAAAATTTAAATTGAAAGAGGTAAAACAATACTGTGTATAATATCTTAAATAAGCTTTCATACAACATGACAACAGAATGTTTACACAAGCAAATTGACAAATGTCTGATAAAAATATACATTTAAATAAAAATTCTTAAAACATGATAAAAATATTTGAAAAATCTTAACCATACAATAACAATTAGGACCATAATAAAAGATTCCCCCTTTATCACTCTCAGTACAATACAGTTTATAAAGTTACATATTAGTTAACATTATATCACATTGTTTGACAGCAGATTACATGTTATTTCTTTGATTTTCTTTTCTCTGATTTTTTCTTCTTCTCTGTTTCCTCATCTTGGTCCAGATATTTAGGATTCTTCTTTAGAATCTCTTCAATTCTGTAAAAATAAACATCATAAAATGGGTTTCAGAAAAAATTGCTGAATTGTGTTTAAACAGAAAATAAATGAGTGACAGTGAAATCAAATCACACATGATGGAAGTCAATTTGGATGCTGCATATACCAAATATCAAGATGCTGAGATAGGTAGTTGCTGAAAAACTGTCAAGAAAATATTTTCCCCCTCCCACACACCGCCCACCTGCTGACATTCACTATTATACAATCTGGATTTTACACTCAAGCCAATATGGTGCATCATTTACATACATGTATATGTCCATACAACAAACAAGTGGACAAGCTTTATGTGTGTGTGTGTATTGGTGTGTAACACCCTTTATCGACGCACCTGGGCCATGTAAGGCGGTCAGTTTTAATGGTGGAGGAAACTGGAGTACACTGAGGAAAACACCGATCTTGGGCAACATAATCACATACAATTGGGGAAGATAAGCTTTAACTATAACCATAAAATGTGTTTCCTAAGACACAGATAGGATCAGCTTAAAAAAACATATATGTTAAAAGTTGCATGATTATTGCTGCAATATGTTATTTATTCACTATCAGGCCAAATTAAAAAAAATATTTTAGATTCTCTTTCCCTACTGGCCAATTTTTTTTAGAAGCCTAAAATTTTTTTTTTAAAAATTGGCAAATAAAGCTCCTTTTTTTTGGTCAATATCCTTTGAAATAATAGAAAATTTTATCAAAATAGATAAAAATATTTGACCACCTGCCTCTTATTTTCATGAGAATCGAGGAATCATTTTTATTATAACCTTATCTATCAGTAGGCATATTTAACTTTTGACATGGGTGTACTATCATTTTAGACTATAATATAGTGTTAAAGTGTAAAATATATAGTTTTGCCTTTTAAAATATTCTTTCTTAAAATTTCAAAACATTTTAACCTGTATAAACCATACACCTGCCTATACCAAATAAATTTCTCAGTTCCAAAGTTTTACTGCATACTTTGCATAAGGTCAATATAATAAAACATACTATATTCTCATCCCCTCTGACCCCCTGATTTTTTCAGCCCCCTGATACACTTTGGGAGTGTTCGACATTTCCTTCCTGGGCAGCCTGAGTAGATTGTTTTTCCCGGGTTGAAATACAAAACAGAACTCGGGTGACCTCTGTTTTGTATGGATCAATGACCTTTTTAATAAATAAAAGTGTACATTTGGAACAACCTGGGTTTCATATTATATTAATACGTCATTTCCCCGGTTGTTCTCGTTCTGTCCAAAGTCAGCGACAACTAGATACCAGGGAGATGATAGCCATCTCCAAGGGCCCCGCTACCCGCCTCATATTTCAGTCACTGGTAACAATTTGTCAAACAAATGAATACCTAAACTTGATCAGTTTATTATCTACAAGGAACAATAAAAAAGTATAGAAAATAAAATTGCAATGGATTTTCTAACTTCAAAGTGCCATTACTGCCATTAAAATTTGTGGACCGGCAGGAAACTCAAACTTAATCTGTAACTTATCATGGTAAACTCACATACCAAAAATCAGTTCATTATCTATAAGCGTTTAGAAAAAACAAGTGTGGCCACTAAAAGTATGTCTCGCCTGCCGGCACCATCACTTAAATCAACTACCTAAGCTTTTGTTTCTTGATATAAACACAATGAGTGTTTGTATACCCAATATCAGATGCCTACCTATTATACTTTTCTAGCAATTCATAGTCCACAAAAGTCTTACAAAAAAGTTTACGGCCTGAAAAAAGACCTAAGTTAACAGAGTCACTGAAGCGTGAAAATGGGGTCAGGGTCACACGGCATGGTGACAGTTGCGTAGACCATAACCTGAACTGTCTGTATACCCAATATCAGATGCCTAGCTATTATACTTTTCCAGCAAATCATCGTCCACAAAAGTCTTACAAATGAGTTTAAGGCCTGAAAAAAGACCTAAGTTCACAGAATCACTGGAGCGTGAAAATGGGGTCATGGTCAAACGGCATGGTGACAGTTGCGTAGACCATAACCTAAACTGTCTGTATACTTAATATTAGATGCCTAGCTATTATACTTTTCCAGCAAATCATCGTCCACAAAAGTCTTACAAATGAGTTTAAGGTCTGAAAAAAGACCTAAGTTCACAGAATCACTGGAGCGTGAAAATGGGGTCAGGGTCACACGGCATGGTGACAGTTGCGTAGACCATAACCTGAACTGTCTGTATACTTAATATTAGATGCCTAGCTATTATACTTTTCCAGCAAATCATCGTCCACAAAAGTCTTACAAATGAGTTTAAGGCCTGAAAAAAGACCTAAGTTCACAGAATCACTGGAGCGTGAAAATGGGGTCAGGGTCACACGGCATGGTGACAGTTGCGTAGACCATAACCTGAACTGTCTGTATACCCAATATTAGATGCCTAGCTATTATACTTTTCCAGCAAATTATCGTCCACAAAAGTCTTACAAATGAGTTTAAGGTCTGAAAAAAGACCTAAGTTCACAGAATCACTGGAGCGTGAAAATGGGGTCAGGGTCACACGGCATGGTGACAGTTGCGTAGACCATAACCTGAACTGTCTGTATACTTAATATTAGATGCCTAGCTATTATACTTTTCCAGCAAATCATCGTCCACAAAAGTCTTACAAATGAGTTTAAGGCCTGAAAAAAGACCTAAGTTCACAGAATCACTGGAGCGTGAAAATGGGGTCAGGGTCACACGGCATGGTGACAGTTGCGTAGACCATAACCTGAACTGTCTGTATACCCAATATTAGATGCCTAGCTATTATACTTTTCCAGCAAATTATTGTCCACAAAAGTCTTACAAATGAGTTTAAGGTCTGAAAAAAGACCTAAGTTCACAGAATCACTGGAGCGTGAAAATGGGGTCAGGGTCACATGGCATGGTGACAGTTGCGTAGACCATAACCTGAACTGTCTGTATACCCAATATCAGATGCCTAGCTATTATACTTTTCCAGCAAATCATCGTCCACAAAAGTCTTACAAATGAGTTTAAGGCCTGAAAAAAGACCTAAGTTCACAGAATCACTGGAGCGTGAAAATGGGGTCAGGGTCACACGGCATGGTGACAGTTGCGTAGACCATAACCTGAACTGTCTGTATACCCAATATTAGATGCCTAGCTATTATACTTTTCCAGCAAATTATCGTCCACAAAAGTCTTACAAATGAGTTTAAGGTCTGAAAAAAGACCTAAGTTCACAGAATCACTGGAGCGTGAAAATGGGGTCAGGGTCACACGGCATGGTGACAGTTGCGTAGACCATAACCTGAACTGTCTGTATACCCAATATTAGATGCCTAGCTATTATACTTTTCCAGCAAATCATCGTCCACAAAAGTCTTACAAAAAAGTTTATGACCTGAAAAAAGACCTAAGTTCACAGAGTCACTGGAGCGTGAAAATGGGGTCAGGGTCAGACGGCATGGTGACAGTTGCGTAGACCATAACCTGAACTGTCTGTATACTAAATATCAGATGCCTAGCTATTATACTTTTCAAGCAATTCATTGTCCACAAAAGTCTTACAAAAAAGTTTACGCCGCCGCCGTCGCCGGAAAGTAATACCTATGTCTCGCCTTCAGCGACTATTCGTCGCAGGCGAGACAAAAATGCGGAAAACTGATATTTTATTGAATTTTCAAAGTTCAAAGGACCATAACTCCCATAAAAAATTGTGGACCCGCATTAAACTCAAACTTGATCTGTAACTTATCAAGGTAAACTCACATACCAAAAATCAGTTCATTATCTATAAGCGTTTAAAAAAAATTGCGGAAAACTGAAATTTCAGTGAATTTTCAAAGTTCAAAGGGCCATAACTCCCATAAAAGTTTGTGGACCAGCACGAAACTCATACTTGATCTGTAACACATCAAGGTAAACTCACATACCAAAAATCAGTTCATTATCTATAAGCATTTAGAAAAAAAGTGCGGAAAACTGAAATTTTAATGAATTTTCAAAGTTCAAAGGGCCATAACTCCCATAAAACTTTGTGGACCGGCACGAAACTCAAACTTGATCTGTTACTCATCAAGGTAAACTCACATACCAAAAATCAGTTCATTATCTATAAGCATTTAGAAAAAAAGTCCGGAAAACTGAATTTGTTACGGACGGACAGACTGATTACTATAGGGCGTCCGCAACAAAGTTGCAGGGCCCTAATTATTTCACACCTCGGGCTCCCTGGGTTTGAATGTCAAACACAAGCTTTCATTTTGATTTTTTGGCAATCATGTTCATTTTTTTGTCAATACCCTCTTAAACAGCTGAACATTTCATCAAATTGGATAGAAAATTAAATTTGCCCAACCGCCCCATATTTTAAAGAAATTTGGATGAGAATTTAGGAATATTTAAATTATCAAACTCATCAGTGGTGCTATACCTGTATACCTTGTGTGATACTCTGTGATCAGGGAGGAGTGTGAATTATTTACTTATGGCCTAACTCATCAGTGGTGCTATACCTGTATACCTTGTGTGATATTCTGTGATCAGGAAGGAGGGTGAGGTGCTGATGTGGAAGGCGAAGCTCGGGAATGAAGCAGACTGTCATACCTTAAATAGTTATAAATATTCATTAGTATGCAAATTAGTGACTGTTTTCAAATTGTTTGAATGAGTATTCATCAGTATGCAAATTAGTGACTGTTTTCAAAGTTGTGACTTTAGTATTTATCAGTATGCAAATTGATGTCATGAATATTCATCATTATGCAAAATACACATGAATATTCACACACAAAGGAAATATTACAATGTGATATTGCTTATATGAAATTCTTGAGAAAAGCATTGTATTTCTTATCAGTTTGAAAAGCTTATTTAGAAAGCTTTTGTCATATTGCTTATATGAAAGCATTGTAACTCTATTTGATTAAAATACAGCAAGCTCTTTTTTGGTCAAAAATAGCAATTTGTAACAAAATAAGTGATCAATTAGACTTCTTGTTAAATTAAGCTATGAATCATAACTTCTGAAAATATCTTGAAATTCCAAATAAATATCTTAACATTGTTAATCCAAGAATTGTTGGTGAGACCGAGGACCTGTTTGGTACTTACTTATTAACCTGTTCTGGAACATAGATATACTCCATAGGGACTATCTTAGACAGGTCCTGTAGGGACCTCACAAATCTTATCTTGGAACTAAATTTTGAGCTGAAAAGTAAAAGACAGATGAGTATGAATGACCTGACATTTGACATGGTAATCCTAAATTCAAAACCTCACTGAGTTCACTCTCATTTTGACAGGAGTTAAAGTTGCAGATTGCGGTTTTGTTGTTCTATGTGTGATTTTGGTTGTTTTGTGGTTTGTTTTGTTGTGTTGTTTTTACATGTATGTCTACCAATTTAGTCCTTGTCTTTTCAGATTAACAATATTTGATTGCCCCTTTGCTACACCTTTAAATCTTCCATTAGCTTAAATGTCTTTGGAAGCTTTCAGAAACTATACTTTATTATACATATTTGAAAAGTACATGTGACCTTGACCTTGACTTAACAACCCAAAATTAAAAGGAGTCACTATCTTTTAAAATACTAGAAATAAAGGCTTCTGTGTGAAAACATTGTACTACTTGTTGCTTTTCAAAAACAAAGTAACCTTGAAAACATATACCAGTAAGAATTATAGGTTCTTACATAAGTTCTTGGAAAAGACCAGCTGATCTTTCACAAGTGATAGAATTTTGCAGCATTTTTGCGAGTGGAGTGCAGCGGAACGAGTCAAAAGATCCGAAAAATTCTATCATGAGTGAAAGGTCCTTGCCAGTTTTCCAAGAATACGTGCCTATTTCTTCATATCTTCATATCAAATCTTTATATCTGAAACCTTATGTGACTTCATTCTAAAAACCGAAAGTTTTAAATAACATTGCATTTCATTGGTCGAAATCATCAATCAATATCAGTACATGTACTGGCGATTATCATTGGTAATGGTTCATTGACCAGTGTGAGATCGCTGCACGTGCTCGCATCTAAACCTGGTCATCTCACACTGAGTCACAAGAGTCATTTACAGAAGAATAAGTATTTCAAAACTGAGTAATTTACAGATCTAAGCCTACCTAATAAATGGTTTGGTCATTAAGACGATTGTCCTTAACCACAAGGTAGGGTGAATCAGGAGCAAACCTTTCAAATTCTTCTTCAACCTAAAAATACATCGGCATTTAGTGAATAAAAGTAGATTAAACAATGATTATATAAAACATAATACATGTATGTGTTTAATGAAAATTCTTCTTTAACCTAAAAATACATTGGCAATTAGTGAATAAAAGTAGATTAAACAAAGATTGTATAAAACATAATATGTGTTTAATGAAAATTCTTCTTTAACCTAAAAATACATTGGCAATTATTTATAAGATTTTACAAAGATTGTATAAAATATAATATGTGTTCTATTTGGTCTTATTGAAATTCTAAATCTGTAAAACTGTAAATCAATCAGAGTCATCAATTGTCAAATTTCCTTTTAAGCAGGAAGTAGATGATCAACAGACCTGAAATCCAATCCCACATTATGGGTGCTCATTCTGATACTGTTTACCAAATATCAAAGGGCTGTGATAAGCAGTTGCTGAGAAAACTTTTTGTCCCCATCCATTATTCACCATTTTATAACCCAAATTTTTAACTCTATGAATTCCAGCCAAAAATCATTAAATTCCAAAAGTTTAGTGTACATGATACAACATCCAGAAAATAAGCTCAGGGCTGTTCCAGCAAAACATACATGGGACGGGGGGAAGGCAATTTAAATTTGCCACTACGGGTGGGCATTAGAAACTTATGTAAGATCAATGAAAATAAGGTTAATTTTATTAATTTGCTTCTATGGCTGGTCCCCCTGTGAAAAAAATGCCTTCCCCTGGTGCCGTGTATGTTTTTCTGGAACAGCCCTCAGTAGTCACTATAAATTCTGCCTTGCACTTGTTCCTGGGGCCTGAGTTGTCAAAGGTGCTGATAAATTACCTTTTCAAGTATTGTGTCCCACTATCTAATTTACAATGAAGTTTTAACACAGAGCTGTGTTTTACCTGAACACTTTATAAAATAGACAGAACAAGAGGTTGCACTAAGTCGTGCAAAGCATAACCTGACTTGACCAATGGGAAAACCTAAAGTAGATGACCAACTGACCTGAAAAGGAGGTAAATACATCTCATCATGATAGAGCTTTGGATCAAATTTTTAAAATATACCCCTATGTAGAAGCCGAAAATTCTGTTACGAAAGTTCGTAGCGGACAGACGGATGGATGGACCGACAGACAAAGTGATTGCAATGTAGTCCCTCTTTTATGAATGGGATATTATATACTTTGTTTGCTGGGGGTGCTTATTATAATGCATATCATTCAAAACCAATCTACGTTTGAGGAAGTATGCTTATAAAGTATATTAATTCAAACATTACATAGATAACAAACCTTCTGTCAATCATCTGATAACATTTCTTCAGCCAACCAAAACTTGGCATTTGTCGTCGTGGCGTAGCGCCATGGAAATATACAATCATATAATCCTCTGCTACTAATAGTTCTAATGTGCTAATTACATACCTAAAACATAGTAAAAACAATGAACAGTACTAGATCTTTATCTTAGACTCCTACTCTTAGTTAGCCCTATGTGCTATAACATGCTTATGTGACCCCCTTTTAATCACACAATTATTGATAAACTGCAAAATCAGAAAATAACATAAGGACCTAATGAACTCATGGCCGAAAGTGCAGCTATATTCCCCAATATTGTTGAAATATTTGATAAAGTGGATTATTCATGTTCTTATTAGAATCACTTTCCGGAGCACATGAGTTCACTCTTGTTATGACTTGGATTTGGGTTCTTGATTGCTCTTCAGTTATTTAATGTTTTTTAGTGTTGTTCTTGTCTGTGTTTACCGATTTGTCTTTTCCCTTTCAGACTTTAATGCCCCATTGGTACCTCTGATTCTTACATGTAACATCAATAATTACAAATACCAAAATGCGGGTATAAACAGTTTATTTGGATATGCTATATATCGATATTTCAAGCAGTAACCTCTCATCAGTAGCATTTAAATCAAACATTGGAAGGTCAAATTCCCAAACTGTTGAATACGAAAAGTACTTAAAACCAAAATGTTCGAACAAGGAAGCCAAATCTAGCACCGAGGATATCGACCATGTGCAATACAAGGAAAGACATCAATAAATTATGAAATTGAGAGCCAGTTTTGAAGCGGTTAACACATCAGGCTTCTAACACCAAGGTTCCAATTTTCCAACTCTCTCTTGACACCATTTGTGAAGGTATGGTATCAAGCAACAATGCTTGTGAAGGGATGAAAAAAGGTTATCCTGTGTATGGGAAGAGCAATATCCAATGTACTTTAAAGACTCCTTTGTAAAGTTTGATAAGAATAGGCTCAATGGGGGCCACTACAAATATGTGACAAACGTATGGATACCCAGCATTTCTACATGTATGTATCGGGTCATCATTGCAGTGGTGGACAATAAAAAGATAAATCCTCAGTCAACTTACATAAATAAATTGTCCATCACATAATTATAATCTTTACGATTTCTGTCAGGCAAGTAACAACCAGAAAACACAATAATAGCATTCAATCCATCACCATAGTAACCTGTAAACAAAATAATCTACATGTAAAATATGTTATTTGACCAAAAAAAAAAGTCATTTATTAAGAGGTACACATGTGCGGTAATGAGCAAAAAACATCAAATAAAGTACCTGTAAACTTAGGTGAAGTCATAAATTTGTGAAAGTAGGTACCTGTGAAGATAAGTAGGTTTACAGTTTTTTGGCCTTTTTACTTTTGGCTGACCATCTCTGATAAGTCTTATTTATAAATAAAATGCAAGTCAGAAATAGATTTTCTGAAATCTTGTTGTAGTATTGTTAAAAGTTACATACACATAGGGTACTTTCTTAATTACTGTAATGGTTTTTACTTTCGCAGTTTCTAATTCTCTCGTATTCAATTCATATGGCTATTTTACATTTAAATTATTACAGTGTTCAATTATCATACTCTGATTTATAAAAACATTACATATTCGCATGGTCTATTTTTCACGTCCGATTTTCACTGACAATGAATAAAGTGAAAATTAGTACACCGCAAAAATTCCTCACTTACAGTATAAGTAAATCTAACACTATTTTATACTATTTTTAAGTTGTCTATTTACCGCCATGAGAGAGGACCTTCTTATAAGGTTCTATAACTCTGAGGTCTATCTTCTCTTGTTTCCCGTTGATTTCAATCCCTCGCCAATGTTTTGCATCCTGGAACTCGTCTTCAGCAGAATACTCAGGTAGGGGATCACATGGAATGCTTACAGGGGTGTCGTCTGCAATCATATAAGAATTGTTTTTAGGTGTCAAGATGGAGAAAGAATAACCTTTTTGACAGACACCATCAACCTAATCATAACAATGCATAAAGTTTGTTTGACACTGAAACTTAAGTGTATTTCAGTCTCTGTTTTGATGTCTAGAAAACCTAACGATATCGGCCTAGAACAATTATTAGCTATTTCAACTCATGAGTTCAGCCTAAAGATCCATATGGATTGGACTGAATATCCAAGAAACCTACATGTATCAGCCTGGAGCAATTCTAATTGGTCTGGAAATACACTTTAATAGCCCTTGGTTCACATGATACCTCAACAACCTGTTTTTCTTTTTTTAATATAGGGCCATTTGCAAAAAATTGTAAGCAGGGATCACTGATCATATTGTAAGCTGCTGGGTGTTTTCCATTGGATTTTCAAATTGCTCCTGATCAATAAAGGTTGTATTACTTACACTTATTCAACATCACATAATCTTTTAACATGGGGATTTCAGGTGTGATGTTGTTTTATGCTTTAGAATTATACTTCCAGGCAAAATTACCGTATAGCAGGTTATTTTCGCAGTGGTTTAATTTTCGGTTATTTACACGGATGAATGACAAGCGTGAAAATAAAATCCGGGAAATCTATAAGTTAAAGACAGTTATGTTTTTTTGGAGTGATTCCAATTCCATTTTAAGGCTTTATGGATCACTATTCTTTCTCTTAGTAAATTCTTAAAAGCTAATTTACATGTAAAGTATCAATGATGAACATTCTTCAATCAATCTTTTATAATTTTTTTAATACCCACAATCCCCAATTATTAGAGTTCAAAAGAGTTAGAAGCTTGTACACCCAAGCCTTCAATTCAATAAATTAGTAAATATCAATAGACAATTTGAATAGATGATAGAAAACAGTTTAATTAATTTTATTTATTAAAATCAACATCTCAATTAATCAATTAATGCTTTATTTTCTAAAAGAAACAAGACCATACTCATATATTGTTTATGCTACATGAAAGAATCGCGAATATTTCACCAGCGAAACTTTTTAAGGTACTTTCTGCTTCTAAAATCGCAAAAATTTACCCCCGCGAAAATAACCCGCTATACGGTAGTTATTGTTTTTATTTTCATTGTCCATAAGAAACTGTGTCCTTCTTGTTTTTGTCCTTTCATTGTATTTCTGTTTTGTATAGACATGAGATTATATATTTTCATCCAAGATTTAGAAAATTGCAAAAATAACTCAATTGTCCATTGTGGTTTTTCTGAGTTGCCGCTTGATGTTGGACTGTGTGGCATGCCACATCTCATTATTTTCTATCAAGTATGAACAATAAAACTTAATTCACTTATTCACCCTTAGGTTTCTCAATGATATGCTATCAATTTTGAATTACTGTGGTTTCATTTTTATTCGTGGGGTATCAATTTTCGTGGTTTTCGTGGGTGGACATGATCCACAAAAATTGATGCCCCACGAAAAAAAAATTAACATTCATCTGTATACTGTAGTCTTCAAAACCATGAATTTAAGAATCCATGAACTGATCCTTTTTCATCAAACCACGAAAATTGGTACCCAGGAAAATTAATAAATCCGCAGTAACTGGTTGACTAAACAACATGTCAACAATAATCGTTAAAATTTGACTTATTTCTGTGATAACTTTTATTTAAGCCATACTTTCCCATTCTAAATCTCCAGCAGTATCGTTTGGTTCTACTTCATCAGGAGAAGCATAATCCTCATTCAGGATGTTAAAATGGGCAGATATCCTCTTCTTCTTCTGGGTCTTCAGTGTTTTTGGTCTGTTTGCTGAAAAAAAGAGAAAATGAACAATTAAATTTGAATTCAATGATTGAATTTAACCTGAATGCTTCTATATCTGGATAAGAGATTAAGAGAAATCCTTGAAATTTAATCCTAATGAATCTAGAATATTAAGTTGATGAGTGTATATCAAAATTAAATATCCACCAAAACTTGTCCCCTCCAATTCAGTTTTGTGCTCTCAACCATAAAACGTTATCCCACGAAAATAAACAATTATACAGTACTTACAAAGTTTTGTTTGATTAACTCTAAACTCTAACACACATTTACTGATTGATGAAATAAACAGGTTTATTGTCATCTAACTTAGTCTTCATCAATGATACTCTTAGGCTTGACAATTATGCATATATCCAGCATAAAAATACAATTATTTAAAGATTTTCTGCTTAGGTACAGTATTTTAAAAATGTCAAAAGTTTAGGTAAAAAGGTTTATGTGTTGGAGATCAAGGTAAAAAAATGTTCCTGTCAGAGATCAAGGTTAAAAGGTTATAAGCTAAAGATCCAGTTAAAAATATTACGTGTCAAGAGCTCAAGGTTAAAAGTTTGTGCTAAAGGTCCAGTTTAAAAAAAATATGTGTCAAGAGCTCAAGGTTAAAAGGTCATGTGCTGATGGTCAAGTTTAAAAGATTTTAGTGTAAGAGCTCAACTTTAAAGGTTATGTGCTGAAGGTCAAGGTTAAAAGATTCATGTGTCAGAGGTCAAGATTAAATGGTAAAGTTCTGAAGGTCAAGGTTAAAATGTTATGTGTCATGGTTCAGGGTTATACCTGGTCTGGTACTATCACTGCTGTCACTAGATCCAGAACTGTGCCGTGACCTTGACCCACTTGACAAAGAGTCAGCGTCCTCATTACCCATACCAGGGATGGGGTCTTCATGCCACTCCTCTGTCAGGTCCATATTCTTCTTCTATAAAAGAAAATAAACAGGTCATTAAAGTTTTAGCTACAGAGTTCATTTTTTACCCAAGGCATTTTTGTAATTTTTAATTTCCGATGAAAGTTTGTGTTGCTAATTCTTTAGTTCATTTGTTTAAAATGTGTTAATTTTGTTATGTTTTGTGTGTTTTTTTTCATGTTGTTGTCTTTTGTCTTTTTTGCTTTCTTCACCTTTTCTGACCTGGACGTTTGAATGCAACATTTGTACTAAGTTCTTAGCTTATACATCATTATGCAATTTTAGTCTACACATGTTATGTTAGAAAAATTTAATCAAAACCAGATTTAAGCCACCATTTCTTTTGAAATGCATATACCAAGTAAGGACCATTGCAATCTACTATTTCTTGCCTGCCTTGTTTTGTCTTTTATCTCAGATATTTTAGATTGATACTTGAAGTTCAGTAGTTTTGTTATTTCCTTTATGTCTAACTTTGTGCAGTTTATCTGATTGTACATGAGAATAATATTGATTTTTCATAATCAAAGCTGGTTGAATATAGGTTTTTATCAAGATCAAATATGACTGATAAAATTTCTTTTCAATTAACACTACAAAACATGTAATAAAATTATTACTTTCTTTACAACCGGTTTATTTCCCTCTTCATAAGATTTATTTTTCAGGTTTGCAGGTGGTTCATCTTTGTTTACATCCTTGCTAATTGTCTTTTCTAATTCTCCAGAAAGTTCAGGATTACCAGAATCTGGTAAACTGGTTTCCTGCCCTTCTTCTGTTTTGTCCTTGCTCTCTGATGCACTGTCCTTTTCTTTTAAATCTTCCTGGAAAAGATATGGAAAAAACTGTCACAAATCTTGTAATAAATTGTAATGTTTTCACCCAATTTTAAATTGCAGTGAAATTAAACTTTGAAAAAGTATTAAAAATTACATTATAAAGTAACCAAGTCTTAACTGAACCCTGAATAAAGAGAAGGTCAGTCTTTATTGCACCATGAATAAACAGAAAGCAAGTCTTAGCTGAACACTGAATAAAGAGAGAGTCAGTCTTAACTGCACCATGAATAAACAGAAAGCAAGACTCATTTGAACACTGAACAAACAGAAAGCAATCTTAACTGAACACTGAATGAACAGAAAAGCTGTCTTTACTGAACACTGAACAAACAGAAAGCAATATTAACTGAACACTGAATGAACAGAAAAGCTGTCTTTACTGAACACTGAACAAACAGAAAGCAAGTCTTAAGTGAACACTGAATAAACAGAAAAGCTGTCTTAAGTGAACACTGAATAAACAGAAAGCAATCTTAACTGAACACTGAATGAACAGAAAAGCTGTCTTTACTGAACACTGAACAAACAAAAAGCAAGTCTTAAGTGAACACTGAATAAACAGAAAGCTAGTCTTAAGTGAACACTGAATAAACAGAAAGCCTGTCTTAAGTGAACACTGAATAAACAGAAAGCTAGTCTTAAGTGAACACTGAATAAACAGAAAAGCTGTCTTAAGTGAACACTGAATAAACAGAAAGCAATCTTAACTGAATACTGATTAAACAAAAAGCCTGTCTTAACTGAACACTGAATAAACAGAAAGCTAGTCTTAAGTGAACACTGAATAAACAGAAAGCCTGTCTTAACTGAACACTGAACAAACAGAAAGCAATCTTAACTGAACACTGAATAAACAGAAAGCAATCTTAACTGAATACTGAATAAACAGAAAAGCTGTCTTAACTGAACATTAAATAAACAGAAAGCAAGTCTTAAGTGAACACTGAATAAACAGAAAGCTAGTCTTAAGTGAACACTGAATAAACAGAAAGCCTGTCTTAACTGAACTCTGAACAAACAGAAAGCAAGTCTTAACTGAACAATGAATAAACTGAAAGCCTGTCTTAAGTGAACACTGAATAAACAGAAAGCAAGTCTTAAGTGAACACTGAATAAACAGAAAGCTAGTCTTAAGTGAACACTGAATAAACAGAAAGCTAGTCTTAACTGAACACTGAATAAACAGAAAGCCTGTCTTAACTGAACACTGAATAAACAGAAAGCAAGTCTTAAGTGAACACTGAATAAACAGAAAGCTAGTCTTAAGTAAACACTGAATAAACAGAAAGCCTGTCTTAACTGAACACCAAATAAACAGAAAGCAAGTCTTAAGTGAACACTGAATAAACAGAAAGCAAGTCTTAACTGAACACTGAATAAACAGAAAGCTAGTCTTAACTGAACACTGAATAAACAGAAAGCAAGTCTTAACTAAACACTGAATAAACATAAAAGCTGTCTTAAGTGAACCCTGAATAAATAACAATAAATAACACCGAAGTCTTAACTGAACTCTGAATAAACAGAAAACCTTCTTAACTGAACACTGAATAAACAGAAAGCTAGGAGTGTCTTAACTGAACACTGAATAAATAGAAAGCTTGTCTCATCTGAACACTGAATAATTTTACAGAAGGTTGTTAAAAGACCCTAGCTTTTTTATATTACTATACATTTTAACCTGATTAAAGTGAACAACTGAGTGCCTCCTAAGTCCCTAAAGAGTTATGTAAAGACAGGTTTCATTGTATAATACAGATACAGTAGGTGAAATTTTCCATTATCTTTAGACGCTCAAATAAAATATTTATATCTTCTTTCGAAACTTACACATTTTCTCAGTTCCTATTGCAAAAATTTAGTAACACTTATAGCATGTATAGTGAAACTTAATAAAAATAACATTAAAACAAGATTTACAAAGTCTCTTTGACCATTAGCAATCATTAGAGAGTCAGACAAAATACATTAACACCAAGCACTTCCTATTAGGATGTTTAATTCTACTGAAATTCATCTATGACATAATTGCCCTGAAAAGAAGTTTGCAAATGGACTTCCCTGACAATGATGTTTCCTTTGCAATGCACTGTCTTGATGCTAAAAGTCAAATAAATGCAATCACTTGTTTACCTTAATTATTCCATAAAGTTAAAGCAGTTTACTTTTTTTATAAATAAACCTTTCAAACATTTTTGGCAGATTTGAAGGAGTAGATATAAAGATATATAAAGTAAATCAAATGTCTTAGCCCTGGATTTGGCTTCTTGCCTGATCTTTTTAAGGTACATGTACCTTTCTTCGATACTTGAAATGTGAAAATACAGCATAACCAAATGACCCTTCACTTTGGAACTTCATAACAATTGCATGGTTATAATCTGGTTTCCTTCTTTCCTTTGCAATGCACTTCGTGGAAAAGCCAAATATTTAATGCAATTACTTCTTAACCTTATTCAATGTTCAAACAGATGACTATTTTATAAATAAAAACTTTAAACATTTTTGGCATATTTTGAATGAGAAGATGATACCTATATCAAGAAAATCAAATTGCTTCTGGTAATTGTCAATATCTGTGGCAATAGCTTTGACTTCTGATTTTTAACATTTTATAGGGTAAAAGTAATTACTTCCCTAATACAGCATAACCAAATTACCTGTTTTATTGGTAACCCACTTTGGTACTTCATTACAGTACTATTGGTAATCTGTGCAGTGGTTATTTTGATTGTCGTCTTAGAACTATTTTTATCCAAACTTAACACATGTAAATATTTTATTAGCAGCTCATTGAAATCTTCAGAAAAATTGAGATTAAATCAGTTTTAACGAGTTTCAAGATTTATCCCCCTTATACTGTATTTTGTTCAAATTCACATGTAACCAAAAACAAAAATGCCCAAAAGACACAATGCCCCATCTCACAACATTTGGGACAGAAGGTCACGGACAAACTGACCTGAACACTATATGCTCCCTTAGTACTTTCCAAGATGGGTCTCTGAATAAACAGAAAGCCTGTCTCAACTGAAAACAGAATAAACAGAAAGCAAGTCTTAACTGAACACAGAATAAACAGAAAGCAAGTCTCAACTGAACACTGAATAAACAGAAAGCAAGTCTCAACTGAACACTGAATAAACAGAAAGCATGTCTCAACTGAACACTGAACTAGATTACTGACAAAGTCAGAAAGGGCCCCGCGGCAAAAAATCTAAGTGTTTTCAAAATTATATTTACTATGATTTCAACCACTAAGCTGAGAAAATTAAACATGTTTTCATTTTCTCAGCACTAAGGCATGATCCATGGAATGTGTATGAAACTTCAGAGCTGTATTGTTAATAGCCTTTGAGTTTTATTGTTAAAAAATTCCAATTCTCAAAATCTGTGATTTTTTTCCAAAAATTTTTAAACAGATTTGCACGAAATTTTAATATGCATATCATGACATAGCAGCTATGGAAAGTTTCAGAACTGTACTGTTAACAGTTGTTGAATTTTAGTGTTCACAAAGTCCAATTCTCAAAATCTGTGATTTAAGAAGATAAAAAATGAAGTTTTTTCCAAAAATATTTAACAGAGTTGCACGAAAATTTAATATGCAAATCATGACATGCTACTTAGCAGCTGTACAAAGTTTCAGAACTGTATTGTTAACAGTTTTTGAGTTTTAGTGTTCACAAAGTCCAATTCTCAAAATCTGTGATTTTCGATAAAAAATGAAGTTTTTTCCAAAAATATTTAACCGATTTGCACGAAATTTTAATATGCAAATCATGACATGCTACTTAGCAGCTGTACAAAGTTTCAGAACTGTATTGTTAACAGTTTTTGAGTTTTAGTGTTCACAAGAATTGTTGACGGACGGACAGACGGACGTGCGGACGGACGGACGGACGTGCGGACGGACGGACAAAGTGAAAACTATAGGGCGTCCGCATCTTCGATGCGGGGCCCTAATAAACAGAAAGCAAGCCTTAACTAAACACTGAATAAACAGAAAGCAAGTCTTAACTGAACACTGAATAAACAGAAAGCAAGTCTCAACTGAACACTGAATAAACAGAAAGCATGTCTCAACTGAACACTGAATAAACAAAAAGCAAGTCTTAACTAAACACTGAATAAACAGAAAGCAAGTCTTAACTGAACACTGAATAAACAGAAAGCAAGTCTTAACTGAACACTGAATAAACAGAAAGCAAGTCTTAATTGAACACTGAATAAACAGAAAGCAAGTCTGAATTGAACACTGAATAAACAGAAAAGCTGTCTTAAGTGAACACTGAATAAACAGGAAAGCTAGCCTCAACTGAACACTGAATAAACAGAAAAGCTGTCTCAACTGAACACTGAATAAACAGAAAGCCTGTCTTAAGTGAACACTGAATAAACAGAAAGCAAGTCTTAACTGAACACTGAATAAACAGAAAGTTTGTCTTAACTGAACACTGAATAAACACAAAAGCTGTCTTTAGTGAACACTGAATAAACACAAAAGCTGTCTTTAGTGAACACTGAATAAACAGAAAGCCTGTCTCAACTGAACACTGAATAAACAGAAAGCAAGTCTTATTTAAATCTCATTTTGAATGTCGTCTTAGAACAGTTTTTATCCAAACTTATCAAATGTAAACATTTCATTGACAGCTCATTGAAATTTTTCAAAATAATTTAGACAGTCTGACCAATCACCCTTTGACTGCATGTATTTTTGTTAAAATTCACATGTAACCAAAAACAAAAATGTCCAAAAGACACAATGCCCCATCTCACAAAATTTGGGACAGAAGGTCACGGACAAACTGACCTGAACACTATATGCTCCCTTAATTCTTTCCCAGATGGGGCATTCTTATAGTCATGACAATAAATGTCAGAAGTTAAAAGCCAGGTGAGCAATTCAAACTACTCGCTTTTATTGTAAAAATATTTCTGCATATTCGTGCATTGATCAGGGAGGGACTGGATATAAAGGTATGTATAACATGCACATAACATGCACATAAATGTACAGACTGTAAATGATAATGATGCATGTGATCTTAGCATCTGTAAAACATTCGTAGAATACCAGGTATTGATGTAATCAGAGTGCAGATTGGTGCACATAGCTAAAGGAATTTAATTTCAGCTTCCAATCTTAATCAAAGATTTCTCAAGAATTGTTTACAGTACATTTACCGGTAATAGGACTTTTTTATATCCGAAAACGTAATTACATTTATAATTGATTAACTTAATCTTTCTTGCTGTTTTCAAAAGTAAAAGTTTTACAAACACATTTTGAGTTGAAAATCAGGTTTCCCTCCTTATTGACTGGAACTTTCCTAGCTCAGGGTTAATCTAATGTTTTTAAAATTTTGTTTCTTAAGACACAGTGAAAGTTTTTGAAAACTAGCTTTAGAACAACTTACTTTTGAGACAACCAAGGGAAGGTGTATTGGTTACAACTGTGCAAATGCAAACCTCTGCCACCAGTAAAATTTTTACCTTAAGATAAAGCGTGGAATAAAATACAGCCAGCAACGTGATCGGTCGATATAAAATAATATTTAAATAGATGAATGAATAAGCTCATGTTAAATATTGACAAAGAAATTCTGGTGCCAATCATGTGTCTACAGGGCACTCACATCTTTGAAAATTTGGGTATTGAAAATAAAATCGAAAAATAACCCCCTAAATTTTTTCAACCTAAACTTACGTTCATTAACACCGCATAGACATAGGTTTTTTATTGGCTAAAAATAAACGTATGGATGTTAACTGAAAGATTTTGACCCATAGAAAGTGAAAATCAGTCAATAACTATTTTTGAAAAAATTGAATACAAGGGTATAACCCCTATGGAAAAATGAATTGATGGCATTCGCGCAGTTGTAACCTAGCTATAGTATTTATCTTTTATGTTATCTGCCCTTATCATTTCACTTGTATTAATTACCTCCCTTATCTATAGGCTACTGACAGATGATTCTGGTCAGGTGCTTGAATAAACATGTCCATTAGATCTTAATGCCATCATTTATCATGATTTGTACTGATCCATTATACATTAATATTGTATTTTTTAATAAAATTTAATGATAAACATTCGTCTCATACAGCATCTTATGATATTGAATCCTGTTTAACGTTTTGCCTCAGGGAACAATTTTAACAAATCCTACTCAATTTGAACATTATCTGTTTACCCTGAGTTTCAAAGGGTTGTTTCCACAAAGTTCTTTTTTTTTCATGACATATATTGAAATAAAGAAAGAATGTGTCCATGGGACACGGATGCCCCCGTTGGCCTCAAATAAAAAGTTGAAGTCCGACAGGTCTGAAAGTCGCTAAGGACACATAGTTTATCATACTAAACCATCCTACTAAGTTTCAAATCATTCCCATGTATGGTTTCTGAGAAAAGCTTGACGGAAATTTTCATGTCGATTTTGGTATCGATCCAGCCCCAAACGGGAAGTAGATGTCCGACAGGTCTAAAACTTGCTTAGGATGTATAGTTTGTCATACTGAACCATCCTACCAAGTTTCAAGTTATTCCCACTTACAGTTTCTGAGAAAAGCTTGACGGAAATTCTTACGTACGGACGGACATGAGTAAAACTTAATGCCCCCCGACATGTCGTCGCGGGGGCATAAAAAACTCCTTTAACCATAGCAGATAATGAGATGTGGAATATAAGTCCATGCAACACAACCAACAATATAAACGACAATTTAAAAGATCCACAATGTAATGAAAAACAGTCATCAGCCTTCAATTGCAAAAAAAGCGAGCAGGGACCAATGGTGGCCCTGCATTGAAAATAAACTACATATGATTCATGCATGTTGACACCAATATAGTCTGGCAGGGTTAAAATGGATGGATCTTATTTAAAGTGAGCATTTACAGACCTGAAATCAACTACCCACATTATGGGACCCCTGATTCTGTATACCAAATATCAATAGAAGGTGCTAAGAAAACTTTTTCCCTCACCTCTCACCAACCACTGGAATTTTAATTTTTAACTATGTGAAATCTTACCAAAAATTTGCAAAGAAGTTATTAAAGAAATGTGCTTACAAACAATCCTACAAAATTTTAACAAGTCTGTTTAATAAGAATTTTAGACACAGACCATCACATTGCATCATCATTGATATAATATTTATCATTGGTATTGAATTTTTGTTAATGTTATCAGAAAAAAATCTGCAGGAGTTTCAGAATACAATAGGTTTTTTTATTCATATTTTGGCAACAAACTTGCAATTTCTTAAGTTTTATCATTTGAAAAATGTAACCAATAAATTTTAATAGAATCCAGACAGCTTTAGTGGAAATCTATGGAAATTATACATGTTATACTATAACAATGATATAACCATGATAAACATAGAATATATTGAGTTAACACTGACAATGCTTTAACATGTGTTAGACTACAATTATCTGGAGCAATTAAACTAATTATCTTCCATTATACATCACTCAGGCCTTCTCTTTTCACAGATGTACAGAATATAATGCGAGGGGTTAGTGGAAAAAGGAGCTATATGTTTCACATTTTCATATAATTATATCACCTTTTTCCACTAACCCCTCGAATGAGATAAAAGACCTGAGGCATGATTCATTCTACATCTATCTTTTTTTATTTCACATAGCTCCAATAGCTCAGTAACTACCTAAATATACATTGCAGTGGGGACTTATTTTAGTGGATTTTTAAAATTGATGTGACTCTTTACTTAAATATCTTAAACTTTTGGGATTTAATTTCATGGATTTTTCTCACCCACAAAAAATAAAATAAAATCCCCCACAAATATTTCTGCTTCTAGAGTATCACATTTAGCAAATTCTAAATAACAATCTGTACAAAATAAAGAGCGTTTAAATCCATTTACATTTTTCAGCACATGAAGATCAATCAATGGACAAAGATGTACCTCAACCCCCCCCCCCCAATCCCTCCCCATCCCAAACAAACCCATTTTGGTGGGCTATAGTGCAATTTTATATTTTTTTTGCAAAAGGGGATTTGGTCACACCCAAAAGCACCTCCTGTTCCAACGACCTTGAGTAAACTGTTTACAATCAATCAATCAATCAACTTTTATTGCCATATAATTGTTAATAAAGGCACACAATACACATTACTGTCTTGACATATAACAGGAAGTTGATGTCCAGTGAACAGCCCTTAACATCTGAATTCCACCTGACACCTGGTAAACAGGTGTTTAATTTTTCATTTACTGGGTGTGAAATCAATTACTTTATAAAATAAACATCTAAGATTAAAAGATGGGTGGCCACCTTCTGATGTTAACACAACCAACACTTTTTATTTGTGAAAATGGTCTTTTTGCACTCCAAAAAAACGCTAACAACTTGGAACAACAAAGTTAATATGTATGCTTTGCAAGCCAGTTTATTGTATCTCCAAAAAAATTTGCAATTTTTTAATTCATACAACATTTGGGAAGTCAAGCTAAGATGCATTTAAACTGACTTTTAAAAATGCACATACTTTGCTCTGAGAATAAAAAACCAATTAGAACAGACAAAGTTAAGTTTGTTTGAGTCGAGTTTCACTTGAACGAGTGAAAAAGTTGGAACCCCCTTTTCCTAGCAAAATTTGTAATTTTCATGCAAATTGAGGCAAAATTGACCTAGAACCCCCCTTTTAGTCTTCAGGGAAGATACAATAAGTGGACCCCTCCTTTTTGTAAATTTCTGGATCTGCTCCTGAAATGAATTAAGCAAACGTCATGGTATCAGAAGTTTTCACTTCTCACAAATGTATTCAGTGCAATCTTAAGAGTTTCAAGTGTCATGGTCAAGTTAAAATAAGAATACACAAATATGAATTGTTCTCGAACAGTTACATGTTTTACTCACGGTTAAAATTGAATCATTCTATAATCATACATCTCATGTATTTATTAATCATAATCCACTGACATATTCATCTGCCTTATTCTTTATCATTCCACTGACCACAAATTCCTCTGATCTTGCAGCACCTATCTACATCATATACATGCACATCCTTATCTTCTGTATAAACCACTGAGATATCAATACACATCAGACTTAATCACCTAATCTTCTGTATCCTATTTATTTATTTGTAAATATACAGATTTGTTATTGTTATTATAATGTCAGTAACCCTCAGAAAAGGGGGGGGGGCAAAATCAGCTCCTGGAATCAGCTTTATAATCAGACTTAATCACCTAATCTTCTGTATCCTATTTATTTATTTGTAAATATACAGATTTGTTATGGCCAGCAACCCTCATGGAGAACATAACAGAAAAAAGAGGGGGGGGGCAAAACTGCATTCAGCTTAGGCAGGAACAATATTTTTCTTAGGAAAACATTGTGATTGTGCAATAAATGAAATATTTTAAGTAGTTAAGGAAACAAAGATAAGATATTTAAGAAAACAGATGTAAAAGATGAGCTGAAGTTAATTATTACCATCTTTGATTATACAAATACTGATCAAATCTAGGGTATGTTTATAAACATTGCAATGTGTTTGTAAAAGTCCTAGGGAAGGAGGGGGGGTGATGATTAGCTGGTGTCACATTTTTTACAACTTGGTTCACTTCTTACTTGAACAATGAAATTAATATGCACCCTCCCTCATACTATGAAAAAAATATTTCTCAAACTAAAGGTAATTCTGATTTTGGACAGACAGATGGACAGAGAGAGACCTAAACACTTCATGTCCAGAGTTGGAAATAAAAGCTGACTGTCATCCTGATACTGGTAAATTTTTTGGCTCATGCCAAAATTCAAGAAAATTTGACTGGCTATATAGAAACAACAGGTAAAATTCAAATTCAGGGTGGATTGCTTTTTCAGTGAATATCTTCCCTGACATGTCAATTTTTCTTTGAACTGTATGTGACAAGCTCACTAAAAGATGCCCATTGTCATGATTGTGCTTTTTTGGAGACATCACCAAACAGTTATAGATATTGTTACCTTTCACACTTGTTAGATAGTAACTTTCCTCTTCCAATCTGCAGGGGTTAAAAATTTTTCTAATACCTTACTAGCCAAGGGCTTATCAGCACTAGAAAACCACTAGCCCGACAGAAGGATCAACTAGCCCAAGGAAAATCTGACACTAGCCAAAGTATGATGCAAAGCTCAATCTATACATGTAGATTTGGTACATGTATTTATGTTATTAATTCTTTTTCTTTTATTTTATATTTCAGGATAAAGAGACTATTCACATTCAAAGATTTTTTTGAAATATAATAAACACTCTTGACTACTTAATGACTCAATTTTAATTAATAAAGCCTTAAGGACATCAGTGATGTAAAAAGTATTGTCAGTCTACATTTTCTTAACAACAAAGTCCACTCTCTTCAATGTTGTCATTTTGGTCTACACTAGTACTGGCCCTGGGTCCAGGTAGCTTATGATGCTTAACATGCCTTGATGTTTGACATACTGATAGCCAATGTTCAATACATGGATCAGGTTTGAAGTCCTTCAAAGCTTTCTCAAATTTGACTGGGTAATTACACTTCTCAGACTGCCTTTTAAAGTTTTCATGTTGGAGAACCCTCGTTCACAGCTGGCACTACTTAAAGAAATTGTCATTATGCATTCAATAAGTTTAGCAAAAGCAGTTTCTTTTACATCATCCTGAAGTATATAGCTGGACAAAACATCTAGAATATCCTGATTTTTCAGATGTCTATTCTGTATTTTTATCACTACCATATAATCACTTTCAGGCCAGATATAAAACAAAGTAAGCTTATCACTAAACCCTCTCTTAAACCTATCATCAAATCATAAACAGGTTTTATCTGCATTATAAAGAATGTCTGTGTATTAAAGAATGACTTCTACAGCTGGGGAACACCTGGATTCATCAGTCTTAGAATAATTACAAGATGTTTAGAAAATCTTTACCATGAAGCATGTAACTTTTATGCATTTTCCTAATAAAAAAATTGTTGAAGAACCCCATTATAAAAGTCTATGAGCCACGAATGATCCAAATCATCAGTTCTTGAAATATTACTGAACCAAACATGTCAACCTTAAATAAGTCAAGATTGTTTATATGTAAAATATAGGTTTCAGTGACCTAATTGCTAAAGGATGGTGTAGCAATATACCAAAGACACATGGAGAGATGAAATATCATTGACCAACAAACATATATCCTAGATATTGACCTTTATCAAAATTGTTCATTCAAACAATAGTATTATAGGTCACTGTGACCTAATTTCTAGCAAAAGTAAGTGTGTAAATAAAGACATCTAAAGGTGAAATAACTTTGACCATCAGCATGTAGTATCAGAGATATGGTCCTTAACCAACAAGAGTTAACACTAAAGTATGTCTCGCCTGCCGGCACCATCAGAAACAATTATACTTTCTTACTTCCACTATATTTTGAATTTACATGGATTTTTCAGTTTCTGAGATTAAAAGATGTTTATAGAACTTAAACATTGCAAATATATGCAATAAAAATAATCAAAGTCACTCAACCAGAAAATCAAGGTCAAGGTCAAAAGATGGGGATGTAACTGTGCTAAGCTACTACTGGGGCATATGTATACCAAGTTTCATCAACCTAGGACCTATAGTTCTTGAGATATGGAGGTGCTCGCAAAACTTTATCATTGCTATTATACATGTATGTATTGAAAATTGTCAAAGTCATTTAACCGAAAAATCAAGGTCAAGGTCAAAAGATGGGGATGCAACTGTGGTAAGCTACTACTGGGGCATATGCATACTAAGTTTCATTAACCTAGGACCTATAGTTCTTGAGATATGGAGGTGCTCGCAAAACTTTTCCATTGCTATTATATGTATTGAAAATTGTCAAAGTCACTCAACCAGAAATTCAAAGTCAAGGTCAAAAGATGGGGATGCAACTGAGCTAAGCTACTACTGGGGCATATGCATACCAAGTTTCATCAACCTAGGACCTATAGTTCTTGAGATAAGGAGGTGCTCGCAAAACTTTTTCATTGCTATTATATGTATTGAAAATTGTCAAAGTCACTCAACCAGAAAATCAAGGTCAAGGTCAAAAGATGGGGATGCAACTGTGCTTAGCTACTACTGGGGCATATGCATACCAAGTTTCATCAACCCAGGACCTATAGTTCTTGAGATATGGAGGTGCTCATAAAACTTTTCCAAAAAGTTAACGCCGCCGTCGCCGCCGCCGGTAAAGTAACACCTATGTCCCGCTATGCTTCGCAGGCGAGACAAAAACTTAACCAAAGTCACTCATGCATACAATATAGGTTGCAGTGACCTTATTTCAAGTGGGGGTGTCTTGATAGTCAGGACACCTCTAGTAGTGAAATATCATTGACCCCCCAACATGTACATTGTAGTATCTGAGATATGGAGCTTAACCAAGTATTTAACCAAAGTTGTTCATGCGTATAAAATAGGTCACAGTGACCTAATTTCTAGTGGGTGATGTAGCGCTACCAAAGACACATCAAGAGGTGGAATATCATTGATCAGAAACATGCAGTATCTGAGATAATGGACCTTAACCAAGAACTTAACCAAAGTTGTTCATGCGTAAAATTTAGGACCTTGTGACCTAATTTCTAGTGGGTGGTGTAGGCCCCTACCCAAAACACATTTTTTAGAGTAGTGAAATATCAGTGACCCCAAACATCTAGTTAGTAATTGAGTTATGGACCTAAACCAAGAACTTAACCGAAGTGTTGCATACACAAGAACATACTCATGTTTGTCCGGACAGTGGTAAAATTTTATCGCCAACCAACAAGGGACAATAAACAAGAGGCTCCCAGGAGCCTGAATCGCTCACCTGGTCTTAATGTCAACCCTTTGAAGACTTTTGTATAGATAAATGAGCTGAATGTTTAAGCAATAAAAAGCTTTTCTCTATCTGCAATAGTTTTCATTCCAAAGCAAAAAACACTATTTTTCACCTTTAAAGGGCCATAACCCCTTAAAGGGGTCATCTGACAACTTTGACCCTAAAATGACTTTTATAGAGCTAATTAAGCTGAACATTTAAGCAAGCAACATCTTTTCTCTATCTGCAAAAGTTTTCTTTCTTTAAGCCAAAAACACTATTTTTTGTCTTTAAGGGGCCGTAACCACTATAAGGGGTCATCTGGCAACTTTGACCCTATGGAAACTTTTGTAGAGCTAAATGAGCTGAACATTTAAGCAAGCAACAACTTTTCTCTATCTGCAATAGTTTTCATTCCATAGGCCAATAAAAAGCTACGCTGAGCGCAGCATGATACGACCGCAACAAGTTTAACCCTGTACGTTGGAGGCCTAATATGGATAGTCCATTGCTTTGGTCACATGAAGCCCATGGTGGACTTACAAAGTTTTTTGACTCATGCATCCTGTGGTGGACTTAAAAATGCATTTTTGACACATACATCTAATACAAAAACATGTAATAACAACAACTTAATTTTAAGTATAAAACTATTTGCCTTGACACTTTTAAAATTGGTGTTTTTGGCCCCTTTGACCCCTAATTTCTCGAAAACGTTAAGAGATATTCCAAATCTGATTGAAAAACGCAGCAAGGGAATTCCACAAGGATTCCAATGAAAAAAAGAATTTGAAAATCGGACCAAAAATCAAAAAGTTGATTTTATGGGCGTGGCCTGTCTTTAGCCCCCTGAAACAATGTAATGGTGAAATACATATCAAAACCATTGACACATTTAGTAGACAGAATTTTATGAGCACTTCAACAAAAAAAGAATTTTCAAAATTGAATGAATAATGAACATTCTACAACAGTTTTGTCAATACACCCGTTTTGCCCCTTTGGCCCTTTTTTCTGAAACAGAAGGGGCCACAACCCCAAAATACAAAACCAACATTCCTTTAGTGGATATAATCATCATATTTAAACTTCATAACAATTGGGTGGCCCACTACAACTTAATATTGAAAAAAAAACTATTTGCCTGGACAAACTTTTATAAATGGCGTTTTTGGCCCCTTTGACCCCTAATTTCTCGAAAACGGTATGAGATATTGCAAATCTGATTGAAAAACGCAGACAGTGATTTTTATAAGGATTCCAATGAAAAAAAGATTTTGAAAATCGGACCTCAAATAAAAAAGTCGATTTTTGGGTGTGGCCCCTTATAGCAATTAAACGGTACAAGATACATCAAAGGTGTTGTTACATTTTGTTGACAGAATTTATTGAGGAATACAATAAAAAAAGAATGATCAAAATCGGATGAAAATTAAACATTCTACAGACGTTTTGTCAATATACCCATTTTTGCCCCTTTTGCTTAAACGGTAGGGGCCAGAAACCCCAAATGCAATACCAACCTTCCTTTAGTGGTTATAAACATCATATCCAAATTTTATAACAATTGGTTAACTACAACTAAAGTAATCGCACGGAAACCAAAGTGTCTACAGACGACGACAACGCCGACAACGACAACGACATCGCCATAACATAATATGATCGCAAAAAATTTGCGGTCGTATAAAAACACTATTTTTTTGCCTTAAAGGGGCTGTAACCCCGATAAAGGGTCATCTGACAACTTTGACCATATGGAGACTTTTGTAGAGCTAAATGAGCTGAACATTTAAGCAAGCAACAGCTTTTCTCTATCTGCAATAGTTTTCATTCCATAGGCCAAAAACACTATTTTTTTGCCTTTAAGGGGCCATAACCCCGATAAGGGGTCATCTGACAACTTTGACCATATGGAGACTTTTGTAGAGCTAAATGAGCTGAACATTTAAGCAAGCAACAGCTTCTCTCTATCTGCAATAGTTTTCATTCTATAGGCCAAAAACATGAAAAAATGCTATTTTTCACCTTTAAGGGGCCGTAACTCCCATAAGGGGTCATCTGACAACTTCGACATAATGGAGACTTTTGTAGAGCTTTTGATGCTGAAGCAGTAGCCTGGCATCAGATTTCATCTATCTCTTATACTTTTTGATTTACAAGCCAAAAACAGTAGTCTGACGCCCCTGGTCTATTTTTAGCAACGACGGCCATGTTTTTCGTCGAATCAAAAATCCCCACATCAGTTCTGTGGGGGATACCCTAAAGTACCACCAGACCAAATTTGGTTTGAATCTGTGCAGCCGTTTCAGAGGAGAAGAAGTTTGAAGAAAAGTTAACGACGACGACGGCGGACGACGACAACGACGGACGCCAAGTGATGGCAATAGCTCACATGGCCTTTGGCCAGGTGAGCTAAAAAGCAGGTGAAAAGTGAAAGATTACATTCTATGAAAACCATGCCAATCCATAATTCACTTTCAACAATAAACAAAAACACCATTCTGAATTAAAGGAACAAGAAGAATGATTTGAAACAACTGAAACCTGACTTACCACACAAATTTAGTCTATATATCCAGCTTCTGAGCACTACAAAAATTATCCATCAAATAATTACGTGTACATAAATAAAAGTGGATGTAGTCATAATTACATATGATGAAGGGCATAATTCAGAATATATAGCTATTAATATAAATTTGACAAGAGGCAGACATTTTATTGATGGACATTGGATTTCTGATTCACCATTAACAATTACCATGTTAATCTGATGGAATATTGTTTAAAATCAAAGTAATGTTTGTTTTCCAGAATCCTACTCATAAAAAAGATTTTGACTCCACTCTGTCTACAGGCGCGAGTCTAGGATTTGATGTAAAGGGATGCATGGTAAAAATATATACAAAATCTAGGATTATTATTCGAGAAATTCAAGATTTTAAGACAAAAATTTATTCTAGAAGGGCTCATGCTAGATGCGCCCCAATCTGAATCTGGGCCTGTGTCATTAAATAAAAAATACTCCTGCACAATTATGTTCACCAACACAAAGTTGATAACAAGTAATTATAAATAATACTATGAGCGAGCTAACAAAAGGATACCCTGGCTTCAAATTGAACATTGTACTGCCAAAAAAACCTCAAGTCCAATTATCTCCCCTGAATGATATCTGAGAGCAATGAAAATTCTTCATTTCCTAATAAGCAACAACTTGTGAAAGTGTTGTGAAATTCTTTTAGGACCTTCATTAGCTACATTAAAAAGTGAACAAGTCCTACCTCAGCCTGATCCCCTATCAGACAGATAGAAAACCAAATTTTATATTCCACTGCTTAATCTGGCCACAGGCAGAGACAAATATCCACTGTGCAGGATAGCTTAACTTTCCCCCTCCCAAACTAAAATTGTCACCTTTAATCAGACACAGAACAGCATGGAAAACTCATTAGCTAAAAATGTTCACTGCAGACTACAGCTCCTCAGAGACTCAGATAAAATGTCTGATATATCTATTATTTCATTACCAGACTCATAAATAGGAACCAAATCAATGTTTCATAAAGCCACAAAAATATTCTAAAAGGCAATAACTTCATGCTGATCATTTTGCTACTCAATGTTTACAGTACATTGTATTATGATCTAATTATAATCACTTCCAAGTACATTTTCCTGTTTTATTTATGTCATGTATGTCAAACAAACTTCGTATAATCAAGGGCCATCGCCAGGTTGCTGAAAAGGGGGGTGTGGGGGAGGGTCTAGAAGGGCGTCCCCTCCCATTTTGAGGAAAATTTTTAAAAATTGGACCGATTTAAGATGGTTTTGGTGCATTTCTGGTCAGTTTTTATTATTTATTTTCAACACATCCCCCTTTTGACAGCCTTGATAATATCATATTGTGGCCTTTCATCACTTCCAACTGATCTGCACCCTGAAGAATTTGAACCTTTTACATGTTTCAGGTACTTTGATTCAAATGGCTTGATTTCTATTGAAACTTGACAGCTATCATTGAGTTTGGATGGCTGTTGCATTTTTCATGAGTCTGACCTTAAGCTGACTGCTATCAAATTTTTTTATTTTAAGAATTATAATAGTTCTGATCAATTAAAACTGGGGATAAAAACTCAGAATGAACAAATTCCAATATCTAATACAGACTGACAATGACTGAAACAAATTTGAGGGAAAAACAACATAAAACATTTTTAGCCCCACGAACAAAAATCCAGGATCTGCACCCTAAATTCCCATTTCAATTTGATCCTTTTACATGTTTCAGGTACTTTGATTCAAATGTCTTGATTTCTATGATTTATCAAGATACTTGACAGCCATATAATTCCATCCTTTGACATTTTCATCATTTTTGATTGCTGGTGCATTTTTTAGAGTCTGACCTTAAGCTGAGCTGCTATCAAAATTTGTTTTTTTTTAAATATAATAGTTCTTATCAATTAAAACTTGGGATAAAAACTCAGAATGAACAATTTCCATTATCTAATACAGACTGAAACAAATTAACTTGAAAATTAGCTTAATTTTTTTAAGAGTCTGGCTGTTTTGAAGAAATAAGTTCTGGTCAATTTAAAGTAAACTGAGAATAGAAAAATGCACAATTTGAAAATTTTATACAGACTGGACATTATCATGATAATTCTATTAAGAACCTTACCATATTTTGTTGGAAGTTTTATCTCGTACATGTATTGTGTAACAAAAATCTCTTCCTTATTTACGTAGAAAAAAATAGTTTCATTTAAAATGTTTACAACCTATTTCAAGTATGCATAAAAAGTTTAAATACTCCATTCTTTGATAGAATTATAGGTTATAGGTAAAAATATATTTACCTGTCAAAATTCATGGTAGAAATATGTAAATGTTATATTTTACTGCTGAAGTTCAAGTGACCTTGATTTGTATTACTAAATTTATACTCTTGATAAAGGACCTAATACTCAAGCAATATATTAAGCCACGCTCAGAACACTGTTCCAAAAATTTTCAACAATATGACCAGTAATGTTGAATATTGACTTAGTCAACAGGAAGTAAATATCTGAGAGACCAAACTTAGATACTTCATAGGGAAGCCATATACCTAATTCCAAGCCACTGTAATTTGTAGTTGCGGAGAAAACTGTTAAGAATGTTATGTTGCGCACGGAAAGACAGATTATGAAAATTATTTTAAAAGGAATATTTTATCTATAAAGGGCTGATACATGTGGGCTGATAAGGGCTTTATTGTAAAAAGCTTTAACATAGTTTTTATTACAGCAATAAGTTGTGAGAAAAAAATTGAAAGAAGATGATAGATTTTGGACTAATTATCGTTACTGATTTACCCTCTCAGACAAGTTCTGCATGTTACAGAGGAATTTTCTTATCTATGGCACTTTGACAAATCTGCTAGTAAATCTTGTGCCAAGACAGAAACAATGTTATATAATACCAAACAACTCTTATAAGTGATGCATAAGGTACTGGCCTTTATCCTACAGAAATGTTGGCATGTACTTAGGTTAACCTCTAGCTGTATAGTAATGTAGTTTTTGCATATGATAAATAGTGAAAGGGCAGATCCAGGCCCAAACTCAACATTTGGCAGAAAAATTTGGATATATAAAAATCATCGAAGCATGGCCAAAGTGGGCCCCCCTTAGCCAGTCAGTGGCCCGCCCCCCTTTTCGAAATTACTGGATTCCAAACCTTCAATTGAGATGAGGAATAAGTGTATGCCACACAGCTCACAATCCAAAGGCTTCTTTAGATCCAAACATTTAGTTATGATTTTGTTATGTACAAGATAATATTTCAAACAAATTGCATATTAAAAGCTTTCTTTTCACACAAAAAATCCTGTACACATGGTATGATGGTAATGCAAAAGACTAGAGAATTTATGGCTCATAAAAGCCCTATAAACCACTGGAAGCCTCTTAGTAAACGTTCTCACAGTCAGTAATACAATGTCATTCAATACATCAAAACACTATGAAACTCATTAAACAATGAATTCTAAACACATGTTAACAATGTCTAACAACTGACAGGACAAGACCCTCAGACAAGACCATGGTTTTTCTCAAAAATATGTTCTTTAAAAATTTCAATGAGCTTTATTGTCTTTGCTTATGCGGTCTTAAATGTTATACATTTGCGAGAGATTTGCTCAATTTCAAACAGGTTTCACATTAAATAACTAACATGTAGTCACATCCTGATCAAATGTGTATACAGATATATATAGATACATGTGCACTCCCGGGTGTGCACTGCACAAGGTATATCACTTACCAATTAATAATAGCTTATTTCCTTAATAATATCAATTGTGTTTTAATCCAGAACTTGTTAAAATTAATTATTAAGCAAATGAAACATTTACCAAATCATCAGATGTTCCTTTCTCAGCACTTAAAATAAAAGTTTTACAAGATCCTCCATAGTCAAGTTTCCTGTACACAAAAATTAGTTATTAATCCACTTAAAAAATCCTGATTACAACATAAAAGAGTACATGTGACCCACTACAACCACCAGCATGACCAGACGTCAACCCCCATGTAAAAACAAACCAGTTGATGATGTAACTGGATTCCTGTCTATCAAAATAATGGGAAGTTTCCTGCTAATCAAAAACATGAGGCTCACCACAGGGATGCTGCTGCATTGGAATTATTACATAAAGGGGAATAACTGTGCATTCTTTATAATATTTTTTTATTGAATTTGATTGCTTGCATTTGAAAACATTGAAGTAACATAAACCATTGAAACTAAATATTAGTACACTTACAAAATATAGTTTAAGAGGACCTGTCATGCCTGTGCTATTGCTAATTGCAGACTCTTGAAACTTCAAAAGATTTTGATGTACATGTCATATTTAATTTCTAATCAATATAAAATTAATCAAATATAAGTCAAGAGTAATAATTTTCTACAAATAATACACCACATTTGTTTTAATGATGGTGCCAGATTTTATTCAATCAATCAATCAATTATGTTGGTATTCCCTTTATCAAATTGGATAACTATAAATACTTTGAGCTACACATACCTTTTCTCTTTTTTTTTGCATATTTTTCTAACGTAATTTAAAGATACATGTACGTACATTATAAACCTTGTAGCAGAATAAAGACAACATCTAGCACTTAACAGTATAAACAAATATGAAAACATATTCATAAATACAAGTAACAAGACTAGCAACAACTTACTGTGAAAGTACTAAATACATAGAAATCAAACTGTCGTGGATTGGAAGTATACAATGTATTGTATTTCATGGATTTGTTAATTTGTGGTTAAAAAAAAATTCTCTATTATAGCGAATTAAATGTTTCGTTCCCTAAAGCTGAACAGAAACTCATCAAGGTACTTTGGAGTACTGGTGCTTAATCTATCTATAGAATTTTGATATGATAGAATCTTATCTTTTTGATCAGTTTGAACTCAAATCTTCATTGAAAATGAAAACTACTCATAGGTAGATGATTTTTAACTGAAGGAAAAAAACTCCTATCTTCTGAGAGATATTGATGATTATTGCAACTTAATATTTTTTTTTATGACTTTAATGTTTTAAACAACACTTTGACATTTATTTTGCACATTTTCTTTTGTATATATACTGTGTTAGAGATATTTTGCCAATGTGAAATTTTCAACATTTTTCTATTCTTTTTACACTAGTAAAATGTTTCCTTCATACAACAAGATAATCTCCTCTCTATAGATGTGAGTTTAAACTGATCAGAGAGATCAACTTCCATTGTAATCCTCCTATTAAGTAAGGGTACTCCAAAGTACCTTGATGAGTCCCTGTTCAGCTTGGGGTAATTAATCATTTTATTCGCTATAAAATCAATGTCTAATTCTCTGTTCCCTGAGAATTTAAATTTGTGGAGGAAACCACAAAAATTGGTACCCCATGAACATTAAATACTTTCATAGTACATGTATACAGAAAATGCCAATAAGCAAAGGATAAAGCATGCCATTAAGTTTGAAATAAATACACCAATAAACCATAAATATACAGGTAACAAAATAGTGAATTATTTCTGCAGCATTATCTTATTGTATTCCATGCTTAAAATTTTTATGGGACATCTTATAACAATCAATACCCAGCTTTTTAAAGCTGTTTTAGTTAAAGTGTACTTGTCATAGTAAGAGACAAGAAATCTGTAAGCTTAGTGATTCCCCCACTTTTGAAAATATGCCTTGTATTAAATTATAAACAAGTGCGAAGAAAATACATAATGATGGAACAGCTAAAGGACATAGGTAAAACAGTTTAATCCACCTCTTGTTCGAGGCAGGAATATAATTACCCCGTATATTAAAAATTTGACATTTATAATATATTTTTGAAAAAGCTTTGAAGAAATTTAATTTTAAAGGAAGAAATTTTCATTTCCTAGTTCCTTAAACATGTAGCTATTGCTGCAAGCTGACTACAAAAATAATTCACTGAGGTATAACAGGATAAAAAGAACAAACTTGGCATGCATATCATGGATAACAGAGGGAACAGTACAAAGCATGCTTGGTAGTCAACAACACAAACCTTGTCAATTTTGTCCATGCATTTCAAGTCACAGTTTGCATGAGTGAAAACATTCAAGTGATTAGGAATAGTGCAAGGATCTTCTGTGGGGTTCACATTTATGCAAGCAAGAAGCGTGTCAGCTGACTTCACAGTCCAATCAGCTTGAGCGACAGTTTCATCAGCAGAAGATATGAGTTTTCCTACCTCCTCATGAGCCTCTAATATGAAATCATCTGTACATGAGCCTCTCTTTGAACTGTCACCATCTCCTTCACTGGCAATGCTGATTCGGCCAGCACTCGTCATGTACACCTCATGACTTTGACCTTTTGTCACTTCAGTCTGAGCTGGCACATTATTTGTAAAAACTTCATTTTTCGATTCTACCAGTTCTATAACTGGTTCTATTTCTCCCTGTGACAAGTCTTTAGCACCTTTGAGATCAGTGTTAACACTAACACCAAGAGTTGTCTCTCTTTTAATATCATTGAGCTGTTGGTCTGGGGATAGCACCTGGTAACTCCCTTCTGTCGTTGTTGAGGTTACGTCTGACGATTCACTACTATACATGTCTTGGAGGGAGGCGACAAATTCAGTATTTGGCTCCTCCCCCTCACTAGATATATAGTCCAGCGTGTCAGCCTTTTGATATGATGATTTCGCTGCTTTGCGCAGGTCTGATTGCTCAGCCTGTAATTTGTCTATATTGTCTCCTTCCCCCTCCGATGAAATATAATCCATTGAGTCTAGCTTTCTTAAATTATAAGGCACAGGTTGTTGCTTTAAAAGATCAGCATTTTCACATTTTAGTTCGGCAAGATTGTCTGTTTCATTCTCTGATGATATGTAATCGATAGACTCAAATTTATTAAATGTAACATTACGTGATGATTTTTCATGAGGCTTTTTATCATTAGAATGGTTCAAGCTATTCAAACTTAAATCTAAATTGTCTTTCTGCTCAATGTGGTTCGTGTATATTTCACCAATAACAGTTCCGCTGTCATTTTCACCAACAGAATCTGAATTTGACTCCTTTGTAACCTTCTCCCCACTAGAATCATGTATAACTAATGGATTAGAATTATTTGAAGATGAATTTTCACTCATTTCTTGGTTTACAATAACATCGTCTGATTCAAAACTGGGTCCTCCAGAGTTTTTATCGATGCTGGATCTTGGAGTATCTAGACTTGTTTGGTTTGACCATAAAACTGTTTGCCCATCTTTAATGGAGGATACAGTATCAAAACTTGTCTCCCTTGACAAGGTGGGGCCACTGTTTTCTGTGATGTCACTACTATCATCAGACACATTGTTTACACTATCACCATTAGTAACAGTTGCTATGACACCAGATATCACATGGTTAACTAGTTTGTTAGCAAACTCTTGTACAGCATCTTGTTTGGGTCGTTTTGTTCCATTTGCTAAAAACAAATAAATAATTTAAGTGCAATAATCTAATGTTTTTTCTAGAAATATGAAAATCAATCATCAAAAGAGAAAAAGGGATAATCCAAGCTACTAATGGATTCATTTATTTTCTAGGGTACCAATTTCAGTGGTTTGATGAAAAAGGATCCGTTCATGGATTCTTAAATTCGTGGTTCTTCAGTCTCCACCATACAGATCAATGTAGAATTTTCTTTTCATTGGGTATCTTATTTCATGGGTCAAGGCCATCCACGAAAACCATGAAAATTGATACCCCACTAACAATAATGAAACTACAGTATTGGACAATACTGCCATGTAGATGCTGTATACTAAATATTAAGGGACTTCGATAACAAGTTGCTGAGAAAACTAAGACAATTTTTTCCTGCCTGCCAACCAACTTTCACCAATTCACAACCCAGATTTTTCACTTAGTTAGTTAATGTCACACTGATCAAAAATAATCCCTCCAAAATCATCTAAATATGAAGTCTGTTACCAAATATCAGCAAGCTAGAATTTATAACAGCTAATTCATGAGAAAAAATAAAGAGATGAAAGTCATGACAGAAACAGTATACCCCTTCAAAGTGGGGCATAACTACATGTATATATATAAGTAACTTGCCTTTCGGGTGAATTTTCAAAGATATTTTTCCTTTGCATTTGCCCCTTACCTTTAGCCCGAGCTTTAAGTATTTCCTGTCTGACTGTCTGTGGTTCTTCTCCACTGATCTTACGAAAACTTGAACTTTCTACAATCTCCTTATCATCTGACCCCTGGACTAGGTCAAGGTTACCACGCATGGGGTCGACAGTTGACAGATAGTCTGTTTCTACAGGTAACTCTTCAGGTGATGGGGTAAGAACAGGGCCTGATGAAATTAAACATAAAAACAAACTGTGTTTATAAGACATAGTGTTTTCCATTGTGATTTTTAAATAATCATTTATTTATGATGGTTTTGTCCTTATTCCACATCTTCCTTTTAATAAGAAGAATCTCTTTAAGATCTGGACACATACAAAGAACTTAACAAAAGTGTGAAAAACAGAACAACAGGGAACTGAAAAAGTACTTAAAATTTTGAATTAAAATAAATTTTTTAGTCATAAATTTAGTGGCTTGACCCACAAAAAAACACGTAAATTTCACAGTATTTTATATATCTTTTATATTATATCCAGTTTTGTGTTTGTTTAATGTACATGTAGTTGTATTGTGTATTGAATCTATTCAAATTACTCAAATTATTATTTTTTTTCCTTGATTGTAATCACAAAGAGTTTGGGCACTATTTTAAATTGGTTTTATTTAATATCTGTATATGTATCTGTCCTATTAACATCATGTCTATAAAGATGAATATTCTCATAGCAACAACAAGGAACTGCTAACCCTTCCAGAGCACCTCAGTTCTTTTCATGGGAGTTCAATCCTGTTACTGGGGCAGTTTTATTTAGTTATTTTCCTTCTTCTAAATTAAAATTATCAATTTGTTTTTAACTTTCCAACTTTTTAGTAAAGATCAACACAAGAGTCTTTAATTTTGTGAACATGCAGAACAAAACATTTTCAGCATAATTGAATTAACTGCTTTTGTTTACACCTTCTTTTGATTTTTTTTTACTTGAAAATTATTACCTGAAGAGGTACCCAGTAGTCTCCCTTCTTTTAGATTATCTCCCTTGCCATGATCATGTGACTGAGCAGCTTCCTTTACTTTGACATCATGTGGGAAAGCATTGACAGCATCCTCTATTAACTTCTCTGTAAAATATCTGGCAAACTCATCAATACTAGCATTTAACAAAAGCTCCTCTTGTTTAACACAGTCATTTCTTTTACCTCTATTTGCTCCATCGCTCTTTTGACCACTGCTGGTTTCCTTTTTTACATCCCTGTCTGAGGGTTCATGGGGTATGTTAGAATCTTTTGAAGTTCCATTTGGTGAATGAGAATCCTTAGATTTCCCTTCTCCACTCCCTGACTCTTCATTATACCACTCCAACAATCCAGCGTCAGAAATGCTAGAATTTACCATTTCCTTAGCTATCCCAACGGCCACTGCATTGTTGTGTACATCAGTAGGATTTTCAACATTTGAAGCATCAAAAATCATCAAACCAGTGTCAGTTATTTCCTTTATTTCGAGACTATCATCAACTTCCTGTTGATTCTCAGGTAAGCTTTCAATCCTACTCAATGTCTGGTGTAGTTTTGTGTGATCTAAAACAGTCATTTTATGTTTCTCTAATACTGAAATGTCACGATAACTATTGTGAGGTGTGAAGGGTGTCGCCTCACCACTCTCTGATCTAAGTCTAGTGTAGTTATCATTGTCTGACTGGTCTAAGTTCTCTAAAGTCGATCGCTTCTGTTTAATTTTCTCAATCATCTCCAGACTGTTAAAACTAGGCAGCTGTCTATCAACAGCAAACTGCTCTAAATTACTTTCCATGTAGCTATTTTGAGGAGTGTATGGGACACTCCCCCCTTCATTGTCTGTAACATCAGCACTTGTACTCTCAGTTGACCTTAGACGACCCTTCTTTTCACGAAACTTTTCCATCATTTCTGCACTATTTAAGCTTGGCAGTGTGAAATCCTTCATATGAACATGTCCCGAAGAGTCGATAAAACTATTAGGTGGTGTAACGGGATAGCTGGCGAAGGCTGAGCCAGGCTCAGATGTATGGGCAGAGGAACCCTGGGAGGTTCCACTAACTAGATTGGCAGAGTCGAACATAATGTCTGCCTCGTTGAAGTCCTCTAAGTCAACGGCACTGTTTATATTAATTTCAGGTATCAGTGATTTTCCATGTGAATCATTTGAAGACAAAGGATCTAAACCAACAAGCAAGTCAACATTCATTGTGGAATTCTCTACTGATTTCTTGTCATTTGAATCGCCCAAAAGGTCAAAGTTCAATTGCTCAGAAGGTTTTGAGTGCAAATTGTTTGCATTGGTACCAGAGAAAATATCATACTCATCCATTAAATTCTGGTTTGTACTGGTTTGAGGCTGCTTTTGGCTACTTTGGTTATTTGAAAAGTTCAAAAAGTTAAAATCATCCATCAGAGCAGACGACACAGCAGTTTCTGACCTGTTTTCACTAGTTTGTACTGGAGTTGAGGTCAAAAGGTCAAAATTGTCCAATAGCTTTACTTGATTCCCTGAGGAGTTACTTGATTGGTTTGTTTCTGATTCAAATTCTGTCAAGAAGTGTTGAATTATGGGTAAAACCTGTTTTCTTGAAGCTTTGATCAGTCCTTGATGGTAACATTTTGAGTGTTTTAGTTCTGACTGCACTTCTGTGAGCTCTAAGTTCGGATCTGTTGTCTTTGTCAAACTGTTTACAATCTAAAAGTAATCAAATAAAACACATTTTGCTTCAGTTGGACAAAATTTAAATTTTCCGCCAAGCTTTGCTCAGAAAATGCACATGGGAATGATTTGAAACTTAGAAGATGGTTTAGTATGACAAACTGTACGCCCTTAAACAACTTCTAGATCTTTCAAACATCTTCTTCCTGTTTGAGACTGGGCCGAAATGAAAAATCGACTTGAAAATTTCCTTCAAGCTTTTCTCAGAAACCGTACATTGGAATGATTTGAAATTTTGAAATTTACAAAAGAATAAACCAAATGTCAAGAGGCTGTGAAAAATAGTTGTTAAGAAAACATGTTTTATGTGATTAATCTAGTAAAAATAAAATAATCAGGAAAACTCTTAAACTCTTAGCAGTAAAAAAGAGAACTAAATGGTTTCACCTGGCCTGGGCGCCACAAAGCTTGAAAAATTACTTAATCTGAGAATATTCTCAACTCATTGTGACATCATTGGTTTAAACAGTTTTGATTGGAGTTGCCATGGAAAATAAGAATATTTTCAGACTTAAGTATTTTTAAAGTTTTGTGGCGCCCAGGCCAGGTGAAACCATGTAGTTCTATTTTTTACTGCTAAGAGTTTAAGAGTTTTCCTGATTATTTTAGCCAGATCCTCAACCCATTTCTGGTTATGTGGTAGATTCATGGTAGGGTCTAAGAGAGGAATTCCCTCCCATTGCTTAGAACATTCGGAAAAAATAACCAGGATAATTTCATGCATTATGGTTTTTGACAGAAAATGGACTGTTTTCTGTTTATAAATAAAAAAATTAACAGACTAAGTAAAACTATGCAAGTCCACATAAAAATTAGAAATTAATAACAGGTTAGAGCTTAGTAACAGCCTGTGGCCAAGTGTTCTTGTCTTCTAAAGTTCTCTGATTAAATTGAAGTTTTATCAATTTGATTTTTATTGTGTGTTTTTTGTGTGTGCTTTGTTCAAGGTTATCAATAGATGGAAGGTTGGGCCAACAAAACTAGTTTTACCCTACCACACCTTTTATGTGCCTTTCCTAAGCTTGGTTTTAGTTGGTTGTCCTGTACTCTTTATGTTAATTGTTCTATGTCCAGATATGGATCTTTACCTGATAAATTGGTATTAAGGTGGTTCAAGGGAATAAGCAAAATCCATCCAGTTTTAAAAATATTTTGCAGAATCAAACTTTCATAAATGAGCATTGAAAAAATGCCCCCAAAATTGGGGGTCACAGACCTCTTTCAGATTTATGATCTTGCGACGTTGGTGACCGAAAGCTTTGTTTTTCATTAGATTATAAAGGGCAGAGTTATTTAGCATCATTGTTAGCTGGAAACCCATCAGATTTTATTTATATTTCACAAATGACAAGATATTTACACCATTAAAAAAACTTGGGGTCACGGATCTGCTTTTCTAGCTATTAAAGAAAAAGTATTTTTTCCTACACATTTCTATATAAAAATTTGTCACACATTTTCCAGCCAATTATCTCCCCTAAAAATAGAACTTTTCAGGAAAAGCTTAATTTCTTTTTAATTATTTATGTTATAATGTTATATGTTTCAACTCTGCATTTATGTTTGTATTGTAAATAATTATTAATAAACTTAAACTTATAATTATTTCATTGATAGAATAAAATACAAAATTAAATTTTGCATCTTTTGTATTATTTTAAGTCATTTTAATTACAAATGTAGAATGCAGACTTAAAATTTGCAAGACGTCTGAAAAAGATGCTCAGTTTTATACCTCGGAATGAATGTATAACATTTTTAATCTAGGGCCAATGCCTGACCTTTGGTCACATTTAGGGCTGCAGGCTTTTCTACATTGTGGGTTTTTCAAATTGCTGCTTTTTATGTAAGTTGTGTTATGTACACTTGTTTCACAATTCATAATTGTTTTTAGTTAACTAGAGACGGGTCTGCCTTTATTCTAGTGTTCAATTCTAAAACAGATAACTGTTGGTTCATTTATTTTTGTGGGTACCAATTTTCGTGGTTTGATGAGAAAGGATCAGTTCATGGATTCTTAAATTCGTAGTCGTGAAGTCTGCAGCATACAGATCAATGTTAAATCTTCTTTTTGTGGGGAATCAAATTTTGTGGGCCAAACTCAAAACAAAAAATCTGTCAAAGTCAAAAATGGCCGGATTTCGTTAAACAGGAAGTAGGTGAGCAACAGACCTAAAATCGGTTCCCACCTTATGGGACCCCACCCTGATGCTGTATACCAAATATCAAGTGGCTGTGATTAGTAGTTGCTGAGAAAACTGTTAAGAAAAAATTTTCCCCGCCCGCACGCCGCCCACCGCCCGACATTCACCATTTTATAACCCGGATTTTTCACTCCGTGAAATCCGGCCAAAAATGATACCCCATGGAAAATAATTCAACCGCAGTATAATGATACCTTGTCAAGAAGTTGTGTATTGCAGGAATACACAATAACATCTCTGTGTATTTGTCCTTTGTCGTGGATCATCATAACAATAAGTCCATCTACGTGCTGACTCTGTGTAAATATATCTAGGTCACTCTGTAGGTCCGATCTTGTCAGGAAATTCTATAATAACAAAATATATATATGTATTTTTACTATGGTGTAAAGGGGAACACTTTTAGCAGCAATATTCATGTATTTCTCGAAGTTTGTTGTTTTCACTATTGAAGAAATTTTACATAGACATTATCTGCCAATAGAAATTGGTTTTAAGTGTGAGAAAGAGCTGTTTACCCATCTCTACTCTGCAGCGTCAGATAAACTTAATCATGACAGTAAAATCTATTGCAGTCTTTAATTTTTTTGTTATGTCTTCCATGTTTTGTCTTCTCTCTAGGACATAGAGATTGATTCTCCAAGCTCGGTATTTTTTTTATTATACTTTTATTTTACAATTGCAGCTCTAAATACCATATATGTATCAATACCAGTGTTTACCTCTAAGTCTGTACAGACAGATGACATGGCCAGTTTTATCTTGGTCCCTGATACAACCTTCATGTCCTTCTCCAGCAACTCCAATGTTGTCAAGTCTAAAAATAAACATATAAAAAGTAAGTACACCAAAAAATATTATTTATTCTATAAAACAATTGTTTTACAAACCATACACAACATAAATGTATATTGTGCTTTGTAAGAGATTATCAATATGGGGAAGGTTTGGTACAAAAAACTTTGAGGTTTAATCCCGCCACATTCTATATGAGCATGTCCTAAGCCAGAAATATCTGTCAAAGTTTAAATTTGTGTACTGGTCGACTTTATGTAAGGTTGAATGTCAAGAAGGGAGTCTTTCATTGGTATTTCTTGGATAGGTTCTGAATGGTATACATTTTGTTTCCATCTTGGGCCAAGTGCAAAACCTTGAGCAGCGATTGGAGGCTGCTAGCTGTTTTCCAATGTGGATTTTTAAATTACCTTTTATAAATATAGGTTGTATCACTTACACTTATTCCACATCTCATTTCCTTTTTCTATAGAACTAGCAAGGAAGCCTGAATTTCGAATCTAAATGATTTTTATGCTTCTTTATGTACAAATTGGCGGTGGTAAGTTCAAGTTATAAAATTTTGATAAGAATTATAACAAGAGGCTCCGAGGAGCCTGAATGGTTAACATGGCTTAATGTAAAAATATTTAATATTGCCAACAGCCTGTCATCACAGGAAACTATTGGAAAGCTCTATAAAGCTGAGATTTTAAGCAAGCAAATGTGTGGCACAATCTTCTATGGTACACAATCTTTCACATACAATTTACTATTTTTTTAAAGGGGAGAATTCCTTTAATGGTCATCTGACAATTTCGACCTAAAGGACAATTTTGTAGAGCTCAATTAGCTGAACATTTAAGTAAGCAAAATCTTTTCCCTATCCCCTATTGTTCATATACTATAAATCTATAACCATTATTTTTTGTCGTTTAAAGGGCCATAACCCCTGTAAGGGGTCATCTGACAATTTAGACCTAATATCTAAACTAGCTGAACATTTCAACAAGCAAAACCTTTTCTCTATCTACTATCGTTCACAATCTGTAAAGTTATAACCACTATTTTTTGCCTTTAAGGGGCCATAACTCCTTCAAGGGGTCATCTTACAATTTTTACCTAATAAAAAAATTTGTAGAGCTCAATTAGCTGAACATTTCAGCAAGCAAAACCATTTCCTTATCTTCTATTGTTCACAAAACCACTATTTTTGGCATTTAATTTCTAGATTCTCTTCCACATTTCTTGACCAATTCAATATTTAATTTTTCATTCAGTTTCATAAAATGTTTGACATTTTAAAGGAAATTTACCAAAAATTAACATATTTCAAAATATTAAAGATTTTTTAGGAGGCTGAAAAATCGTAGCAGGAGGGGTTGATAATCTAGGATATATTTTATATTGGCCTTATCAGTTTTAAGTAGAACAGAACACACTGTTTATTACCACTGATATCAGTTTTAGCTGTCTGTATATTGTTATACAGCTCCTCTCCATTGACATCTGGAAGCTGCTCCTGGAGTTTCCCCACCATCTCTCTGTCCACGTCCGTAGCCTTGTGAGCTGCTGGATTCATGTTCACTGTATCTACCAAGATGGTCCCTTTACATAGAAAGATTTATAATATTAATTGTGGTGCCTTCTAATCATGTTGTGTTAATTGTGACCTTTTCTTATAGATATACATGTATATTTTGTTTGTTGGTGTTTACTGGTTTTGATTCTGCCCTTTCTGGACTTTTACATCTGACATTCTGATGCCCCATTGTTAGAAGCAAAGAGGCACCAATGGGGCATTCGAGTGTCAAAAGTCCAAAAAGGCAACGACGAAACCGGTAAAACATGAACAATAAAAAGCTTCGCCGAGCGCAGCATGATACGACCGCAACATGTTGAACCCTGTATGTTTTAGGCCCAATATGGATAGTCTATTGCTCTGGACACATGCAGCCCATGGTGGACTGACAAAGGTTTTTGACACATGCTTCTCTGATGGACTTTCGACCCAGGGGGTAAAAATATAAATTTTCAATTTTGTATTCTACTCTTGAAAAGAATAATGTTTGGGGGAAAAAATAAAAAAATCGAAAATAAAATTATGATTACAGTCCCTTAAGTAATGAGCGAAAAAAAGGTGGGGGTTGCAAAAATTTATTCTTAAATTTAGAATTGCTACTTGGCAAGGATGAACTTGTAAAAAAAAATTTCTTAATCCGACAAGAAATAAAAAAGTTACGATTTTGGCCCCTTTTGGTCCCTAATAACATAACAGAAAAAAAGGGGACACAAAAATATATCTGCTACTTGACAAGAATACACTTGCAAAAAAATTGTCAAAATCTGACAAGAATTAAAAAAGTTTCGATTTCAGCCCCTTTTTACGTAACAGGTGAAAAAGGGGTGGGGTCGCAAAAATAAATTCTCAAATTTGAATTCGCTACTTCACAAAAATAAACTTGCAAAAAAAAATTTCAAAAACAAACCAGAAAAAAAAGTTTTGATTACGGCCCCTTTTGGCCCCTAATTACAAAACAAGTGAAAAAAGGGATGGTTGCAAAACTTAATTCTCAAATTTGGATTCGCTACCTGACAAGAATAAACTTGCAAAAAAAAATTTCAAAATCGGACCACAAATAAAAAAGTTTCGATTTTGGCCCCATTTGGCCCCTTATTACGTTAAAGGGGGAAAAAGGGGGGTCGCAAAATTTAATTCTTAATTTTTTTATCCGCTATTTGACAAGAACAAACATGAAAAAAAAAAAATTCAAAATCGGACCACAAATAAAAAAAGTTTTTATTTTGGCCCCTTTTGGCCCCTAATTACACAACGGAGAAAAAGGGGGCGCAAAAATTCCTCAAGTTCATTCTTTTATTGTAAGAAACATTCTTGACAAATTTCACAGCAATAGGCCATCTAGGACAAAAGTTATGGTGGAAACAAGTAAAATATTTGAATTTTTTGCCCCTTTAGAGCCCCTAATTTCGAAACAAAGAAAGGGGTCCCCCCTTTCTTTGTTTCGAAATTAGGGGCTCTAAAGGGGCAAAAAATTCAAATATTTTACTAATTCAAAATCAATCCCATTCATCTTTGTATGTTAAGGAACATCACTGTCAAATTTGATAGCAATTGGATAACTAGAACTAAAGTTATTGTGGAAACAAACAAAAAAGTAGTATTTTTGGCCCTTTTTTGGCCCCTAATTTCTAAACGAAAAATGGGGGGACCCCCAAAATCAATCCCATTCATCCTTTTATGGTAAAGAACATCATTGTCAAGTTTCATAGCAATCGCATAACTGGAACTAAAGTTATTGTGGAAACACTAAAAAGTTAACAGACACTGACGACGACGACGACGACGACAACGACAGCATCATACCATAATACGTCCGCAAATTTTTTGCGGTCGTATAAAAACAGCAACACAAAACACAAAATAAACTGTACGGAAATCAACAACACGAACTTGTCATAACATACCTCTGTTTCTTTCTTTTGGTGTTTTTTTATATACTTTATCAAACCAACTTATTTTTGTGACTAACCTATTTTGTATTTACGAGTTGCTGGGCTGTTTTGTGTCTATTTTTATTTACAAATCTAATGACAGAACACTGTTTATTACTAAGAAAATGGATTAAGCCATAATAAAAAATAAAGAAAGAATGTGTCCATGGGACACGGATGCCCCCGCTGGCCCCAAACAGGAAGTAGATTTCTGACAGGTCTGAAAATCGCAAAGGACATACAGTTTGTCATACTGATCCATCCTACCAAGTTTCAAAACATTCTGGTAAAAAGTTCCTGAGAAAAGCTTGACGGAAATTTTCTCAGTCATGTTCACATATTTTAACATTGGCCTTAGTCCCAAACAGGAAGTAGATGTCCGACAGGTCTCAAAATTGCTTAGGACCTATAGTTTGTCATACTGAACCATCCTACCAAGTTTCACATCATTCTCATGTATGGTTCTTGAAAAAAGCTTGACGAAAATTTTCAAAGTCTCAACTTTTTAGTACGACATGATTAGTAAGATATCAAACAGGAAGTAGATGTCCGACAGGTCTCAAAGTCGCTTAGGACATATTGTTTGTCATATTAAACCATCCTACCAAGTTTCAAATCATTTTCATGTATGGTTCCTGAGAAAAGCTTGACGAAAATTTTCATAGTCATGTTCACATATTTTAACATTGGCCTAAGTCCCAAACAGGAAGTAGATGTCCGACAGGTCTCAAAATCCCTTAGGACGTATAGTTTGTCATACTCAACCATCCTACCAAGTTTCAAATCATTCTCATGTATGGTTACTGAGAAAAGCTTGACGGAAATTCGTATGGATGTACGGACGGACGGACGGACGGACGGACGGACATGAGTAAAACTTAATGCCCCCCGACATGTCGTCGCGGGGGCATAAAAATAATTCCTACATTCTCATCCAAATTTCTTGAAAATATGGGGCAAGAAAATAGACCAAAAAGGGACATTATTTGCAAAAAATCAAAATTATTTTTTTTGAGGGGGCTGAAAAAAATGGGGCGTGAGGGGATGAGAATCTAGGATTTTTTTTTATATTGGCCTTAATTTGTGAAATTATTTTTGCTGATGATTATAATAGTTGCTGAGAAAACTTTACAAAAGTCATTTCCCCATCTCACCATTCACCACTTTATAACCCAGATTTTTCACTCCAGCCAAAAAGTAAGATATGCTGCATTTTTAATGCTGTGCCCTACTTAATATACATTTAAAGCTTGATGCATTTGAATAAACTTTCATTACTGAAAAAAAAATTCCTTTAACTTGAAAGATGAAAGGTTTTAATATTTAACAAATCTGTTAAATCAAAGAAATTTAAGTATCTTTTATGCTGCAAGAACATTCTAATTATAGTGTCTGTAGTTAATTAAAGGTAATTAATAATTATGCAATTTAGCCATCTGCCAAATTTCATGCGATGGGCAAAAATTATGGCCCATTGGACATTCCATAGATTGTATTTCTCACCATACAAGAAGTTAAGGATGATATCATCATATGACACATCTGGCCCTTCATAAATTTGATAACTCACCATACAAGAAAGTAAGGATGGTCTTATCATAAGACACATCTGTCCCTTCATAAATCTGATAACTCACCATACAAGAAAGTAAGGATGGTTTTATCATATGACAGCTCTGGGTTTCCATAGATTTCATCGAAGAACACTTTTGCTATCAGTGTTGCACAAGAACCAACAGGAGCAATGGTGATCTGCACACTGAAAAAAAAAGAAGAAAAACAGTCCTTATCTAATCTCATGCAAAAAAAAAAAGTTTTTAAAAGTTTGCATTTAAATTATGTTAAACTGACAGAAATCTAAACACAGTCCAATAAATAACAGATTCATAACAAACTGTATGATTTTTAACAAATAAAGGGCAATGGTAAACAACAGATTTATAAAAACTGTTGTCTACCATTGCTTTTCTTTAGATTAAATAAAAACAATTGGTCAACATTTACTCAAGTTATCGCACGGAAACCAAATGTTCCCAGACGACAACGACGACGACAACGACAACGACAACGACGACGACGACGACGACATCGCCATAACATTATACGATCGCAAAATTTTGCGGTCGTATAAAAATTAAACAATGCAGTATTTATTGGACTGTGTTAACATTTCAATGCATTTAACATTGCAAGTAATTTCCTGTGATCATGTATATATACAAAGTTTTAAAGGAAATAATCCCAGGATTACATCTTTTTAACACATAATTTTTTTCAAAGATTCTCATGTTCTAACAGAAAAAACTTTTTTACCTTTGTGTTGAAATATAAAATTTCCAAGAAAATCTCTTAAAACTTGGATCATTTGTCAACAACGTAATAAAATGTCTCAGATGAATACTTAATTCTGACCTGACGTACGGAATCCAATAACATTTTCTACGAGAACTGAGACCACATATGGAGATATGCCATGTTATTAAGCAGATATTGAGTGACAATTACTGTGCCTAAATTGTTGTTTTTACAAAAGACCAACAAAATCAATATCTTTACTTATTGTAAAAATCAATTAATTACTAAAACCTTGGAAATTCCGAAGATAGTCAAAAGACAGAGTTGTCATGTTGTGGACCAAGATTTCAACAAAATGTTGCATACTGTTATGTCATAGGACAGATGCTGTTCGTGAGTTTGGATTCTTGTACGAACTGACTTTAGTAAAAGATAAAATCAATGTCCTTAGGGGGCCCAACCTAGAGGTCCGTGAAAGAGGGGGCTTAATTGCTTGAAATGTCAAATTTGTGATTTTAAAAAATCTGAAGCAACTTGGTCAATTTTATACAAAAATTAAAAATTAAAAAATCTCAATTTAAGGGGGGGGCAACTTGGTCTTAATTTCATACAAAAAATTAAAAAATTCTCTATTTAAGTGAGGGCGTACACCCCCTCCGCCCCCCTCCGGATCCACCACTGCTTTATATGAACTCAGCTTGTGCAGTCTGTCTTAATGTTTGAAATAAATTTCTGACAAATTATCAACATTTTATTTTTAATAAAAGCACATTAACCCCCATTCTGAATAAAAAAAACATTCTAAATATAGCTTGAAAAAAGAAACCCTCAGTAGATAGATCCAGTACAAAAAGGCATAAAATGGATATTTTCCCACCACTAAATGACTGGTAATAGTTGTCATCCGATAAGCATTGAGATACCAATTAACTGTAATTATTTCCTTCATAATAAGCCGCAGAGTACAAATTACTCCCAAAGTATACAGGAAATAAAAGATTCCTGGATTATATTCTCTTGTGACAAACCATTACAATAATCTAATATAGATTAGACAAGAGTTGTTATAAGGTGGACATGTGATTCCTTAATAGGATTTGACAGGGAAGAACAATATTGATATAGAAAGTGTAAATCCTCAATGGTCTTGAGAAACAATGATTGTCCTTCTGAAGAGACCAAAAAAAGGTTATAATAAAGCATAATAAAGCTAAGTTTCCAAATCCAGATCAATAAACTTAAACTAATCTTATATGAATATAATGAGAGCCAATAGCATAGTGGTTAAAAAATTGAGCTACTAACGGTATAGGGGTGAGATTTCATGGACTGTTGATCTTGACACCGTTTGCAAGGATAGTCTCAATGGACAAAAAGAAGTTGTCACATGTATGGGGGAAGCAATATCAAATGCACACTATAACTAGAGGCTCCCAGGAGCCTGAATCGCTCACCTGATCTCTTATGCCAACGTTTGAATAAATTTCACAAACTTTCAAGTATACAAAGTTGCAAAACAATCCTTTCAGTGGTTTCAGAGAAGATTTTTGGAAATCAGTTTAAATTAATAGAAAACACAGTTAAAGGGCAATAACTACTGTAAGGACCTTTTGATGCTGAACAAGAAAATTTGCTTCCGATTTTCTTTATCTCTTTTACTTTTTGAGTTATAAGCCAAAAACAATGGTTTGACCCCCCTGTTCTATTTTTAGCAACAGCAGCCATGTTGGTTGGTCGACATGTAAATAATTCACAAACTTGGTAGAGGACATCCTAAAGATCATGTATACCAAGTATCAATGCAATCCCTTCAGTGGTTTTAGAGAAGAAGATTTTTGAAAATCAGTGTAAATTAATGGAAAAAACAGTTAAAGGGCAATAACTCTTAAACGGCTGATCTGACAATTTAGACCCTAAATCACTTTAGTAGATCTCAATGAGCTAAACAATTCTGCAATGTTAACTTTTCCTCTAACTCTAACGGTTTGCAAGATATTGTCCAAAAACTGCAAAAATGGTCAAATTTGATGATTAAAGGGCAATAACTCCTATAAGGAGTCGTTTCACAACTTCAACTCAATGGAGAATTTCGTAGAGCTTTTGATGCTGAACCAGGAAGGTTGCTTCGGATTTTCTCTATCTCTTATACTTTTTGAGTTATAAGCCAAAAACAATGGTCTGACCCCCCCTGTTCTATTTTTAGCAACGGCGGCCATGTTGGTTGGTCCACATGTATATAATTCACAAACTTGGTAGAGGACATCCTAAAGATCATGTATACCAAGTATCAATGCAATCCCTTCAGTAGTTTTAGAATAGAAGATTTTTGAAAATCAGTGTAAATTAATGGAAAAAACAGTTAAATGGGAATAACTCTTAAACGGCCGATCTGACAATTTAGACCCTGAAATCAATTTTGTAGATCTCAATGAGCTAAACAATTTTGCAATGCTACTTTTTCCTCTAGCTCTAACGGTTTTCATGATATTGTCCAAAAACTGCAAAAATGGCCAAAATTTGATGATTAAAGGGCAATAACTCCTATAAGGAGTCGTTTCACAACTTCAACTCAATGGAGCGATTCGTAGAGCTTTTGATGCTGAACAAGAAAGTTGCTTCGGATTTTCTTTATCTTTTATACTTTTTGAGTTATAAGCCAAAAACAATGGTCTGACCCCCCTATTCTATTTTTAGCAACAGTGGCCATGTTGGTTGGTCGACATGTATATAATTCACAAACTTGGTAGAGGACATCCTAAAGATCATGTATACCAAGTATCAATGCAATCCCTTCAGTAGTTTTAGAGAAGAAGATTTTTTGAAAATCAGTGGAAATTAATGGAAAAAACAGTTAAAGGGGGATAACTCTTAAACGGCTGATCTGACAATTTAGACCCTGAAATCATTTTTGTAGATCTCAATGAGCTTAACAATTCTGCAATGCTAACTTTTCCTCTAGCTCTAACGGTTTTCAAGATATTGTCCAAAAACTGCAAAAATGGTCAAATTTGATGATTAAAGGACAATAACTCCTATAAGGAGTCGTTTCACAACTTCCACTCAATGGAGAGATTCGTAGAGCTTTTGATGCTGAACAAGGAGGGTTGCTTCGGATTTTCTTTATCTCTTATACTTTTTGAGTTATAAGCCAAAAACAATGGTCTGACCCCCCCTATTCTATTTTTAGCAACGGCGGCCATGTTGGTTGGTCCACATGTATATAATTCACAAACTTGGTAGAGGACATCCTAAAGATCATGTATACCAAGTATCAATGCAATCCCTTCAGTAGTTTTAGAATAGAAGATTTTTGAAAATCAGTGTAAATTAATGGAAAAAACAGTTAAATGGGAATAACTCTTAAACGGCCGATCTGACAATTTAGACCCTGAAATCAATTTTGTAGATCTCAATGAGCTAAACAATTTTGCAATGCTACTTTTTCCTCTAGCTCTAACGGTTTTCATGATATTGTCCAAAAACTGCAAAAATGGCCAAATTTGATGATTAAAGGGCAATAACTCCTATAAGGAGTCGTTTCACAACTTCAACTCAATGGAGCGATTCGTAGAGCTTTTGATGCTGAACAAGAAAGTTGCTTCGGATTTTCTTTATCTTTTATACTTTTTGAGTTATAAGCCAAAAACAATGGTCTGACCCCCCTATTCTATTTTTAGCAACAGTGGCCATGTTGGTTGGTCGACATGTATATAATTCACAAACTTGGTAGAGGACATCCTAAAGATCATGTATACCAAGTATCAATGCAATCCCTTCAGTAGTTTTAGAGAAGAAGATTTTTTGAAAATCAGTGGAAATTAATGGAAAAAACAGTTAAAGGGGGATAACTCTTAAACGGCTGATCTGACAATTTAGACCCTGAAATCATTTTTGTAGATCTCAATGAGCTTAACAATTCTGCAATGCTAACTTTTCCTCTAGCTCTAACGGTTTTCAAGATATTGTCCAAAAACTGCAAAAATGGTCAAATTTGATGATTAAAGGACAATAACTCCTATAAGGAGTCGTTTCACAACTTCCACTCAATGGAGAGATTCGTAGAGCTTTTGATGCTGAACAAGGAGGGTTGCTTCGGATTTTCTTTATCTCTTATACTTTTTGAGTTATAAGCCAAAAACAATGGTCTGACCCCCCTGTTCTATTTTTAGCAACGGCAGCCATGTTGGTTGGTCGACATGTATATAATTCACAAACTTGGTAGAGGACATCCTAAAGATGGGTATACCAAGTATCAATGCAATCCCTTCAGTGGTTTCAGAGAAGAAGATCTTTGAAGAAAAGTTAACGGACGGACGACGGACGCTTAACGATGACAATAGCTCACATGACCCTTCGGGTCAGGTGAGCTAAAAACCCTGAAGTTTTCTAGTTGCAGTAATTTTGTATATTACTATAAAACTAACAACCTATTCTGTTATGGCTGAAAAGTATGGGGTTCCCTCATGTCAGGTTGATAGGTCACGTTTTAAAATGTTTCAAGGTTGATTTGAATAAAGGCATGTTTTTAATGAGGGTTTAGGACATTTTCAATGAATTAACAATATTGCTTTTATTTTTAAATGGAGGTCAGAAGCTGCCCATCAAGCCTTGGGGTCAATTTCTACCCTACAGAGCCCCCAAATATCAAACTGATTATTTTCTCTTTGACAATAATCTAATATTCATAGTCCGTAGACAATATTATCTTGACATTACGATTCCAATCTCCAGTTTCCATAATTGGCTGTCGTCATTCTCTTTATGTTTAAATTAATCCCTGTATTCTCAAGGAAGCCGTAACAAACAAATCTATTCAAGGAAATAGAATTATTACCGATATCCAATGCAATTATACTGGTCTACATGAATGAATAAGGAAAGTACATACAATAGCCATTTTTCATGGATTTTTTTTAATAATGGTAAATAAATGCTCATTCAAAACATAAATGTTCATCAGGTTGTTGTTATCAAACCATTATAAAAGACATTAATAGTGCACATGTACTTGTCATCCATTTAATGGTGAAATCTGCGTAAACCATTACTACAAACAATTATTTACAAACCTGTTGTTGATTGGAAAGAGGGGATTACCACATTTATGATTTATGGATTTCCCCTTTCCTTCGAAAATTTTGTAATTTTTGTGTAGATTTCTGGCTAAATTTGTCTTGACCCCCCCCCTCCTTTCATCTCCTTAGTTGACTGTTTGTGGACCTGCCCCCTTTTTGAAATTTTCTGGATCCCCCCTGGAACATGTCAGTATATGGGGTAGATCCATTAATAGACAACCTCAAAAGAAACCCTGACTACTTACATAAAATAAACTGTTAACACAGAGAGATGTCACCATACCTAAGTCACTCCTGTTGTGACGTTCTTCGCAGGCGAGACAAAAATTGTGACAGGATTTTCGTACAGAAGATCCAGCCTACCATAATAGGTCAGGTTAAAGCGTCTGAGTCTACTTTCTCTTTTATGAGTCGAACTAAGAATGAAATCAAGCTAATATGTTCACCAAAGGATATGATAGGTTACGAATAAAAGAACAAATTGCTACCGGGTCACTAGGCCAAATTTTGAAGATTTTATATATAATAGTACCTGTGGACTACATTATAAAGCCAAGATAAACATTGCAATTAAGAAATTACATGTAAGTCTCCCAAATTCCGACCAGAACCTCCGAGGGTGGGAGACAGACATATCTCCAGTTTAACTGTAGCTGAAGCAGCTAAATCTGGCGGTGATGTGTGTTGGACTGGATGACCCATGGCACACAATAAGTCCTTTTTTTCAGTCGCAACAGAGGCTCTTTCAGCCTATAATCACAACTATAAAAATTCATCGATTGCAAATAAAGAGGTAACAACAACCTTAAATTAGAACCCACTGTAATAAATACATACATTTAGATAGGGCTTTAGAGTGATCAATTATTATTAAACATCTATTTTAATGACTGAGCAGTGAGTGCAATCTCATTAAATCTTTTACAAACAGAATCCAGAGTTTGGTAGAAAAACAGTCTTTAGAATTAAAAAAATAATACCAGATTTGCCATTTTCTGCCTCAAAGCAAATGACAGTAATAACATTTCACCGGATTCAATTTGTGTCTTAATATAGTGGAGAACAGAAAGGCTTTCTGAATAGAAAATTATCATGCTGTAAGGCTGCCCCAAGGCACGAGAAATAACAAGCCTTAGACTGCAATTAGTTAAATGTCAGGCAAGATCTAAACACCAATTTGTTGATATCAAAGTGCTAACAAAGTTTTGTGTTGATGATTGTAAATATTTTATAAGTGCAATTCACCAAATCCAGGGGAATATAGAGATGTTTATACTGATCTAAACGCTCATCATGTAAGGTCTGAATATTCAGAGAAAGACTTGTAAGGAATAAGGGAATCATATATATAAACAGCACTACATTTTGTTAAACAAATAAAGAAAATGTGTCCATGGGACACTGATGTCCCCACTGGCCCTACACAGGAAGTAGAAGTACGACAGGTCTGAAAGTTGCTTAAGGACATAAAGTTTTGCATTCAGACTGAACCTTCCTTCCAAGATTATCAAATCATGGACAGTTCTGAGAAAAGCTTGATGGAAACATGCTTTCATGTCAGGGTTCCCACTAATTTTCGGACACAAAATACAAGGGTTTTTCAAGGACTTTTCAAGGGTATTCAGGTCATTTTCAAGGATAAAAATAGTCCGCAAAAATTTAAAAAATCCAAAATTTTTCGTCCTTTTTTAATCAAACGGTCAACAAATCTGCATATTACAAAATACAGGCTTTAGTATAAAAAAAATTTACCAGATTTGCCACTTTCTGCCTCAAAGCAAATGACTGTAATAACATTTCACCGGATTCAATTTGTGTCTTAATATAGCGGAGAACAGAAAGGCTTTCTGAATAGAAATTATCGTGCTGTAAGGCTGCCCCAAGGCACGAGAAATAACAAGCCTTAGACTGCAATTAGTTAAATGTCAGGCAAGATCTAAACACCAATTTGTTGATATCAAAGTGCTAACAAAGTTTTGTGTTAATAATGATTGTAAATATTTTATAAGTACAATTCACCACATCCAGGGGAATATAGAGATGTTTATAATGATCTAAACATTCATCATGTAAGCTCTGTATATTCAGAGAAAGACTTTTGAGGAATAAGGGAATCATATCTATAAACAGCCCTACATTTTGTTAAACAAATAAAGAAGATGTGTCCATGGGACACAGATGTCCCCATTGGCCCTAAACAGGAAGAAGAAGTATGACAGGTCTGAAAGTTGCTTAAGGACATAAAGTTTTGCATTCAGACTGAACCTTCCTTCCAAGATATATCAAAATCATGGACAGTTCTGAGAAAAGCTTGATGGAAACATGTAAGTGTTCATCTCTAAACCCAGTCCCTGGAAAGTAGATTAAAGGGGTGGATAGGAGGGGGGTCTTATCTGGCAATCCCTTTAAAATAAGTACCAAATCCCACTTTACTGATTAGAATAAACAACCCTTCCCCTACCTAAAAATCCTGAATTCCCGGAGTTTTATTTTCCCAGTGAATTATTGAAATAAGCTTTTCCAGTGTCCCGGAAAACTACCGACCCTCATTTATTGTAAGACAGGTCTAAAAGTTGCTTTGGACTTTTGGTTTATCACACTGAACCATCCATTAGCTTCAAATCATTCTCATTTATGATTTCTGAGAACAGCTGGATTCCTGTAAATTAGTTGAACTCTAATACTGATATACATTTAATGAAGACTCCAGCTACCTCCAGAGACATAATACAAATAACATAAATACATGTATACAATCATAACAATTCCTACAAATATACAGATGGACAGACATGAGTAATAAATATATAACTCAAAGTTAACAACATAATCTAAGAAACATACATTTTACATTTATTTATTGTAAAAATATCTATGAGAATTCAAGCCAGGGTGGGCTGTTAGCATGATTCTTGATTTAAAAATATCTGCCAAAGTACATCCCAAGGATTAATACAAGTATATACACAGGTAAAATTTAGACATACTTCTGACATATGTGTGTAAAAACGTGTGTCTGACGTAGTGTACAAACGTACTTTAAACATATGTTTCTAACCGCTGTATGGTAAACGTATGTCATTTAATTGTCAAAACATACGTCAGACATACCTTTTTTTAAGCGTGCATCTAACATACATTTACCAGACGTATAGTTTCCTAAAATGTATGAAATTAGTGAGTTATTTATTTAGTGTGTTTTACTATGAAATAAAAATATTGCCAAGATAAATTTTGAACGTGCGTCAAACGTAAGCGGTTAGAAACGCCAGTTTAATATGCGTTGGATGACATGCGTTTAACGTACGCCAGACGCACGTTAAACACAGTTCACATTTTACCTGTGTAAGAAAAGACATCTTTCCAGAAACATTCCACTGTATTAGCTTCCTAAGATTTAAAACGATCTGTAAGACCTTTTACGGGACAGTGTGAAAGGCTTATATTCATGGATGTCAAGTTTCTATAAGCGGTTTGCTTGAAATTTGCCCCAAAAATTTAAAGATCAAAGGAAGCAAGAATAAGTCTGAAGACATAATGCCCCATCTTGCAACTTTAGAGAAACACGGACCAACGGCAGATGGACTGATCAACAGACCCAAACATTATATGCACTATTTTCAAAGATGGGGCCTAAAATTACAAAATTACAGAAATTTGCCGAATATTTATTTTAACGGGAGTGTGGAATGAGAGCCCTTCCTACACACCCAATTTATAGCATTAAACATTGCCTTATCTTCCTACATATTTATTACATGTACTTTAAAGATAAAAGAATGTTGAAAACGTAAAACACTGTAAATGTTGAACATAAAGAACCATATCACATAGAAGATGAAAGACTGTAGCCTAGGAATAAAGCTGGAAGATAGTTTATACTATAGTATAACTGTCATTTAATGTTGGTGCCAACTTTTGAAATTTTGAAATTGTTTTTTAAATTATTTCTGTGATGTTTCATGTTATATTATATTATTCATATAAATCTTTTTCCTGATGTAAATAGGACATACTTATGCATAATTGAATTAGTATCTTAAATTTAAGCATCAGTTAGAAATAAAACTCAAACAAGTGAACACGAGTTTACAAAAAAGTAAATACATTCATAAATTAAAAAACAAAATTAAACTCTTAGGTTTGTAAAAATGACAAAAACAACTGAAATTCCACGATCACTGTTTGAGTCAAAAGATAAGGCTCAAGCCTATTAGAAATGATGTATAAACATTTCAATAAGTAAGAACTTGCAATTCCTGAGATATGATCATATGAAGTTGCGCAATAAAACTTTGAAAATGTTACTAATACATGTATATGCTTTAAAAATTGTCAGGGTTGAATTTGAGCTTTACTCCTTTGACATAAGTGTATCATTTCTTAAATATAGATAATTCTTAAAGATTTTTTTGTTAAACTGGTTGCCAAAACTGGACATAGTGTAACCAAGATAATTGTTTTTGTAAACTGATAGCAAACTTACAGTACAATATTTAGTTTATCAAGCTAATTAATATATTTTTATTATATAGGTATAGATGAAATATCGTGATTTCGAATTAAATAAATTTAAAGATTTTCATGTAGTTAATTACAGGATTTATCTTACTCATGTGCAATCCAACCCTTTATCTAACTCTTATGAATTTTCCCGTGAAAAATTAGTAACATTGATTAGTGTGCAATACACAGTTCATAAATCGATAATTTCTTTCGTTTTCATTATTTTGATGATCTAATAGTTTATTCAAATTATCTATATAATAAATATAGTACATGTATAACTAATTTGGGGTGACGAATATCAACAATAGGGGATTCAAAAAGTGAGCGGAACAAGTTACGCACACTTGTCGAATCCTGGCGTTATTCGAGACTGGTGACATTATAAATGATATTCACCACCCCTCATTAGTTATACTATAAATAATTATAAACACATATTAAACAAATTCTTTATTTAATGCCCAGTCTTCTGTATTCTTTAAAAATACCTTTAATTTTAAAAAGGCATACAACTCGAAATAATAATTCTGTCATTTTAATTGACAATGAAATAAATGTACATGACACAATACCAAACAATGTAATTATAAGAAACACCATTTAAATATTAAAACTAAATGTAAGGGTGACCATTATAAAATGGTTTACAAATACTATAAGTACTTTTATTTCAAATGTTTTCCCGTTTTTCCCAATCTTACAGAAAATATTTTATGCATAGAAAGTAAATTTGATATTGAGGTTTTTAACAATATTTAAAGTGTTAAACATTTAAAACAATTCAGATTAAGGGAGATAATAGCTAAGTAAAATGGCTGATATACTAACCCGGATAACTCAGTGGTTATATTACACTCACTATCGAACCCTGATAAAACCCATAGAGGGCACTGAATTTTTCCAGTTACTGATATACATGATGCAACCCTCTTTCAGATTTAATTAAAGAGACATTTTTTTTGTAATGCTTTAACAAGACCAATTGATGCTGGCCCTGCATCGCAACTAATCCATTTCTGGCCCTGCGTCACACGGCAAAACTTTGAACCCTGTACAATGTATGTTCAAGGCCCAATAGCTTTGACACTTGATCCTATGGTGGACTGAAAATGTATATTTGTCACATGCAACCCAATTTAAAGGGCTGCTGGAAGTTGTACATTGTGGTTTTTCTGAATTGCCCCTTGATTGTTGGCTGACATGTGTATCGTACACTTATTCCACATCTCATTATTTCCTTTTAAAGACTGACAATAAATATTTAGAAATCCTTATATCCAACAAGGTCAGGATATAAATCAAAGCGCTAAAGCGTTAGAAGGCAGAGCTAAATCTAAGCACTAAAAATAAAGAACGATCTGTGTTTCATAAATTTGAAACATAGCAAAATTTGTTTGTTTCCTCTGCACACTTACATATTTGTTAAGAAATCTGTAATTTAGCTCCGCCCACTTGATCAAAGGTCAAAGGTCAACAATGCAAATCCTCCACGAGTATTGATTCACGATATGTAGTGCACATTTATATTGCATTTTTGTTGGGGTATAAATATGTACTTCTTATTTTAGACAATCCGTATAACATTTAAAATACAATACACGATTAATGTTCTGTAATAGATCCTCTAGTGGCAATATTGACTGACCGATTTCCCTGTCTAGACGGAAAAAAAAATGCCAAAATCAGATAGCTTTATTGACTCCATAAGCTCTGCCTAAAAACTCACAAATAATCAGACAAAAAATATAAGTTTATATTTCCCTCCTTTTGACCCCTTAATTGTAAAACAGAAAAGATGGGATCAAGAAGAAATTTATCCTCCATTTTGTATCCTATATATGACAAAAACTTTAACTTGCAACAACAAAAAATCAAATGGGATCATAAACTAGAGGATCCCATGAGCCTGAATTGCTCACCTGATCTCTTATGCTTAAGCCGCTTACCAAGTGTGCAACATGGTCTACACGTACTTGGTACATGTAAGTAAATAGTTAGGGTAGAAAACACTTTTAAGATCAGGAATACAAAGTTACAAGGCTTTCCATTTGAAAATAAAAAGCTACGCCGAGCGCAGCATGATACGACCGCAACAAGTTGAACCCTGAACGTTGTAGGCCCAGTATGGATAGTCCATTGCTTTGGTCACATGAAGCCCATGGTGGACTTACAAAGCTTTTTGACACATGCATCCTGTGGTGGACTTAAAAATGCATTTTTGACACATTTATATTTACATCAACATCTAAGACAAAAAGCCTTATTTATAAACATGTATTAATTTACAATTTTGGCCCTTTGACCCCTAATTTCTCAAAAACGGTAAAAATATTGCAAATCTGTTTAAAGAATAAGGCAGAAAAATTCACAAGGAATCCAATGAAAAAAAGATTTTGAAAATCAGACCACAAATAAAAAAGTTGATTTTATGGGCGTGGCCTGTCTTTAGCCCCCCTGTAGCAATGTAATGGTGAAATACATATCAAAATCATTGACATATTTAGTAGATAGAATTTAATGATGAATTCAATAAAAAAAGAATTTTCAAAATCAAATGAAAGGTAAACATTCTACAACAGGTTTGTCAATGCACCCGTTTTAGCCCTTTTTTGCCATTTTTTCCAAAACAGAAGGGGCCACAAACCCCAAATACAAAACCAACATTCCTTTAGTGGATATAATCATCATACTTAAAATAATAACAATTGGCAGGTCCATTACAACTTAATTTTTGGTTTAGGCCAAAAAAAAAGTAGGTGAGTTTACTGTCACCCTACCCTACCTAATTTTTACCCCCCTACCCTAAAGTTTTTTTGAGCATTTTCCATTAAGCACTGTTAAAGTCACAAAGCTGCTCCCATAGACTCAAGGTAAAAAAAAAATATAAAAAAAAAATAATTTCCTACCTATCGACCCTAATTTTTTTTAGCATGTGACAGTAAACACACATACTTTTTTGTTTGGCCTTAAAACTATTTGCCTTGACAAACTTTTAACAGCGTTTTTGGCCCTTTTGACCCCTAATTTCTCAAAAAACGGTAAGAGATATTGCAAATCTGATTGAAAAACTCAGGCAGGGATTTTCACAAGGATTCCAATGAAAAAAAGATTTTGAAAATCGGACCACAAATAAAAAAGTCGTTTTTTTGGGTGTGGCCCTTTTTTGACCCCTAGTAGCAATGTAACAGTACAAGATGCATCAAAGCCGTTGATACATTTTGTTGACAGAATTTAAAGAGGAATACAATAAAAAAAGAATGACCAAAATCGGATAAAAATTAAACATTCTACAGAGGTTTTGTCAATATACCCATTTTTGCCCCTTTTGGCCCTTTTTTCTTAAACGGTAGGGGCCAGAAACCCCAAATGCAATACCAACCTTCCTTTAGTGGTTATAAACATCATATCAAAATTTTATAACAATTGGTTAACTACAACTAAAGTTATTGCACGGAAACCAAAGTGTCTACAGACGACGACAACGACAACGACAACGACAACGACAACGACGACGACAAGACATCGCCATAACAGAATACGATCGCAAAAATTTTGCGGTCGTATAAAAACCAAACAAGTTAAGATTGATTGAAAACAGTTAAAGGGGGATAACTCTTAAAAGGATGATCTGACAATTTTGACACTGATATCATTTTAAAAGCTCTCAATAAGCTGAACAATTCTGCAATGCTAACTTTTCCTATAGCACTTACAGTTTTCAAGATAAAGTCCAAGAAAAAGCTATACCAAGTGCAGCATGATATGACCGCAACATGTTGAACCCTGTGCATTTGCGGCCCAATATGGATTGTCAAATACTTAGGACACATGCAGCCCATGGTGGACTCAATAAGCTTTTTGACACATGCATTCTCTAAGGGACTTTGAATTGCATATTTGAATTTTGTTTACATATTTATGTAGTCAATACCAACCTTCAAGGAAAACTCATAATGCACTTTTGCTCCCTTTAATCCCTAATTTCCCAAAATTGGTAAGAAATATTGCTAACCATAATGGAAAATGATGACATGGAATTTCATTAGGATTCCAATGAAAAAAGATGTTCAAAACTGGACCACAAATAAATAAAAAGCTACGCCGAGCGCAGCATGATACGACCGCAACAAGTTTAACCCTGTACGTTGGAGGCCTAATATGGATAGTCAATTGCTTTGGTCACATGAAGCCCATGGTGGACTTACAAAGCTTTTTGACACATGCATCCTGTGGTGGACTTTAAAATGCATTATTGACACATATAGATTTACATCAACATCTAATACAAAAAGCCTTATTTATATACATGTAATAACTACAACTTAATTTTAAGTATAAAACAATTTGCCTTGACAAACTTTTAAAAAAAAAATTTTTTGCCCCTTTGACCCCTAATTTCTCGAAAGCGGTATGAGATATTGCAAATCTAATTGAAAAATGCAGGCAGGGATTTTTACAAGGATTCCAATAAGAAAAGGTTTTGAAAATCGGACCAAAAATAAAAAAAGTTGATTTTATGGGCGTGGCCTGTCTTTACCCCCTGTAGCAATGTAATGGTGAAATACATGTCAAAATCATTGACACATTTAGTAGACAGAATTTTATGAGCACTTTAACAAAAAAAGAATTTTCAAAATTGAATGAATAATGAACATTCTACAACAGTTTTGTCAATACACCCGTTTTAGCCCCTTTGGCCCTTTTTTTCTAAAACAGTAGGGGCCACAAACCCAAAATACAATACCAACATTCCTTTAGTGGATATAATCATCATATTTAAACTTCATAACAATTGGCTGGCCCACTACAACTAAATATTGGTAAATAAAAAGCTACGCCGAGCGCAGCATGATACGACCGCAACATGTTGAACACTGTACGTTTGAGGCCCAATATGGATAGCCTATTGCTTTGGTCACATGCAGCCCATGGTGGACTTACAAAGCTTTTTGACATATGCACCCTGTGGTTGACTTTAAAATGCACATTTGACACATATATATTTACAATAACATCTAATAGAAGTCTTATATTAATTGACATGTTTGGTTCTTTTTAACCCCTTTTTTTTTCAAAATAAAAAGTTAAAAATTATTGCAAATCTGATTGAAAAATACGGGTAGGGATTTTCACATTGATTCCAATGAAAAAAAGATTTTGAAAATCTGACGTAAAAATAAAAAGTTGATATTATAAGTGTGGCATGTCTTTGGCCCCCTGTAGCAATGTTAAGGTACAATATATTTTCAAACCATTAACACAGTTATGTGACCGAATTCAATGCGCAATTCAACAAAAAAAGATTTTTCAAAATCGAATGAATAAAAAAACATTCTAAAACATTTTTGTCAATGCACCCGTTTTATCCCCTTTTGGCCCTTTTTTCTTAAACAGTAGGGGCCACAAACCCCAAATACAGTATCAACCTTCCTTGAGTGGATATAACCATCATATTAAAACTTCATAACAATTGGCTGGTCCACTACAGCTAACTTTATTTACCTAGACAAACTTTAAATAAAAATGGTGTTTTTTGCCCCTTTGACCCCTAATTTCTCAAAAATGGTTAGAGATATTGCAAATCTGATTGAAAAACGCAGACAGGGATTTTCACAAGGATTCCAATGAAAAAAAGATTTTCAAAATCGGACCACAAATAAAAAAGTCGATTTTTGGGGTGTGGCCCCTTTTTGGCCCCCTGTAGCAATGTAACGGTGCAATATATATTAAAACCATTGACACATTTGGTTGACAGAATTTTATGACGAATTTAATCAAAAAAGAATTTTCCAAATCAAATGAATAATAAACATTTTACAACAGTTTTGTCAATACACCCGTTTTAGCCCCTTTTGGTCCTTTTTTCTAAAATGGGAGGGGCCACAAACCCCAAATACAATACCAACCCTCCTTAAGTGGTAACAAACATCATATCAAAATTTCATAACAATCGGTCAATATTTACTCAAGTTATCGCACGGAAACCAAATGTCTACAGACGACGACGACAACGCCAACGACAACGACAACGACGACAACGCCAACAACATCGCCATAACATTATACGATCGCAAAAATTTTGCGGTCGTATAAAAACTATTTGCCTGGACAAACTTTTATAAATGGCGTTTTTGGCCCCTTTGACCCCTAATTTCTCTAAAACGGTATGAGATATTGCAAATCTGATTGAAAAACACAGGCAGGGATTTTTACAAGGATTCCAATGAAAAAAAGATTTTGAAAATCGGACCACAAATAAAAAAGTCGATTTTTTGGGTGTGGCACCTTTTTGACCCCTTATAGCAATGTAACGGTACAAGATACGTCAAAGATGTTGTTACATTTTGTTGACAGAATTTATTGAGGAGTACAATAAAAAAAGAATGATCAAAATCGGATGAAAAATAAACATTCTACAGACGTTTTGTCAATACACCCGTTTTAGCCCCTTTTGGCCCTTTTTTCCAAAACAGTAGGGGCCACCAACCCCAAATACAATAGGAACCTTCCTCTAGTGGTTAGAAACATCATATCAAATTTTCATAACAATTGGTCAATATTTACTCAAGTTATCGCACGGAAACCAAATGTCCCCAGACGACGACGACAACGACAACGACGACGACAACGACATCGCCATAACATTATACGATCACAAAAATTTTGCGGCCGTATAAAAAGTAGATTTTTTGGGTGTGGCCCCTTTTTGACCCCTGATAGCAATGTAAAAGTACAAGATACTTCAAAACTGTCGTTACATTTTCCTGACAGAATTTATTAAGGATTACAATGAAAAAAATTTGCAAATTGTATGAAAGATAATGTTCTACAGAGTTTTGTCTTAACATCCAGTTTCCCCCTTTTGGTCCCTTTTCCTTGAACTGGTAGGGGCAAAAATCCTTTAATACATGGGGATACTTTCTCTAGTAGTTAGAAACATCATTTTAAAATAATGTAACAATTGGTCAGTCCACTAAAAATTTTTTTTTTTTAATTAAACCATTTGCCAACACAAACTCTTTTAATTGTCGATTTTGGCCCCTTTGACCCCTTAACACTCAAAAATGGAATGAGATATTGCAAATCTGATTGAAAAATGCTGGCAGAGATTTTCACAAGAAATCCAATGAAAAAAGATTTTGAAAATCGGACAACAAATTAAAAAGTCAATTTTTTTGGTGTGGCCCCGTTTTGACCCCTTATAGCAATGTAAAGGTTAAAGATACATCCAAACTGTTGTTACATTTTGTTGACAGAATTTATTGAGAAATACAATAAAAAAAGAATGATCAAAATCGGATGAAAATTTAACATTCTACAAATGTTTTGATATACCCATTTTTGCCCTTTTTGGCCCTTTTTTCTTAAAGGGTAGGGGCCAGAAACCTCAAATGCAATACAACCTTCCTTTAGTGGTTATAAACATCATATCAAAATTTTAAAACAAATGGTAAACTACAACTAAAGTTATCGCACGGAAACCAAAGTGTCTACAGACGATGACCACAACGACAACGATGACATCGCCATAACATATACGATTGCAAAAATTTTGCGGTCGTATAAAAACTGTGAAATTGGTCAATTTTGACGATTAAGGGGAAACAACTCCTATAGGGAGCCATCCCACAACTTTGACTCAATGGATAGTTTTGTTGAGCTTTTGATGCTGAAGAAGGAAGGTTGCTTTGGATTTTCTCTTTCTCTTATACTTTTTGAGCTATAAGCTAAAAACTATGGTCTGACCCCCCTGTTCTATTTTTAGTAATGGCTGCCATGTTGGTTGGTTGACGTTCACAAATTTCACATTTCTTGGTAGAGGACATCCTAAAGATCAAGTGTACAAAGTTTTAAAAGCAATCCCATCAGTGGTTTCAGAGAAGAAGATGTTTGAAGAAAAGTTATCGGTCAGACGGACGGATGACAGACGGACGACAAACAGACAGATGGACAACTGACCCTTAACAATGACAAAAAGTTGCTTTTTTGGCCCCTTGAGGGCCCCTCATTTCCAAACGGAATTATAAAATTATTCCAAAAAGGGAGGTGCACATCTTTAATATATCTATAATCACTGTGTAAAATTTCAGAAATATCTAGTGTTTGGTTTTTTAGATTCAGATTACATAAGACAGACACTTTATAGCGCTACAGACAGACAGACGGACGGAGGAACGGAAGGAGTGACACGACTCCTAGACCTGATATAGATACAGGTAACAGGATCCTACATGTACATGTATACATGATTAACAACTGTAATTTTAACCTGCATTTATTTCTAAACAAAATGTTCAAGACAAGTTATAATACAAGATACATAATGTATATACAAACTTTAAATCAGGATAACCCAACTCTCCATCATGTCCATGGCCCAATAAAAAATCATTAACTTTAATTCAATATGCATCCTAAGAATCTTAAAACCATCAAACACTGTTCCTTAAAGACAAACAATGACAAGATGTCACGTCTAATCAACTACATCAATTACCCAGAATCCCTTGACATTTTAGTTCTCCGTTAGATTCCTCCATCTTGGTAATGACATTCAACAACCACATGGTTTTAGAAATTACAGTCTATTTTCCTTTATCGTATAAGCTTATAATAAAGACAGTATAAACAGTTTATTCAAGCTTTGCTAAGTTGACTGAATGTAGTTAGCATGCATATTTGTAGAGAATTTACTTATACAGCACTTAAACATGCAGTGAGAATAATTTGTTAATAGATTTCTTTCAAATTTGGTATCAACATTTGGCAGTTTAATATGCCATGTACTCTTTCAGAATAAACAAAAATAAATAAAAAGCTACGCCGAGCGCAGCATGATACGACCGCAACAAGTTGAACCCTGTCCGTTGGAGGCCCAATATGGATAGTCTATTGCTTTTGTCACATGAAGCCCATGGTGGACTTACAAAACTTTTTGACACATGCATCCTGTGGTGGACTTTAAATTGCATATTTGACACATATGTACTTACTTTAACATCTATGATCTAATACAAAAATAAGCCTTATTTATATACATGTATTTTAAAATTGACATTTTTGGTCCTTTGACCCCTAATTTCTTAAAAATTGTAAGAAAAATATTGCAAATTAAGACAGAGATTTTCATAAGGAATCCAATGAAAAAAAATTTTGAAATTTGGACCAAATTTTTTTTAAAAATTTAATGAATAATAAACATTCTACATTAGTTTTGTCAATACACCCGTTTTAGCCCCTTTTGACCCTTTTTTATAAAACAACAGGGGCCACAAACCCCAAATTCAATACCAACATTTATTTAGTGTATTAAAACTTCATAACAATTGGCTGGCCCACTTCAACTTAATTTTTGGTATAAGACTATTTGCCTTGACAAACTTTAAAAAATTGTGTTTTTTGCCCCTTTGACCCCTAATTTCTTATGAATGGTTAAAGATATTGCAAATCTGCTTAAAAACACAGGCAGGGATTTTTGCAAGGATTCAAAAGAAAAAAAGATTTTGAAAATCGGACCACAAATAAAAAAGTCGATTTTTTGGGTGTGGCCCCTTTTTTGACCCCCTATAGCAATGTAACGGTGCAATTTTTATCGAAACCAGTGACACATTTAGTTGACAGAATTTAATGATGAACTCAATAAAAAAAGAATTTTCAAAATTGAATGAATAATATACATTCTATAACAGTTTTGTCAATACACCCATTTTAGCCCCTTTTGACCCTTTTTTTCTAAAACAGCAGGGGCCACAAACCCCAAATTCAATACCAACATTCCTTTACTGGATATAATCATCATATTAAAACTTTATAACAATTGGCTGGCCCGCTACAACTTTATTTTTAGTATATAACTACATGCTTAAGCAGACTTTGAAAAATAGCGTTTTTGGCCCCTTCAACCCCTAATTTCTCAAAAACGGTTAGAGATATTTCAAATCTGATTGAAAAACGCAGGCAGGGATTTTTATGAGGATTCTAATGAAAAAAGATTTTGAAAATCGGACCACAAATAAAAAAGTCAATTTTTTGGGTGTGGCCCCTTTTTGACCCCCTATAGCAATATAACGATGCAATATATATTGACACATTTAGTTGAAAGAATATAATGATGAATTCAATAAAAAAAGAATTTTCAAAATTGAATGAATAATAAACAATCTACAACAGTTTTGTCAATACATCCGATTTAGCCCCTTTTGGCCCTTTTTGCTAAAACAGTAGGGGCCACAAACCCCAAATACAATACCAACCTTCCTTTAGTGGTTACAAACATCATTTCCAAATTTCATATCAATCGGTTAATATTTACTCAAGTTATCGCACGGAAACCAAATGTCCACAGACGACGACGACAACGCCGACGACAACGACGACGACGACGACGACATCGCCATAACATTATACGATCGCAAAAAATTTTGCGGTCGTATAAAAAGGAATGTGTCCATGGAACACAAATGCCCTCAGCTGGCCAGGCAGGGTCTGGAAGTCACTTAGGGCAGTTTAGCATTCTGAACCATCCTACTAAGTTTTAAATCTTTCTCATGTACTGTTTCTGATAAAAGCTTGATAAATTTTCACATTAATTTTCATCTCAACCCAGTCCTTTACAGGAAGTAGATGTCTGACAGGTCTGAAAGTCGAATAGGACATACAGTTTGTCATACTGAACCATCCTACCAAGTTTCAAATCATTTTCATGTATGGTTTCCAAGAAAAGCTTGACTGAATTTTCACATAAATTTTCATTTAGACCCAGTTCCAAACAGGAAGTAGAGGTCAGACAATTCTAAAAGTTGTGTAATATAACTGCTTAGGACATACATGTACAGTTTGTCACACTGAATGATCCCCTCATGTTTCAATCATCCTTGTGTACGAATTCTGAGAAAAGCTTGAGGGAAATTTGTACAGACATATGAACGCATGTCTGTCTGTACCCAAGAAAAAAGGAAGTTACTAAGAAGTGTAACAGGTCTGAAAGTGGCTTAAGATGTAAAGTTTGTCATACTGAACCATCATACATGTACCAAGTTTCAAATCACTCTCTGAGAAAAGCTTGATGGGAATTTTCAAGTAACATTCAAGGTCAAAAGATTGGGATGTAACTGTGCTAAAATGGTATTAAAGATACATTTATGAATATAAAAATTTCAAATGAATTTTATGTCATTATCAGTAAATTAAAATATAACATGTAACTTACCTATTCAGACAACATGTGCAAGTGAAAATCCAAATGAAAAGTCAAGTTTGAATGCACTGTAAATACTGATTTATTTATTATTTAGTAAAACACATCAGTTTCCGTTTCAAGTAAATCCTAAGAACTATATGCTGTCAAGCTTGAAATCAACTCACCGCTATAAAGAAGCTTATCCTTAGTTAGTAATAGAGTGACATTTTCTTGATTGAAAAGAGAGTAGCAAAAATCAATTATCTAAACTCAATTTTTATGATTTGAAGATAATTTCCTGCTGAAGGCTAAGTGAATGATATTTACCAATATAAGAACAAAATATGTTGAAAAATGTCAAAAAAGATAACTCATTGATCAAAAGTTTTTTTTTTATTGATCAAATATCATCAACCATCAAGTTACATGTAAAATGAACATGTTTAATGAAGGCTTGCAAAGTCATTTCATTGAAGCAATTATTCTCACATAATTCCTGAAAAAAGTCATGATTAGATAGGGCCATAATAAAAACATTCCTAGTATTTCTTAAAATAGGGATGAGAATTTATAATATTTTTATAATGCCTAAATCAAAAGGTTTTTTTTTAACAAGTGATCATGAGGAGAGACTTAAACACTGACTGAAGTACAATGCAGTTTGAGTAAAATATTCCTATTGTAAATTACTCACTTATTCAAGTACATGTACTTAAATTTGCAATTACTGTACAAATAATTTTTTCTGGTTCTTACAAATGAAATTTTCTTCTTTTTTTTTCGTCTTGTATGATTTTTTGCAAGTATTAGATTTTTTTTTTCGGGACTGTGAGTTTTATGAGTTTTATCAGTAAATATATGTGAGTTGGTGTTTAACAATCTTTTTTGCACACCTGGACCTTATTAGGCATTCAGTGTTAATGGTGGAGAAAACCAAGAGAACCCAAAGGAAACCACCAACCTTGGGCAGGTAACTGACAATACCTAATTACATACAGGTGGGACAGTCCCATTTTTATAAATCACAAACCGATATCCAACAACCTGGCCCCAGCGTCATAAAACATCTCAAATTTGAGATTTCCTAAAATCCTTCCTCAACTCAGATTTCTTGCAATTTCATTGGTCAATATTTGAGTTGAGGGCTGATTTGAGGAAATATGTGTTACCATGACAACATAACTAACCTTGGGTCTGGTTGTCTGACCTGTGGACGATGATCAACGACTGACACAACACACTCTTCTAGATCTCTGTACTTCTCTGACAAAATATTGTGATCTACCAATGACAGCTTAAGCTTATGACCTCTATGCAAATCATGAAGGTCAATGTCATCATAGAAGGTCAAAAGGTCATCAGTGATTTGATGTTTTCTGAATAGATATGTAGTTTCTGTTCTGAGGTGATATTTCTGTCTGGATATATTTAAAACAGGTATAAATAGCTCTCGAGGATCAGAATTCTGAAAACAAATGCATCTTTTTTTTTAATTTGATGGTTTCATGAAAGCATTAATTTAATTTGATGAAATGCAGACCTCTGGTTGCATCCCACTTAATATTGTATAACCTTGATCAATATACATGTTTTTAATTCTTTGTGTTCGAATATGGGTATTTCTTGATAAAAATTAAGATATTCTATTTTATATAATCATGATAATAGAACTACAGAATTCAATTTTTTGACATAATTATTCGTTAATAGCACATGTATTTAAAGTTTTCTATCCATGAGTATTTTTGCTCACAGTAAAGATCGCTAATGAAGCCAGTCTGTGCCAAAAACTTTTTAATCCCTAGCCTAAACCATAAAATTCATGTGTTTATGCTAAATTTTATTCAATATGCAGACAAATATTTGCTATTTTTTTCAAAACCTTAGGTATTTTGCTAGCCGAAAACCTCATGCTTTAAATTCCCAGAATGTGAAACATATACATGTTCATGTATGGAGTCTGATGTAGAGATTCCTCATGAAAATTGTGAGGAAAGTTTTATTATACTTGTGTTGAATTTGTATTGTATTTATTTGAAGAATAAAAAAATTGTCTTGCAAGAGAGAAAACATATGTAACCTTACTGAGAGCAAAGCAAAATGTTCGCTTTTATTTCATTTAATCTAGTATAGAAATGTTTCATTGGGAGGAGCATAGCAGGAGAGATTCAACCAAGTAGGTACTTGCCTCCCCTTTCAAAACACCCTTAAATGTATCTTCTTGGCCCTTACTTAAAAATTAAATGTCTGTTTCAAGTCTTTAAGAAATTTTGTTTTTGGATTGTCAGGCCTTTCACAAATACTGCTTGATCAACTTAAAATTTCTATTGTATAACTAATAAATTTCCCAGACCAGAGTCAAATTTTGCCGTTTTTTTTTCCCCTGTCGGGTCTGGCAGATTGACCCATTTCCCTAAGAGTGTGTTACCTAGCAAATTAGGTTCTTAAGGGTGTAATAAAGTTATGTTACTTACACACAGAGTCTTTATGTTAGCTAGGACGACTGAGGAGACAGCAGAGTCAAGGTCACAGCTCTCATTGCCAAGGACAACGTGGACAGTGCTGACATCTATAAAGTTGTTTTTCTGATGAAATAAGAACAATGAATGCATTCAATGAAAATCAAGTTATTTCAAATCTTAGAAAGAACAGAGGGACAAAAAATTTCAGGGGTTCAATTTAGCACTGGTGGAGGTCTGGGGCCTTTAATACTGTATAATCATAAATTTTCGTGGGGATAAAATTTTGTGGTTTAGAGCATAAAACTGAATTGGTGGGTATTTTGATATACACTCTTAAACTAAATATTTTAAATTCATGGGAATTTAATTTCATGGATTTTTTTACCCACGAAATAAATGAAAATTAATCCCCCACGAAAATTTCTGCTTCTACAACCTTTGATTTTTTTTTCAGAAGTCCTGTACCCGCATGTATTTACAGTAGCTCAAAAAGAGAACTTTTTGATTGCAATCTGATGGACTTTTCACCTGGGACTTCAGGGGGATTGGTAGGAAGGGGTCTCATCCCGGACTCACATAAAAATAGGTACTAAATACAGCGCTCCTGGTAAATTAATGGGACAGAAAACCATAACAAGAGTTAACACTAAAGTACGTCTCACCTGCCGGCACCATCAGAAACAATTATTCTTTCTTACTTCCACTATGTTTTGAATTTACATGGATTTTCAGTTTCTGAGATCAAAAGATGTTTATAGAACTTAAACATTGCAAATATATCCAATAAAAAAAATCAAAGTCACTCAACCAGAAAATCAAGGTCAAGGTCAAAAGATGGGGATGCAACTGTGCTAAGCTACTACTGGGGCATATGCATACCAAGTTTCATCAACCTAGGACCTATAGTTCTTGAGATATGGAGGTGCTTGCAAAACTTTTCCATTGCTATTATATGTATTGATAATTGTCAAAGTCACTCAACCGGAAAATCAAGGTCAAGGTCAAAAGATGGGGATGCAACTGTGCTAAGCTACTACTGGGGCATATGCATACCAAGTTTCATCAACCGAGGACCTATAGTTCTTGAGATATGGAGGTGCTCGCAAAAATTTCCATTGCTATTATATGTATTGAAAATTGTCAAAGTCACTCAACCCGAAAATCAAGGTCAAGGTCAAAAGATGGGGATGCAACTATGCTAAGCTACTACTGGGGCATATGCATACCAAGTTTCATCAACCTAGGACTTATAGTTCTTAAGATATAGAGGTGCTCATAAAACTTTTCCAAAAAGTTAACGCCGCCGTCGCCGCCACCGGTAAAGTAACACCTATGTCCCCCTCTGCTTCGCAGGCGAGACAAAAATCCTAATTCCCACAGTTTATGGGTTAAATCCTGAATTCTCAGTGAAAAAATGCCTTTCCAACTGTCCGGTAAAAAGGTTCTACTGACCCTCTTCATATAGTCTTGGAACTTTTGCTATCAAATATTAATTTGAACCCCTGAAAATTGGATTTCTAGTTTTCATAAACACAGGCAAATATCCAGGATGATGTAACGGAGGCTTTTATAAAGGTATAAAACCTTACTTGAGAAACCAATAACCATTACATTTGCTACATAAAAATCTAGCATACCTTTACATCTTGTAAAAAAACAGTTCAATATTCTCTGATACAAAAGTAATAACAAACTTCTCTGATAGCTAATCAATACACAAGGTTATCAAGTTCAAATCTGATTTCAAATTTTATCAATTAAGGTTAACATTACAAGACACTTAATTTAACATAATAACTCCATTTAAGTCAAGTCAAAGTCAATTGAAGGTTCCTTTAAAACAACAAACAAGAGGCTCACAGGAGCCTCAATTGCTCACCTGATCCTTATTACGCATTCAGCAACTTAAAACCAATGGAGATTTTTGTAGAGCTTACATGTATATTGAATTGAAGGTTTAAGCAAGCAATAGCTTTTTCTTTTATTTTTTTTTATCTGCTTTACTTTTCATTGTAAAGTTATAGGCAAAAACATAAAATGAACACTATTTTTTACCTTTAAAGCACCGTAACCCCTATAAGGGGTATTCTTAGTCGGAATTTCTGACATCTTTGACCCAATGGAGACTTTTGTAGAGCTTAATGAGCTGAAGGTTTAAGCAAGCACCAGCTTTTCTCTTTCTGCAATAGTTTTCATTATATAGGGCAAAAATATGAAAAAAAAAGTTATTTCAATAACTTAAAAGGGCCATAACCCCCATAAGGCTTCAAGTTCATCTGACATCTTCCAAGCAACAGAGACTTTAGTAGAGCTCAATCTACTGATGGTTTAAGCAAGCAACAGCTTTCGTCTATCTGTAACAGTATTCATTCTGTCATTTTTAAGCATTATAGCAATCAAATATGTTGGTGAAGACAGATAAATAAGAAGAATAAGACTGATGTGTGGAGCTCTCCAAACTATTAATCCCTACGGCTTTGAGTGTTCTGAGTGGTCAGATCCAGTAGTCCTACCTTAAGATTTTAAGTTTGTCAGACGTTGGACCTTCCGGGTCGTTCCGGATAACTTGAATGATCTCAAATGACATATAATTATGATAGTTATTATGATTTTGAGATTAAAGTGTTAACCTCTTGGTTATTGTGTATAGGAGATGTTCTCCGACAATTAAATGCTTGAAAATCTTCAAAAATTTGAAGCATATTGTGTTCTCGTGATGTAGGAACAAATTGTTCCTTACTGCTGTGAATGTTCACTGCCAATGGGTTAGGTGTGACATCACTATTAGAGCTTCCCAGACTCATATCACTCAGTGTGCCCACTAGGGATGTATTGCTAGTGGAAGCCATATTAAAGATGCACAACGGCGAAAATATTATGATTAATATAATAAGAAAGTATTCCGAAGTGCATCAGTAATAGCGCCTATGGTGATAATGTTTTTGTCTGACCGGTTTCGGTCCTTAAAGGACCTTCTTCAGAGGCATTTTGAAAATAGTGGTTTACTACGCTCCCTTTTATACCATCTGACTGTTTTCTGTTTTAGCTGACCATGTGATTTAGTAAACAGAACTTATTGGTAAAATTATCCGTTTAAAAGTGATCCGTTATTGGAGTATCCGTTTGATCCGTTTTTATACTCACGTTGCTTTAAAAATGGATAAATAGTGGATATAAAATCCGTTTTACTTTTAATGTGATCCGTTTAAGAATTCTCCGTTTTTATCCGTTGTATGATGCAGTCTTTATCAAAGCTTTTGTCAGTTTTGTCTTTGATGTTTTGTGTTGTTAAAGAAGGGGTCTATCTGTGACTATTTCAGGACTGGGTTTGAATTACATGTAAATGCATTTCATTTAGACCATTGTTCAATTGCAGAACCGCATGCAGCCCCTACTGGCCTCATTAAAAGGCTGCTGGTAGTTGTCCATTGTGTTTTTTCTAAATTGTTGCTTATTCAGTGAGCTGTGTCGCTTACACTTCCACATCTCATTATTTTCTATTAATAAAATTCTGCTCAGTAGTTTCATAGAAGACTTTAGTTTAAACATATTTATTTATCCTGGATTGGGAAACAAGCTTAATGCTTATGTAAATCCCTCTCCAGCTAGCAGTTTGCGAGTGTGGCCTTTTCAGCGGCCCCCATTGAGCCTACTCTTATCGAACTCTACAAAGGGGTCTTTAACGTGCATGGGGTATTGCTCTCCACATACACGGGACAACCTTTTTTTGTCCCTTCCTAAGGACTAGCATCGTTCCTTGAGACCATCCTCTCAAATGGTGTCAAGAGAGAGTCGGAAAATTGGTTCATGAAATTTTCACCCCGGACGAGGATCGAACCACGACTTTACGGTAGAAAAATTGTTTAAACAATAGCTCACATGGTCATTTGGTCCAGGTGAGCTAAAATACAAATAAAATTCAACGTTTTAATAAAATTAACTTTAACAAAGAATTACTTAAAGCATACATGTATACTGCAATACATTTAGCATTAAACATGTAACATTTTGGGCAAGATATAAAAGGTTTACAATGAATGTGTTGTTAAATCATTATTTTCACTATAAGTGATAGTTTGTTTTAAGAGAATCCAATGTTATAGTGAGAGGTTGCTCCTTGGGATATCGATATATGGCATATCCAAATTGACCGTTGTGCCCACGTTTTGGTATTTGTAATTTTGAAACCACTGGGTGATAACCGCTGCTGGTCAACCAGAGGTCCCACCTGTCTGACATGATTTACAATAAAATTTCTAATAATTTTGTCTCTGAAATTTCCGATTTCTAAATTCAAAATTGTTTGAAACACCAGGTTTCTTTCCTTGTGATGCACATGGACGATATCCTCGGTGCTGGATTTGGCTTCCTAGTTGAACATTTTGGTTTTGAGTACTTTTCGTTTTCAACAGTTTTGGAATTTGACCTTCCAATGTTTGATTTTAATGCTGTTAGTGAGAGGTTGCTCCTTGGGATATTGATATATGCCATGGCATATCCAACTTGACCGTTCGTGCCCACGTTTTGGTATTTTTAATTATAAGCTTCTCTCAGCACATTATGATACACTGGCAACATGTCAAACACTTTCGGCACACCAAGCTCCCATGTTGGATGCGCAAAATAATTTTGATATATATAATTGCCCTCTTTGACACACCAGGGCCATAAAGGGGAGTCAATAATGGTGGAGGAAACCAAACATGGGCAGGTAACTGAAAACCTTACAGAAAGTCCCATTTTTGTCAATTACAAACACGGAATTGATCCAACAGCCTGTAGTGATGATTAATACGCAATTTTCGAGTTCGTTGCGTTTCCGGAAAAATCCCTCAATTAGATAGAATTTATCACATGACTTCACCAGTATTTGAAGCAAACCGGTTTGCTGTCCCATAAGCTTACGCAAAAGCGTCTGTGGAATTTTGAGAACAATAATATTTCTGTAAACAGTATAAATACTTCAATAAATTGAACAAGTTTTCTTGCCTGTGTAGAAGAATTTCTAAAATCTCAGATTCCATCGTTAATAAATAACAAAGCATATCTATTTTTACCCTTTGCTCATTCGTGCAGTGGAAGTTGACATGCTTTAAAAAAATTCTAATAAAAGAATCACCCCCGGGAAAACTAGCCATTCCGTCCTATCTTGAAAAATACTAGCACAACAAGTCAATACTTAAATCAGGGCCTTAGACCACTTGCTTTAGATTCAACTAAACAAGTGAAAATCTTACCAGTTGTTTCTGAGTGTCTGCCAAAAATGATTTCAGCGAGTTACTCTCCATTCTCTGTCAGCTTGTTAGAAGCATGTATTTATATTGTATCAGAACTGGTCACCATGATTATCTTCTTACCAACTAGCACCTGAAATAAAGAAAAAATTATCTATCCAAAATGTTTCTACAAAATAATTATTCTGTAAATTCATATCTGTATTTTAGCTCCAATCCCATTTGGCCATTTATCCATAAAACATTGAACATTTACATATATAGTTGACAATACTTTATAATAAAAAAAAAGTCAAAACTGGATGAAAAATAAACAGTCTACAACGTACAGTTTTGTCAATGCATGAATCATTTTGTCCTTTTGGTTCCTCAGTGGCGTAACTAGCTTACAGCTAAGATGTAATTGGCGTTGTAAAGATTGTTATTTGCCGAACAAAGCAAGGTGGGAAATTTTTTAGGTGTTTTTTTTTAAACATGGATATTGTGCAAATACATAATTTTTTACTGTTTTAGGTGATGAAATACACCTGGTATGCCTTTCTTTGGATCCACACCTGGGTACAAGGGGCCAAAACCCTACCCCTAAGCTTCATCCACGCTAGCTACAATAGTGTAGCTCCTTTGACATTTTTGATTGGGCGGAGCTACAATGCGGTCCCATAGCTCGTAACAGAGCAACGCCAAAAGTGAAATCACACCAGGCGCAATTAAATCCATAAGACGTCAAATTTGGTATCAAAATATTGCTTGTAGTATTTTAATGATGAATTCAGTTTAAATTTTCCAACATTTAGCGCAATACAAAAGACTTTTGTAAAAATATCAATTTTAAGTAGATTGATCCTGAACTTTATAATGAAGTTCAGGATCAGAATTTTGAAAATGTGGGTTTTCTATCAAATTATAAGTTCCCTGTGACTTTCAACCAAAATATTTAATGACTCAATATTAATAAAAGTGCTATTGGTTATTTCGGACCATCTTGAAGCTTTGTTTGAGTTGGAGAAACAAATTCGATTTGCTCCATTAAGAGTAATGGGACTGCATTCAAGTGCATTGTAGCTCCGCCAAATCAAAGATATCAAATGAGCTCCAAAAAATGTATATTATTGTAGCTACATCCCCGATGCTACTGAAAGCTTGAAAGGGCACTTCAAAATCATTCTAAATATCTAAAAGTTTGTGTATTTAATCGTGAAAAAAATACACCTTCATAGATACATGTATTCAAGTTATGTAAAATTAATTTAAAAACACATTAAAAACTTACATCTTAATAACATTCACCCATTGACAACATGATTGAATTCAAGGTTTGTTCCCTTGGCAAGAC